>CM053785.1:114586326-114938826 GCA_028749045.1 Cupressus sempervirens | reverse complement strand
AAAATATTTTACATTGGGTGATTATCCATACCATAATTCAAAAGGTGTTGAATGAGTACTTTTCTTGACTTGCACATAGTCCAAGGTATAGATAGTTGTACTTACAATCTCTCTCTATTATTTCAAAGAAACATTTTTCTCCATCATGAGTGTCCTAGCATAGTCCATTATAGATCTATTCATCCTTTCAAAAATTCTATTTTGTGGAGGGGTCCTAGGTGCAAATGTCTATCTTTTGATTCCTTTGTCATTACAAAACATCTCAAACTCATTTGATGTAAATTCTCCTTCTTTTTCAAATCTCAAACATTTTAAGATTTTACTTGTCTCCTTCTCAACTCTTGCTAAGTACCACTTAAATATTTGTAAAACATCATATTTCTATTTTAGAAATACAACTGTCATCATCCTAGAATTATTATCAACAAATAGGATAATGTAATTATAATCTTTGTAGCTTTTCACATTGATTGATCGACACAAGTTAGTATGAACAATCTCCAAATTTCATTTAGAGGTTTGACTCTTACTCTTAAAGCTAGGTTTTATCATCTTGCCTAATTGACATTGTTTCCAAATTATATTGTTAGGTTTCTTCAACTTAGGCAAACCTCTGCCTCTTCTCATGTTACTGATACTAGACAAGTTACCTAAATTAACATGACATAACCTCTTGTGCCATAACCACACATCATCAAATTATAAAAAAAGACAAGTAGCATCATTCATGATAAGATAAAATAGATTAGCTCTACTTGATCACCTTTCCCAATTAGTTTGCTATCAGTGTCATATATTTAAGATATCTTGTTCTCAAACTTAACCTTGCAACTTGAACTATTTAGTTGTAACACACTGAAAATATTATAGTTAATTCCTATTAGAAATAGGGATTACTGAGAAGGGGGGGATAAATCAGTAATCTACAAACTTTAGTCGCCAACTAAATATTATTCTTTACTTTAAAAAATACATAATAGAATAATAAATTAATGCTTAAAAATAACAATAACCATGTACAAAGATAACTTATAACACCATATTTTGTTAATTAGGGAAGCCCTTGCCAAAGGAAAACTTTGGTGGGGATGATACCCACTAGATAATATACTGATATATAAGTTCCTTGTTAGAGGATGGACACTGTTAGGAGTCAATGAGAAAATTCAGTATAAGGAGTCCCTATTAGGAGAATTTGAATCCTTGTGAGGAGATTCCAATCCTATTAGGAGTTGTGCCAACCCTACTAGGAGTTGTCATACAGTAGACGCAAGATGAGCCCACTACCCAAACATGTACTTCTAACTACAAGAAGAGCTCACTACCCAAATAAGTAATCAAACTTTTGGAATATAGCTTCTTTCTCAATTTGATATTCGATCTCAAAATAGCTTTACAAACTTCACGTATATTGCTTTTACAAAAGATTCACATACAATAACTTCTCCACAACAGTACTTCAAATAGCATGATTACACACTTGAATCTACAAGATGTCCTTTGCATAAATACCATGCCTTTACAAATTTTTTTGCTAGGTTGGCTAAGACCATAATACACTTTTCCAACTTAAAGTAAACATCTAGGATGTCAGCCCTAATTGGACAAGTAATTATCTTGTAAACAAAATAATTCTTTCTATTAATTCTAATGTCCCGTTTCATTAAAACACAAATATCTCTTTTTGTACAATTTGTACTAACTTTTGAGATTATAGATGTTATCATCAACATGTATACTATCTCCATCTAACTTCACTAGTCATAATATGACATCAACAACAAGTTATAAACAAAACAATATGTTGTTGTATAGAAAATTCAATACTTAGACAATTTTCTAATTACCAAAAGCTAAGTATCTTTATTTTTGAGCTTTCTTGTAAGCATGTACATCATGTGTTTCCATTAATGAAAACAATTACATATCTCCATTAGCTAAGTGACAAAAACTTTAAAAAAATAACAACACATACATATAGCATCTATTACAATTTTTCCATTTATATATATGCTCCCCCTTACAATATAATTTACATTATGTACTTCTCCCCTTTAAAATTTTCTACAATATTCTCCTCCTTTGATAATTATCTTCTTATGCATTTCTCAATTTTCTACAACTTCTACCCCTTTAACATTAATGAGAAAGGTCAAAATGTCAAGAACTATCCAAAAGCTACTATAAAAAAGGTTGTCCTTTTGCCTTAAGCTAATAGAATCTTCATACAATCATCAAAATTTGCCTTAAAATTATCCATACCTTTAGTCCATGTTTCCTTGGCTGATTTAGCTAAGGTGAGAATTTCACATAAGACATATGATGCAATCTCAACTGCACTAAGCTCTGAATGCAAAAACTTAGAATAAGTGTTCTTGGCCTTGACACATTCCTCCAACTATTTCTCAATAAAAGATACATTTAGAGCAATAGACTCTTTGAAATTCGATATTCTCTTCAAAATTTGTTCCTTTTGAAGTTCTAGTTTTCTAATATCAATGTGAATATTGGCCACTTGTCCTTCAAAATCATCAATCTTATACAATGGATGTTGTAACTAGTTTGATAGATCCTCTAGCTCAATCATCTTTCTTCCAATCTGACTATTAATATCTTTAGTTAGTTTATAAGATAGAGTACACATAATGTATAGTATCTTCCCATCCTATTCACACTTCCTAAGTTCCTTGATGCAAGTATCAATACTTATCAAATCATTCTTAATATTTTGAAAAATGGTGCTAAACAAGTTAGCATCATGTGAAATCTATTCCTTTGTTTTTGCAACATTTAAAAAATTAGTGAATTCCCCATCAAATAATTTTAGCACTACATATGCCCTCTATTCTGGATCTACTTCTATGTGCTACACTACTAGAGTACTATTTAGTCTATTAGTAACTTCCATCAAGGTTTTCTATAGGCTCTTTTCTATTCTATTCTTTTGAATAAGTTTTGATAAGGATGATATCAAATCTGTTTGATCATCATTATCAATTGCTAGGCTAGCAAGTGAAAGCAGAGTAGCTAAAGTAGAATTTTTAGTGTCATCCTCCCTTTTCTTCTTGGATGCCTCTTTTACCCTTCTCTCTTCTTCTTCTTTCTTTTCTCTTTCTTTCTTTTCATTTTCTCTCTTCTCTTCCCCTTCCAATTTCTTCTTCTTGTCCTCCTTTGTTTTCTTTCTAATTTCTTCTGCTACTCTTTTCTTTTAATCTCCTTTCCTCTTCAAATTGCCTCATCTTGTCTTCAATATCCTTGATATTAGGCTCATTAAGTTTAGAACCTTAAAATGGATTAGTATCATCAATGTTAATGGTAACATTGGTTTGATCTATCTCCATAGTGTCACTACTCACTAAAACTTCTGAGGTTTTGGGTGTTGCTAGAGATGCTACCTTAGATTTAGTCAAGATTTTACTTATTGCTACTATAGTCTCACTTCTTAATTTGTCTTTCTCACCCACCATAAATAGAAATGGTTCCACTTTATTTCTTAGATAAGGTGCTAGATTATTCAATAATTTCTTAATCTCTTCTTCATCATCAATCTTGCAAATAGTCATTAGCATAGACTTCCAAAGTTCTAAATCTTCTTCTCTAGTTGGAGCCTTGTTCTCTATGAATCTTTCATAGACCTTCTGGTTTACTATGCCCTCAATATCTTTTAGTTTCATATTTTTTGCATAGTAGAGCTATCAATCTGATCCTTCTCAAGATTGTTAGACCAATCATAAAATTTGTTCATCTAAACAAAATTACCCTCAATAGCAATGGCTAAATTAATCTTTTCAATCTTTGACTTCGAGGGTTGCCGAGCTTTTCTTGCTGATTATTTTGAAGTTGTTACCTTCTTTTCTCACTTGACTTATTTTTGTTCTTCTTCTTTATCACTAGACTTGACAATTTTCAACAATGTCCTCTATCTCTTGCCTAGTCTAGTGGCTTGTTGTTTGACCCTTTTAGTCTTTGTGGTCACTACTTCCACTAATCTCTTAGATTTTCTCTTCAATTCACTTGGTTTCACATCAAAGACTGTTGCATATGGAATGCTCTATTCCAAAGATGTCTCTACAAAAAATATTGATGATGGTTTCACATTTAGTATTCCTTTCTTTATGGTTTGCCTTATAGCTTATGACTCACTCTTAGTCATTCTAGCCTTTGATAAAGCTTTCTTCATAATAGATTCTATCTTCTTATGTGAAGCCTTCTCCAAGGATGTCTGATGAGTTGACTCGGTAATCTCATTATAGGTTCCAAATATATATTCTACTTTATCCTTATCAGATTTCAACAATAAATCAATATTATAACCAACTGCAATGTCATCACTAAATTCATAACCTAAGGGATCAAGAAATGTTTCCCAAGGTTCTACTACTTGAATACAAGTATAATCTGTATCAACCATAATACAAATATCATCTTTAAATCTATCTACAATTGTAGGTGCAATTTTGAATCTCTATCTTATTTCATTCTTAAATGTCTTCATAATTAGGTTTCCATTGTCCAATATCTTATCTACAAGATGTCTTCTGCATACTTTTGTGATCTTCTCCATTGTACACTTGTCACTGCTCATTATCTCTGTGACTAAAAAATATGGAAATCTTTTAAGTACATGAAAGAATATGTGATTTATTAGTGACTAAAATCTAAACACATTATCCTTAGTCCTCTTGATATTTTCAAGGTCCTCAAGTAGTTGCATTCTCAGAATCTCACTAAGATTTACTTGTTCCTTCTCTACACATATCTTGTAGGTTACATAGATGAATCCAATTGATAATTCATCAATCTTTTAGCTTTCACATATAGAGTAGGCAATGAGTCTACTTAGAAATTTTACATGATCTTTCTTAATGGTGCTAATTACCATAGCCTTTCCATTGCATACTACTTTGGTATAACTCTCAACTTTCTTCTTGACCATTTTCTCACGTATAGGTACACTACCTTGTTTTCTAAGACCAATTACCTCATGAATTAAGTCAGTAGAAATATCAATTACACTATCTATTAGGAATAAGGTGTCTCAACCTTGTATAATTCCTATTCTTATTATTTTTTTTTTTATAAAATGTATTTTTGCAAATAATATGTAAATGTGAGTGTACATGTCTAGTTGGCATGTTGATCACTTACATGTGTCGGCATCTTGAAGTGTGTGAAGGAGATCATGGATGAAATAGTTATGATGGATTCCTATGACGTGTAAGAGCTATTTAAGGAATGAGCTATGACAGGTGTAAGAGCATCCTATGACATGAGGCCTATTTGGAAATCCAATAATGAGTGGTTGGTGTGTGTAAGAGAATATGCCAAAAATAGGTTGGTATGATAGATTCCCTTACACTTCTCTTGCGACCGCTATTTTTGGCAAATTCTATGACAAGTTGTCATTGCCTATTCAAGGGATGGATGCCCTTTTCTTGGTATTGGATGTACATGTGGCATTGTGCATGTTTCTTGGTGGTTGAGCCATGAAAAATTCCCAACTCCTTTGTGGGCATTTTTTTGGGTCTTAAGATGTTCATAAAAGGAGTATTGCATGTTGTAATGCAAGAGAGTGTGAGAGTGAGAGATGAGAAGATATTTGCACAGGGTTATGTTGCCAGATTTTCTCTAGAATGGAGCAAGATGTAAATCTCCATGTGACGGATGAAAATGTATTGTAACTTGTTACTGAATAATACATTAGATTGATGGTTTGGAGGGTGGGGATTTTTACCTAGAAAGGTTTTTCCCATGTATATCTGTGTTCTCTATTATGTCTCATTCTTCTAGTTCTATGATTATAGAGTAATAATCTGTATGTCATAATGCTGCTGAATTTTGTTTAGATCGGTAAATTGCAATCACTTTCCTTTAAGGTTTTAATTGTGGGAAATCAACTATGTCTGTTTCCACTTTTATGGCATAGTAGTATGCACTTGTATTTGTTGATTAGATGTTGTACAAGGAACTATTGCATACAGGATGTGCATAATGATCTCAAATGAATTTTTGGGATGCTCTCATTTCCCTTCAATTGGTATCAGAGCCCATTTTTTGTGAATTGCATGTTGTTTGCATGGGAGGATTCACAAATTTTTTGGTTCTGGGTATTTATTCTATTAAGATTTCTTAGCCTGCAGAGCTTGAACAAGTTTGTTTTGAAGAAATTAACTATTAATTAATCCTTTGATGAGTAGAAGTCTTGCAGTTGATTTATTCTTTCAGGAGAAAACAGACATTTCTTGAAGGATGGTGAAGACAGAGAAAATAGAGTTGGTCATGTTGAAATGACATTGATTTGGAGCTCTTGGTTGACAGCAGAATAACTCTTGATGCATGGGTATTTGAAGGTGTCTCTTTTGTTACCTAGAATGCATTGAGACTATGGAGTTGATCATTGGATGATCTGGAAGCTTCTCAATAGTCTCTCTCTCTTAGATGCATGTACTAGTAGTGGTTATGGGATTGGTCTGCAAGTGGGCCTGAAGTTCCAATACTATGTTTTCCTCTTGGATGTTTATACATGCATGGCTTGGATTCTTGTTCGTTGGATTCAAGTGGTTTGTAGATTTTCCTATAAAATCTATGGTGATGTTCATCTATGATAATCCATTATTCTGGGTTCAGTTGTTTGGTATTTTTTTTCAGACTTTGAGTCTTCCAGATGAGAAGTGGGTGTGGATGTGCATGGGTGTTCTTCAACACAATAATTTTGCAAGTTTTGCATGCTGAAATAAAAGGCTTGCGGTTTTTTCTAGATCTACTGAAGAGCTATTTTCTGGACTCTTGTTCCTTTAGAGTGGTACCAGATGAGAGTTGCAATTCTACATGCACACATTCTTTGTGCATGGTGAGAGGAGGTGTTTTTCTTTCTCTGCATAGAGATGTTGGTACATGATCAGTCACTCAGCATTTCTATGGTGATGCTTTGTTGGATTCCTAGACTATGGTGCTTGATGTGGACATAATTGGCAAATCAGATTTGTGCTTGATCTAGTGTTTAAGTCATGTTGTCTAAGTGATTATTCTCTTTGATCTCATTTGTATATGTCACTAATATGATAGTGGGTTTGCATGTTGCAATGATTGGATCTACAAGTTATGCAGTCAGGTGGGTAGGCCACCCATTTAATTGCAGTAGGATAACTTGGATGTGGACTATCTATATCGACCAGATTTGATTCAATTTTGGTATAGACTTGTTAGCTGACCTTTTTTGTGGTCACCTGTGCATTTGTGTGGTTGCTTTGAGATGAGAGGATGGATGATATTTGAGTACTTAGATAGTCAGTTATGGAGTCCTAAAGCATGGTGATTTTCCTTAGTGTGGAGATCTTCGTTTCACCCAGTATGATGTGTGGACCTGGATGATTTTCAATTTTGAAGGATGGTGTGTCATAGGCTTGGAGAGCTTGGTATCATGCTTTAGTGGGAGCTTTAGCAGTGGCTATATTTTTTCCATCATATGGTGCTGGATGATCTTCTTTAGTGTTGCAGATGTTGGAGGATGCCTTAGATCTTGTTGCTGCAGAAGGGTCTTTCATATTTGTTGATTCACTAGTTGGAGATGGTCTCTTCATGTGATTGGAGATGTTGACATCTTTAGGATTCAAGGGGTCCTTGGTAATGATGTCATTTATGCTTTTATTTGATATGTTATCATGGTGGCTTTTATGTCATGGTTCTCTCTTTCTTACTAGTTTAGAGTTGTGACATGATATAGTTATTTGATATGATCACATGAAGCATGTTATCTCTTTGGAGGAGATGGTTTAGATCATGATGTCATGATTATGTTCCTGATTCCATGGTTGGAGCTTTGACATTGATCTTGTTTTAGTTTCTTGGTATTGAGTACTTTGATCATTTGCTTGATACTTCATGATAGTGCTATGTTGCAGTGGAGTTTTTCATGGAGTGATTTATTATAGGTGCTTGTGGATACTTGGAGACTTAGGTGAGGCTAGAGTTCTCTTGAGATGAGAGACGTGTTGTTGAGATGTATACTCTTGATGAGATTTCAACAGAAAGTCCGAGGAGCCTACACCTTTGTTGGACGTGAGTTCAATAGAGACCTATGAGGAGTTTGTTCTTAGATAAGTCATAGGGTGACTTTCATATCTTGGAGGAGCATTCTCATTCCCCACTCTTGGTCTACTTGGCAGTTTATCACTTGAGAGGTATTGCCCAATGTTACTTTCAGGTGCTTTATCTTTCTTTCATATTTGTGGATCTTGAGCTGTAGTTAAATGGTTATGGAGGATTCATTGTGAGGGATGGATAACATGATTATCTCCTTGAGGTGTACTTTCATTTATGATGACAATAGGAGATGGTAGTGGGCTGATTTCCTGAAATGGGAAATGGAGTTGATTGATCTTCTTTGAGAGGCTTACATCCATGTAGATTTATGATATTAGGTTATGTTTGATCTGTTGAGGTTGAATAGTTTTGGATGTATTTGTGGCTTTTCTGTTGGGTCTATGAAGGAGATCATACTTGGCATAGTTGACATTTAGAAGTTTTTGTAGAAGGACATGCTACATGCTTATGGTTCGCAATTTCTCTCTTTGTCTTTGGTTATCTTCTTGGATGTTTAGGTTCACATAACATTGTTTTTTGAGATTTGTTGGAGCTATGTGGTCACTCTTTTGTGGTCAATTGTTATCACTTGTACTTCATTTTTTTTGGGTGATGACAAGTTGGTTCCTTTATCTCTTGTCTTTGTTGGATGTGGAGAACATAGGAGATTTGTGGAGACTGGATGAGAGAGATGTTTCTTGCAGTGATTTTGCTATAGGATTTGCATATCTTTGTGGATGATCCTTGGTACTACATGGTTTCACTTTCTTTGTGCTCTTATTAGTAGACTCAATATGCTTTTGATTTTTCAGATTCGACATTATCCATGCAGTGGGAGTTCTTGTATGTGTTTGGTCTTCATTGACTGATTTGCACATAGAGCTTGAGGTTGCAGTTTATGGGTTGGTTATGTTGTTGGCATGAGTTTTTTGGTGTTCAATACCTTTGAGGTATGGGTGATTGGATGAGTTAGCATTTACTGTGGATGCTATTTTCAATCTCATTGGTTTATCAATTGGATTGGACAAATCAGTTTGGTTGTTGTTCTAGCTGATGTTTTATCTTGTTTTCTGGAGGATAAATTCACAGTTTTGTTGGGCTAAGAAGTTGATATTTTTTGATGCTTCTGTGTAGATCATGAGCATAGTGGAGTGGTGGCAGTGTGTGTAGCCTTTTGTTATCACATGGATCTTATGCTTGTGTTATTTGGACAGGTGTCTAGTTGGAGCACGAGAGCATATGTTATGATTTATGTTGTTTCATGGATGGCTGTGATGATATAGTTTCATTGGTTTTGATGCTTGTAAGGAAGCCATTTGGCTTAAGAGATTGTGTTCTGATGTTGGTGTTGATGCAGAACAGATTATTATTTGGTGTGATAGTCAAAGTGCTATTTGCATTGCGAAGAATCCAACTTTCCATGCCAGAACGAAGCACATTGATGTGCAGTTTCACTTTGTGAGAGATATGGTGGAAGATGGAAAGGTAAATTTGGAGAAGGTAGATACTGTGAAGAATGTTGTAGATGCATTAATGAAACTAGTGGGCACTAAGAAGTTCAGATGGTGTTCAGAGTCTATGGGTCTTTCGGCCTATAGCGGTTAGTTCCTGTTATGTTCTTGTTGCTCTTACAAGGTGTTCGACAAGTGGGAGAATTTTAGGAATAAGGTGTCTCAACCTTGTATAATTCCTATTCTTATTATTATTTATTTTGTAAAATGTATTTTTGCAAATAATATGTAAATGTGAGTGTACATGTCTAGTTGGCATGTTGATCACTTACATGTGTCAGCATCTTGAAGTGTGTGAAGGAGATCATGGCTGAAATAGTTATGACGGATTCCTATGATGTGTAAGAGCTATTTAAGGAATGAGCTATGACAGGTGTAAGAGCATCTTATGAAATGAGGCCTATTTGGGCACCCAAGAATGAGTGGTTGGTGTGTGTAAGAGAATATGCCAAAAATAGGTTGGTATGACAGATTCCCTTACACTTCTCTTGTCACCACTTTTTTTGGCAGATTCTATGATAAGCTGTCATTGCCTATTCAAGGGATGGATGCCCTTTTCTTGGTATTGGATGTACATGTGGCATTGTGCATGTTTCTTGGTGGTTGAGCCATGAAAAATTCCCAACTCCTTTGTGGGCATTTTTTTGGGTCTTAAGATGTTCATAAAAGGAGTATTGCATGTTGTAATGCAAGAGAGTGTGAGAGTGAGAGATGAGAAGATATTTGCATAGGGTTATGCTGCCAGTTTTTCTCTAGAATGGAGCAAGATGTAAATCTCCATGTGAAGGCTGAAAATGTATTGTAACTTGTTACTAAATAATACATTAGCTTGATGGTTTGGAGGGTGGAGTTTTTTACCTGGAAAGGTTTTCCCCACGTATATCTATGTTCTTTATTATGTCTCATTCTTCTAGTTATATGATTGTAGAGTAATAATCTGTAAGTCATAATGCTGCTGAATTTTGTTTAGATCAGTAAATTGCAATCACTTTCCTTTAAGGTTTTAATTGTGGGAAATCAACTATGTCTATTTCCGCTTTTATGGTATAGTAGTATGCACTTGTATTTGTTGATTAGATGTTGTACAAGGAACTATTGCACATAGGATGTGCATACTGATCTTTGATGAATTTCTAGGATGCTCTCATTTCCCTTCACTATCTTGCATCCATAATTTCCCATCATGTATTCTACTTAATATGATTTGTGTCCACTCATTTGTATCCAATTCTCTGTAGAAATGATATTTGAATAGGTCTATTCCTTCAAGTGTTCAAATCTAGGTTTCACAGTCATATCATGATTGAAAACTAATTCCATATCCTTGTTCATGTATTCACTCCCAATAGATTCAAATTTTCTATTAAGATAACTACCTACATCTTCCAAATATACTACATTGTTTAGAGTAATGGATAATGTTGAGTTAAGGTTTCCTTCTATGGTTTCAAAAAAACAACTTTCAACTTAGGTTTGTCCTCATTCTCAACATTGTGTACTATTGACATATCCATAAATCTATCAAATATTAGCTTTAACCAAATTACTTTGTGGAAAAATGATAAAATATCTCTTTTTGAAAATAGGGTTTTCTTTGAAATCACCTTGACAAGTCACTTGAGTGCTCTCTACTTCTAATGTATTTGCAATGAAGTAGAAATGAAGTCTATACTCCTTTTATTCCATCAACTTGAACTTGCATTAATTTTTTACTTTTCAAAAATGAAAAAGCTATCAATTGAATTCTATAATTAAATAACTACTCAAGATCATCTACTTCATCTTCAGATGCCACCCAAGGTCTACTAGAGGCTCTTTTCATCTTGACAAACCTCCACAAGACTTTGCTTCACAAAATTCTCTGCAAAAGCATAGTTTTCATCTTTTGCTACAAAATTAACTTTCTCTATAATATCGGTAACTCTTATTTCCTTCATAACTTGTTTAGATAAGATCCAAATTACAAGCAAGCTTAGGTAGTATCTAAACTTATCTTGATACACCTTTTCCCAACTTTACTTCCTCTACCTTGATCTCTGGGTGAAGTTATCAAATTCTGATGTTGTGAACAAGCTTAATTCAAATTAATTGAATCAAACTTGACAATTGATTTCAATCTTCATGTCTCATCATCTTCTAGCTTATGTTTTGAGATTTCTAATCCTTTTACAAATTCTTCTTTGAGTTCGTCTTGAAGTTCATTGACTACATTTCGTTGTTCCTCACTATCTTTGTTAGTTTTGATGTTCCTCTCATGGTTCCTTCTATCATTTCCAATGTTTCTTTCATCATTCCTTATGTTTCCAAAGTTTCTTCCATTGTTCCTTCTATCTTCAAAGTTTCTATCCATTCTTCAATTCTTTGTTGTATGTTTGAAGTTGTTGCATAACTGACATACTGGTGCTTTGCTTCTAGAATTTTTTTGATCATTAGGTGCATGACAATTTTGAGCTATGTGTCCAAAGTTGTTACACTTATAACACACAATCTATCTGTTTTCATCATAAGGTCTTCCTTCTCTTGATGTCCTTTTATTAGATCTTCTTCTATCTATAGGGTTAGTATTTCTATACATTCTAATATTTCTTATATCATTATCAGACTTAGATTTTCTACAATCAATTGCTTTATGACCCATACCATGACAATTGTGATAATTAAAATTCTTAACATGATTAAATGACTTGTTTGTACAATCTCTTTTCATGTGATCTATTTCATTACTTAAAAAGCACTTACCTCTAAATTCATACTTGGTTTCCTTAAGAGATTCCACTTGCATTAGTTCATCCAAAATTTCAACTTCCTTATCTTGATCAACTTATATAGGCTTATTAGAAGATTGATTGGATTCAATCTTATCATTAGATTTATCTTTTGGATATGATCTAATCTCATGTTTCTTCACAGACATGTTAAATAGATAACCAAGACCAATCTTATGATAAGTAGGTCTCTGTATTGACATAGAATCATCAAGATTTTATTTGCTAGAATAAAGATTTTCAAATTGTTGTTTGCATTGATTTAATTCACCTTTTAAAATGGTATTGTATTTATAAAGTTTTTCATGATCTTCTTTCAATGTTTCAAATTCAAATGTCTTCTTTTCCATACTTGCTCTCAATCTACTTTCTCAATCTTCAAATCAGATTCAACTTTTCTAGAATCACTCCTCAAATTTAGTTTTGGATTCATAATCTTTAATTCATGCTTCAAGATATTGTACTCTATCTTCAGCTTTGAATAATCATCACCATTAGTTTTAGATTTAGTAGATTTAGGCTTGGATTTGAGATGTTCAATCTTTTCCTTTAATTATTCAATATATTTGGATTCTTTGTATCTATCCTTCAGCTTATCTCTTTCTTTAGTAAGGAGATCAATTTTTTCAAGTGCCTTTTCAAGGTTCTTCATCAACTATTCCATATTCATAGAGATCTTACTCAAGCTATTAAGCCTCTTCAAAGTAACTGTGCTCTGATACCAATTGTTAGAAATAGGGATTATTGAGGGGGGGGAGGGGGGGGTGGGGGTGAATTAGTAATCTCAAACTTTAGTCACCAATTGAATATTATTCTTTACTTTAAACTATACATAACCAAATAATAAATTAATGTTGAATAGTAATAGTAACCATGCACAAAAATAACACATAAAACCATTTTTCTAAACTAGGGAAACCATAGCCAAGGGAAAATCTAGATCAGGATGATACCCACTAGATATTATATTTTTATATAAGTTCCTTGTTAGAGGATGGACCCTATTAGGAATCAATGAGAAAATCTAGTATAAGGTGTTCCTATTAGGAGAATTTGAATTCTTGTGAAGAGATTCCAACCTTGTTAGGAGTTGTAGTATAGTAGATGCAAGATGAGCCCACTACCCAAACATGCACTTCCAATTACAAGAAGATCTCACTTTCCAAACAAGTAATTAGACTTTTGGAATATATCTTCTTTCTTAGTTTGATCTCGAATCTCAAAATAACTTTACAAACTTCACATATATTTCTTTCACAAAAGGTTTGTATACAATAACTTCTTCACAATAGCACTTCAAGATAGCACGATTACACACTTGAATCCACAATATGTCCTTTGCATAAATACCATGCCTATACACAAATTTTTGCTAGGTCAGCTAAGACCATAATACACTTTTACAACTTAGAGTAAACATCTAGAATGTCAGCCCTAATTGGACAAGTAATTATCTTGTAAACAAAATAATTCTTTCCTTTAATTCCACTATCTTGATTCAAAAATACAAATATCTCTTTTGATACAATTTTTACTAACTTCTAAGGTTATAAACATCATCATCAACATGCATACTATCTTCATCTAACTTCTCTAGTCATAATATGACATCAATAAGAAGTCATAAACAAAAAAATACACTACTATGTACCAAATTGCATACTTTGACAATTTTTCATTACCAAAAGCTAAGTATCTTTATTTTTGAACTTTCTTATAAGCATTTACTGTTGGTCTTAGAATGGTTTGAAAATTGAGTGTCAACACACTTAACCAATTTTTATATAGAAGTTGAGTGCACTATATATGCTGAGCCACAGTATGTACCAAGTCAAAATTCCAATAGGTGCCAAGTGATCTTCAGGTGCCGAGTGATGATCAAGTTCCAAGCATGATACAAGTGCCAAGTGAACCATATGAGTTGAGTGATATGTAGGTGCCAAGTCACAGTTGATGCTGAGCAAGCTAGAATGCAATAGGTGTTCAAAAAACCAGAATCATATATGTGCCAAGCACTAGTAATCCAATATGTGCCGAGTAACACAGAATCAACATATGAGTTTGTGCCTTCACAAACTTAGATGTAAACCAATTTTTGGGCTGACAGAAGAATCTTGAAGGATATTAAAGATAAGAATGAATCTTTTATATTTCCTATGCAATCAACATATAGCTAATAAGAAAAATGGAGAAGGCATGCAACTAATAAGAAAAGTGCAAGGAAAGAGCAAGAATTAAAGATTTAATATGGATCGCAGATCCATACCTAAGCCTAATTCTTTGATAAATTTAAAAGGAGGATGAAACCTCATTTCATGTGTGGATGAGAATAGTGTATGGGTAAACTATAGCAAAATTCAGATAGAAGTGTGAAAAGACTTAGAGGAATAGAGCAACATTGTAGTATTCAGTTGATTAGAATAGAGAAAGAGCATCGAACAAATATCAAATCTCAAAGGATCAAGATCATAGAGAGAAGATCAAGTGCCTAAATTCAACAATCAAGGATTGTAAGCTATCAAGTTTATAAGTCTAATACTCTCTAGCAATTGTATTAGAAGGAAAAATCCTATGATGATAGGTTAGCTTAATAGCTAGGTTGTAGATCCTTTGAAGAGGTGATAAAATCTTTCAACAGAGTGACAATTCATGTAAAGTGTTTGTAAATACTTTAAAAAAGTAACTATTGATATAGTGTAAAGCCTTTAACAGGGTAGACCTTTCATAGGACAGACCATCAGAAGTGGTCAAACATTATTACTGTTGTGATTTTGTGGGTATCATCCCCACCCTAGTTTTACCTTCTCATTTTGGAGGGTTTGTGGGTTACCAAATTCTAGTGTTATGTGTTGTTGATGCATGTGTTCACTTTATGCTTATTTGATATGTTTACATGGATGCAATTTATTTTTAGTTAAAAATTTTTAATATTAAAGTGTGATACTTCTTATTTACCCCCCCTCTCAAAAGTATTCTTCCCATTTGATTATTCCAACAATTGATATTAGAGCAAAGTTGTCACAAGGAGAAGCCTAATAGTTTAGAGAAAAAGTCTAAAGATGGAATTCTTCAAACTTGGGAAGATTATAGAGAATCAGGTGATTAATGTGCACCTCTCCCTACACAAGTTGGAGGAAGCTAGAGAAGAATTGAGAAAATCCTTGAAAAGAAGGAAGGATATAACCATAGCTAAAAATGACACACACTACAAAGAGATTGATACCAAAAAAGTGTTTTCCAATGGAGATTCTAAAGATTTTGATGTAGTAATAGCATAATTGATGGAGAAGAATACAACTCAAGTAGAAGAAATTAGAATACTCAAGCTTGAACAAGAATCACAAGCCATAATGCTTTCTGAAGTGACTAAACAAAAGAAAAGAGCCATTGAAGGAAAGGTTATACCGGAAAATGACAAAAGAAATATTAATAATAGACTGGGGGAAAATACAATTGATTTTGAAAGAATCTCAAACATGCAGCTAGATACCTTAAGTTAAATGATGAATGGACATCATGAGCTACATATGAAAGACATTGAGATCTCTACACTGAAGATACAGAATGAACAACTGCAAAATGATTTGAAAAGAGAAAATGAAGTTGAAAAGAGCTTCAATAAACCAAATGAGGATATCAAGTACTTCGATCAGCTATTGAAATCACCAAGGGCTAGTAATGATACTTTAGGACTTGGTTACACTAGCACTGAACAAGGAGAATCATCAAAGGCTATAGAAGAAAGGGGTAATAAAGGTAAGAACACTAAACCCACTTGTCATTTAGATGGTGAAAAGGGACACACTACTAATGTATGTAGGAGCAAGAATGCTTATCAACATGATAAGCCTAAGAATGCAAGCTACTATCACAAGTCCAAGAAGCAAGGACCTCAAGCTCATGAATCCAGGACTAGGACTATCAAGACACCAAGATTTAAAGGTCACTGCTACAACTGCAAGAAGTATGGACATAAAGCATTTGAGTTTAGATCAAAGCCTATGTGGACATCAAATTAGGCAACAAGAGAAGGTAACCATGGTCATCACTACAATTGGGACTACAACACCAGGTATAATTGTCATTACTGTCAAGAATATGGACACATTCTTAAAAATTGCATTAAGGACACATTTTAGAGGGAACTATAGTAGATGGCTAAGCCAAACCACATGTTTTAGTTGCTTGAAGATTGGTCATATTAGCAAGAATTTCCCAAGAAATTCAAAGGTACCCAAGTTAGAAGTCAACAAAAGAAAAGAGAAAGTAGATGTTGAACACATCAGAGGACAAATGAATAGGACTTGGAAGAAAAAAGATTAATGTACCTCATCAAATGAAGTGATCACTTCACCTAACAGGCCAAGTGGTCACACCTCATCCAATTAATCATGAATAGGTGTATGGGACTGATATATAAAGCTACATCATACATCAGTCCCAAGACAAACAAGCACTACAAAGAAGAAATCAACATGATTAGAGATGCAAAGTTAAAACTTAAAATTTTTGCAAATGTTGCTAAGCTATCCTTAGATGCCAAGTAAATGTTAGTGGATGCCAAGTAGTTAGTTGTGACTGAGTTGATAGTTGATGTTGAGTTGGGGAACTTCAATGGAAGCTAAGTGGAGATTAAATCTAGTTTAATTCGAGTAATGGAAAACCAATGGAAGTCGAGTTATGTTGAAATCTTTGAGAGTCAAGTGTACAACTATATATACACTAAGCATTTAATGCTAGGTATATAAATAGTATAAGGTCAAATTTTGATCATTTCTCATCATTTCAAATGAAGAGAAAAAATAAGAAGAACATAGAAGTGATTGACAAACAACATTGAAGCCTTTTGCATGGATTTTGACAAGATTCAACATTATTTTCATTGATCTAAGGTATTCTTCAAGTGCTAAGTTGTACAGTCATAAAATTTTATATCTTTTGAAACCCTAGTTTTATAGAATGACATCGAATTCAAAAAACCCTAAGGAAAAAGAAGGTCATGAGGTTCAATTGGTTAGTAATGAGGTCAAACAACCAAAGTTCATGCCAATTCTAGAGGTAGCTTATAAAAATGACCTTTCCGACACACTCTCAATTATTTTGTCTAAAGTCATAATCGTGCAGGTTGTGAGGAAGTGTTACAACTATAAGATAGGAGTAATAGGAGACCTTGAAATATTTCAAACATATGATAAACTGTGCAAAAACTAAGTGCTTAAGGATGAATTTCAAATAATTGAGAGAAAGGGTTTAACTAATGCCATTATTTACCCCACATATTTTTAAATGGAGTGGATTAGAATTATTCTAAGCAGGATACACAATGGCTATTTGTGGTTAGAAGGAGGACCCATGAAGATAATGAAGAGAATAGTGCATAGGGTTATAGGTTTTCCAACCCTAGATCGGCACAAGACCCTATGTGGTGATTCCAAAGAAGCCATTGAAAAGAACATCGGGGCAAAATGGAATAAGAGAGACATGACCATTGACACAATAACATACCCCCTTCTAGATTTTGTAGTGAGAATCATTTCTCACAAATTTTATCAATCTAGTAGATTGAACAGTGTACCATGTATTGCTATGGATGTGGCATATAAACTTGTCAAGAAAGATCATACATATGATCTAGTAGAATTGTTGTTGCAGCAAATCATGAAGAATTTGGGAGTAATAAGAAGATCTAAAGGTTCTCAATGTAAGTTTGGATTAGTCCTTGTCTACATATTTTTCTATGTTTTGGAAGAATTCCCTTCTTTTGGAAAAGTTGACTAGAAATTAGATAAGTCAGTCATTACTCAAATTAATGAGTATATTGAGAAAATGAGAGACAACTTTGACTCTCTTATGACAAGTTATTTTGAGGATTTTAAGAAATCCATGGAAAAAAGGCTGAGGATACCAATTTCCCTAGTGGAACTACACATCAATGATATCTTCTTTTTAGTTGATATTGATTACACTTATATCCAAGTAGCAGTTCCAAGAGTTAGATGGCTAAGGCCATTGGGATATGAGATAGATGTTGATGAAGCATCAATAGAAATCACAACATTTCTTGAAGAAGAGATTGATAAGGAGGTACCCCACTTTGGAACATATGATGTTGTTTCTTCCAAGGTGGACATGGAACTAAAAACTACTTCAACTTTAAAGAAGAAAGACAAACTGGTGAGGAAACTAAAGAAGAAGTTTGGAGAAGGTATTGAAGGGGAAATTGAGGAAGAAGAAGAAGAAGAAGAGAGTGAAGAAGATGAATAGGGGCAAGGCCCATTGGAAATAACTCAAGGCTTAGGTGAGGACAAAGAAGAAGGTGTAGAGGAAGAATAAGCTAAGGCAGCACCAACTCAAGCAGAGCCCAAAATGAGAAAGGCTAAAGCTTAGCCTATAGCCTAGCCTAAAGAGAATAATAAGGCTATGAAGGCCACCCAAGTCAATCAAACACTAGTAACAAGAGCCACTACAAGGGCCTCAACTCAAAAGGCTGAGAAGCAAGTGAAAGAAAAGAAAAATTCTATTGAGCAAACTGGTCAAGTGCAAAAGAAACCAAGAAGAAAATATGTTGCATAGCTAGAATCTAATGAAGAGGAAAGAACACAATGAGAGGACATCAGCCAATTTATAGTGGTAAGTCATCCTCCTAGGTCACATATCGATAAATTTTTTGAAAATGTTAAGAATAAAAACTTCTGTGATTTGAAAAGTATTAATTTTAATAAATTAAGTAGAGAAGATTAGAATAAGATAGAAGAATTAGTATATGACATGATGGTGGAATTCAAGAATATACCTCTTGAATTAGACAATACTATTCCCAAGTAACTATAAAAAATTATTGAAAATAAGTGGCATTATTGTTTGAAAATGGAAAAGGAGATAAGAGAATCCACTTTGGCAAAAGTGATGCCAGAATTGACTAGAGGTCAATTTGCTAAGGCTAGCAAGAAACATGGGGGCAAGTTTGTACCAAAGTATATAGCCTTTAGCTTTTACAAAATAAAATTGAAGAAGTTGTCAATAAGTCCACAAGATTGCGGAAGTCAATATATAACATAATAGATGACAAGGATGGAGAAGAAGAGAAGGATGTAAAAGAAAATAAGGCTAAGGCTAGTGAGAAGGAGAAAGAAGAAAAAATAGAAGTAGAGGAAACAAGAAAAGGAGAAGAATAGAAGAGAGAAGAAGAGAAGAAAGAAGAAGAGAAGAAAGATGAAGAGGAGAAAGAAAAAGGTGAGGAGAAGGAGACACAAAAAGGAGATCAAATGGCAACAAATGAGTAGGAGCAGCAACAAGACTAGAGTGTGCAAGACACAAAATTGCCACCTCTTAGCCCTCCTCTTGTAATGATCACACCTATAGACACTATAACTTTAAAGGATGTTACTAAAAAATCATGTTAGAATATCAATCCATTGACTATACAAGATCTCAAGAAGATCCTTCACCAATCAACTCTACAAGCACAATTATACACAAATCCAACATTGGTGAGTGTGGATGAGTTGAAATAGGTAGTATCAAAACCAATTAGAGACAAGGTGAAACCATAAGAACCACCTTCCACCATCTCTACAGCTACTAGTGGTCAACTTCTAATGATTCCACCACCATTTCCAATAGTTGACACATTTGGAACACGTGAAAGCATGTAGTAGAATCTAAACATAGAAGCATCAACAGAGCAAACAAGAAAGATTGCTACATCTGATCCTATAGTATAGACATAAGGTACACCCCAAATAGTTGTAATTGACCAAGGAAGATTAGATGAGGAAAAGGACACATCAAAGGAAGAGGAGTAGGCCACCATATAGACATTGGTTAATCTACCAACTATTGGCACTCCTACACAAGTCTTTTAGAAGCCAAGCACTGATGCAAAGCCATTATTGATATCTATACCAGGCTCAAGCTCAACAAAAGTGACAAGGGTACTTCACTATGGAGACATACCTAGTTATGACTCAAAAAAAATTAGCATTGAGAAAATCATAGAGATGCAAGAAGCCTTAAATAGGAGAAAAAGGCAAGAGATAATAATGAAGGAGTATAAACAAAAGCAAGCATTACATGAGATTAAGGACGTCTTTTTGGATGCCTTCAGCTTGCAAACACTTTATGAGACAAAGCCAATAATCGAACAATTGTTAGATATTGTTGAATAGGTGACCAACGAAGACCAGGGCACTAGTGTAAAACTTATGGAATGGTCTGAGAAGAAATTCCAAGAGAAAGTCAATGAGAAAATAGCTAGCAAAATAGCACTATCTCAAGTTGAATTGGCAAAGAAAATTGGTAAAGTGAAAAAGATACTTGAGAATATATTCTCATTATATAGAAATTTGTGTGACTTTTCATAATTCACATAGGAGACAAGTTAGAGAATCCTAAGCTTGGAAATAAACTTAAAGATTTCTAGCACTCAACTCCCAAAAGACCCAGCTCAATGTGAGAAGTATTTTGTCCAAATGCTTCACACACAAAGGGAGCTAGCTACACTCACAACTAAAGAGGCCATTATTAAGGCCAAACTAATGTAGATACAATCTTCCATAACAACACACTTGGAAGTACTTCATAAAGAACAAGCCTATGTAGAGAATTTTCTCAAGAAAGATGTTAATCTTTCTACTATGAAAGGGCTTGCACATCTTGTTGCAAAGATTTCCATCTAGCACAAGTCATTGGAAATTGCTTTGGAAAATTGGGATGCAACTCTTAAAATGATTATGGAGGTAAATAGTACATTTTTAATGAAGTATGGTCTTAACCCTTAGCATCCTTTGGCATTATTGTCAAAAAAGGGGGAGACATAATAAAGGACGAGATATGAAATAAAGGGGAGAATACTAAGTAATTACATTCTTTCATTCTTTTGGAGAATAAAGGGGGAAAGATTGTACATATCCCGTGGTAGCAAAAAGGGGGAGACATATAAAAGGGGAGATATGAATGAAAATTTTCAAGTATAGAATAGGAGAAAATAGAATAGATAGAACACGCTAGCAAGTAGGCATAGGATATAGAAATAGGGCAAAGGAAAAGAGTATTAGATACATCAACATGAGATAAATTCACCGCAAGAATTCTGGTTACAGGAGTAGAAATGGCACATAAACTCAGGGGGAGATATAAATTTTTTGAGGTATATTGTTCTTTACAAAATCTTGAACAAGTTTTTGAAATTTTGTACATATGCCAAATAGATTAAATAATGTACTCATAAGATCAAGCATAATGGTTAGTTAAGTGTTTTTGGCACTCATGTCAAAAGGGGAGATTGTTGGTCTCAAAATGGTTTTGACAATTGAGTGTTAACACACTTAACCAATTTTCATATAGAAGCTGAGTACGCTATATATGCCAAGCCATAGTATGTGCCGAGTTAGAATTCCAATAGGTGCCAAGTGATCTTCAGGTGTTGAGTTAAGATCAAGTGCCAAGCATGATATAGGTACCGAGTAACTTCAAGTGCCAAGTGAACCATATGAGCCGAGTGATATGTAGGTGTCGAGTCACACTTGATGCTAAGCAAGCCAAAATGCAATAGTTGCTAAGCAAACTAGAATCATATGTGTGCCAAGCACCAGTAATCTAGTATGTGCTGAGTAACATAGAATTGACATATGAGTTTGTGCCATCACAAACTTAGATGTAAACCATTTTTTGGGTTGACATAGAATAATCTTGAAGGATATTAAATATAAGAATGAATCTTTTATATTTCCTATGCAATTAGCATGCAACCACTAAGAAAAATGGATAAGGCATGCAACCAATTGTTGGAATGTCTTAGTGGGAAGAATGCTTCTGAGAGGGGGGGGGAGTGAATTAGAAGTATTGGCCTTTAACCACTTTTAAACCCTTAATAACATATAACTAAAATTAACATACATGCATATAAACATTAAACAATTATGAGAAACAAACATGCATCACCAAATAACACTTGAGATTTTGGTGACCCAGAAACCCTCCAGGAATAAGAAGGTAAAACTAGGGTGGGGATGATACCCATGAAATTACTGCAGCAATTGATTTCAACCACTTCTAATGGTTTTCCATATTAAAGGCCTACCTTGTTAAAGGCTACAACACATTGTTAAATGTGACCCTGTTAAAGGATTTCTACACCCTGTTAGGAGTGTGCCTTGTTAGAGGACTTAAGAACATTCAACTTAGAATGCCACCCTGTTAAAGGATTTACATAAGGCTGTTAAACCCACCTAACTCAATAGGATTTCCAAATTCCTAATATAATTGTGAGAGAGTATTAGATTAATACACCTAAACTAATGCAATCTCTAATGCTGATCTTAGGCTCTTGATCTACTGATCTTTTCTAGATTTGATCTACTAATTATGTTCCTTGTTTTGTTCTGATCAACTAGATGTGTAAATGTTGTCCTTTCCACTAAATCTTTGACACCAATGCTCTGCAATGACCTCAATAAAAGGCTTTGCTTTTCCTTCTTCTCTCCAAAAAAAATTTCAATGGCATCAAGACTCCCTTATAAATATTAGTGGATTGTTATGCATCCTTGGATAAAATGTTCTTGCTCAAACCCTTGAAATTCACCCATTGGCTGCATGCAATTCCAATTTTTTGATTGGCTAGATGAGGATCGTATAGGTGGATGGGAGGATTTGATCTTATCTCCTTATCCTATCATGAGTCATGCATAACCATTTTACATCTTGGTTTGTATTGGCACAAACTCTTATGCTAATCCTGCATTGCTCGGCACATGAAGTAATACTGATGCTCAACACCATCTATTCTGGATTGCTCGACATCCACTGTGTTTTCCTACATTACTCGACTCCTATAAAATTCTTGCATTACTCAGCTCCTGTTAGTTTTCCTACATTGCTCAACTTCTACTGATTCCTAAATCACTCGGCTCCTATTAACTTTGCAATGCTTGGTACACACTATCTTCTGATCTACTCAGTACATGTTGAATTTCGTATAGCTCAGGATATACTGTAATGTGTTCTATGTGGCATTAACTGTAGTTTGCTTGGCACTATCTATGACTTAGCACATAAAGAAATTTTAGCTCACCTTCCATTGTGTACTCAACATGTATAGTGAAAATGGTTAAGTGTGTTGACACTCATTTGTCAATCTTATTTATTTGATCAACAATCTCCCCCATTGACATAAGTATAAAAAACACTTAACTAATCATTCATGATCTAAACCTTATGTGTACATTCTTCACTTTCAAAATTTCAAAAAGATATTGTGAACAAAAATATACCTTATGACTCCCCCTTAGTTGTTTATGCCTTGTCATGTCATGAATTCTGATGACTTGTGCCATTGTGCCTAATCTTCTCTGTTTCTGATCTTGTTATCTTGTTATCTTCTCCTTTAATATATTTTTGATCCTGTTATCTTCTTATCTTCTCCTTTAATATATCTCTCCCCTTATAATATTATCTTCCCCTTAGAATATTAATATTATCTCCCCCTTTTTGACACTAATGTCAAAGGGTCCTAAATGGTAATGCCATGCTTGGCCAAAAATGTCTTATTTACCTCAAGGAGTATTTTGAGAGCTGCATCCCAGTTATTCAATGCAATATCCAATGACTTGTGTTGGATTGCAAGCTCTGCTACTAGATCAACAAGTCCTTCATGAGTAGAAATATTTGGATCTTTCTTCAAGACTGTTTCTATATACATTTTCTCCTTATGTAATATCTCCAAGTGAGGAGTGATAGAGGCTTGTATTTGGATAAGCTTTTTTTTATAGTGGCCTCTTTTGCTGATAATGCAACTAATTCCCTCTGAGTGTGAAGTGTTTGAGAAAATTTCTTTTCACTCTGTGTAGGATTTGAGGGTAGTTGCATGCTGGAGAGCTTAAGTTTTCTCTCAAGGTTCAAAACTTTCAAATTTATTTCTTGTCTGAACCAGGAAAAATCACACAATTTTCTATAAAGGGAAAAGATATTCCCTAATACAATCTTTACATTATCCATTTTCTTAGCTAGGTCAACTTATCCCAAAATTATGTTATTAGCTATCTTCTGGTTGACCTTGCCTTCAAACTTCTTTTCTAACCATTCCATAAGTTTTACATTTGTATCATGGTCTTCATTATTCACTTGGTCAACTATATCAAATAGTTGCTCAAGGATTGGCCTACTTGAATATGGAGGTTGAAGGCTGAAGGCATCCATGAATATATCTTTGATCTCATTCATTGCTTGCTTATATTTGTAGTCTTTTGTCAATTCCTCTTGCCTCCTTCTCTTATCCAATGCACTTTGTATCTCATTCATATTTTCTTCAGTTAAAGTGCTTGAATCATAATAGGGTATTTTAATTTCTTCATCAAGCTTAGGAATACCATAATGAATGGTCCTAGCTACCCTAATAGAACTTGAGCTTGGTGTACTAACTTGTAAGGTCATCATTTTAGTACTCAACTTCTAAATGGGTTTGGTAGGAGTACCTATTTTTGGTAATTCAACCAAAGTTTGTATTGCTAACTGCTCCTTATCCTGTGTTTCTTCCCTATCTTCCTCTTGTACCACTGCTGCTAGAGGTGTACTTGTTGTCTGTACTATTATACCTATGACTTCCTCTGCTATTGCACTTGGCTCCTAATGAGCTTGTATGGCTATTCTTGGTGGTGATGGAGGTGGTAGAAATGAAAGGCTAGTAGTTTTAATGATTTGAGGTGGTTCTTGTGGTGAGACCTTGGCTTCTTTGAGTTTATGTACTCACTTTTGAAGATCATCTACACTGACCAATATGGGACTTGTACACAACTGTGGTTGAAGAGTTGTTTGGTCAAGGATCTTAGTGAGATCCTCTGTAGTTAATGGATTGATTTTTTGACATGAGGTGTCAAAAACATCCTTAATCTTTATGATTTCTACAGGTGTGGTAGTAGAGTGAGGAGGACTAGGAGGTGGAAGTTGTGTGTCTTGCACACTTTTCTACTCATCAGTACCCCTATCTTCATCTTTTCCTTCCTCCTCTCTTTCTTCCTTGTTTTCCTCTTCTTCAACCTTTTTCTCTACTTTTGTCTTCTCTTCTCTCCTCTTCCTTCTTTCCTCTAGTTTAGCAGCAAATTCTTCTTTATATTCCTCTTCAAGGACATCTTCAATTTTCTTATACAAGTTCTTCCACGCTCTTGTGGTTCTCTATACAACTTCTTCAATTTTGTTTTGGAGAATGGAGAATGCCCTATACTTAGGTGTAAACCTAGTGTTATGCCTTTTGACTACTTAAGTTACCTGTTCCTTTGTCAAATCAGGCAGTCTGCTTGCTAGGGTTGATTCCCTCACCTCCTTCTCCATTTTCAAATAGAAATGCCATCTGTCTTCTACAATTTTAGATAATTCCTTTGGCAATTGTCCATCTAGTTCAAGAGGTGTGTACTTGAACTGTTTCATTAATGCATAGACTAATTCTTCTATGCTATTATGTTCCTCTTTACTGAACTTATTGAAATCAATCTTTTCATGTTACTCAAGTCTCCATTCCTAGTCTTTTCACATAATATATCAACTGAAGACTTAGGAGGATGACTTACCTTTTCAGTCTAATCTTCCTCATCAGTATTAGGTTGAGCCACATATCTTTTTCTTTTCCTTGGCTCTTCATATGCCTTCTTGACTATCTTCTTCTTCTTTGTAGCTTCCTCTTTGGCCTTTTGTGTAGAGGCCCTTGTTATAGCTCTGGTTGTTGGCTTTTTGGGTGTTTGAATAGTAGCTTTCTTTGATTTAGGCTAAGGAGTAGGAAGTGTCTTTGCCTTCCTTTTAATGACTTTGCCTTTGATGGGTGCTTCCTTGGCTTCTTCTTCCTCGACACTCTCATTGTTGTCTTCACCTTGGTCATGTGACAATTTTAGTGGCCCTTGTTCTGACTCATCCTCATCACCTTCTTCTTCTCCTTCACTAATCTCCTCTGCTTTGCCTACTGCACTTGTTTCTCCAACACCAAACTTCTTCTTTATTTTCTTTACTAACTTTTCCTTTTTCTTTACTACTATGGTTGTCTTGAGTTTGGTAACCACTCTTGATTTGACAGTGTCATATGTCACAAATGCCTTTTTAATTTTTTCCTTTTCCTCTGCAAGTAATGTTGTGATGGCTGCAGAAGCTTGGTCAACATCTTTCTCTTGGAAGGACTACTTGAATGTAAGTATAATCAATGTCAACTAGAAAGCATATGTCATTTACATGCTTTTCCACTAGTGAAACTGGTATCCTCATTTTTTTCTTCATTGCATTCTTGAAATCATCAAAATAGATAGACATTTGATCATCAAAGATATCTCCCATTTGTGCAATGAAATCATTTATTTGATCAACAATGGTTATTCTAACTCCAATTGACTTTTCCAAATGAAGGGAATTCCTTCATCACATAGAAGAACATACAAACTAGCACTAACCCAAATTTGCATTGTGCTCCTTTAGACTTCCTAATAGCTCCAAGATTTTCATTAATCTACTACAACATGAGCTCTACAAGGTCATAGGTGTGGTCTTTCTTTACAAGCTTATATGCCACATCCACTACTATGTAGGGTACACTATTCAACCTTCTGGATTGATAAAATTTGTGTGATATGATCCTTACAGCAAAGTCTAATAGTGGGTCTTTTATTGTGTCAATTGTCATTCCCCTATTATTCCATTTTGTACCTGTGCTTTTCTCTATTGTTTCCTTCTTTTCACTTCTCAATGTCTTGGGCCAATCTAGGGTTGGAAATCTTGTAACCCTATGAACCATCTTCTTGGTAATCTTGATTGGTCCTTGCTCTAGCCAAAATAATCCATCATGGATTCTACTAAGTATTATGCATATCCACTCAGTTTTGAATACGATTGGAAAAATTAGGGCTTTGGTTAAAACCTTCTTCTCTATGATAGAAAACTCATCTTTCAATATACCACTATCATAGAGTTTGTCAAAGGCATTAAAGATTTCCAAGTCTCCTATGGC
This sequence comes from Cupressus sempervirens, assembly GCA_028749045.1. NCBI lineage: Eukaryota > Viridiplantae > Streptophyta > Pinopsida > Cupressales > Cupressaceae > Cupressus > Cupressus sempervirens. The sequence continues at coordinate 114,911,491 of CM053785.1, read as the reverse complement.
TCCTATTTTGTAGTTATAACACTTTCACACATCCTGAACCATAAGAACTTTTTTAGGGATGGTGGATAGGGTACCAATGAGATCATTTTTATATGCAACTTCTAGTATGGGCCTAAACTCAGGTTGCTTAACCTCATTACTGACAAGTTGAATCTCATGGCTCTCTTTCCCTTGGGTCATCTTTGAACTAGACACCATTTTTAACTAAACTAGGGTTTGATGATTAAAGAAAACTTCACAAATTGTAAAACTCGGCACTTGAAGGAAATACTTGGTTAAACACTTAAATCACTTGGGTAGATGTTGGATCACTACAAATCTCTAGTTGAATGCTCAAAAATCACTCAGTCGTGCTCTTGGTAATCGATCTTCATTTGAATGGCTCAGAAATGAATCGATTTTTACTTTTAAGCGGCTAAAAAAAAACCCTTGCATTTAATGCATTTTTGTACCTTCACCTATCACTCGGCTTCCAAAGATTTTTCAACTCAAGATCCACTCAGTAGTTATTCACACTCGACATCTATTAACTTTTTTAATAACTTGGCCACCATTGCAGTTTTACTCGGTGTCCAAAGACAGCTCAGCATCATCATTCAATTTTTTAAATTTTTTTTTTGCTTTAGCATCTTTTCTATGTAGATTTATACTTTGCAGTGTTTCTTCATGGTTTATGGCTGATGTATGATACTTCCTTATATGTATCAGCCCCATAGGCTCATTTTGTGGTTAATTGGATGATAAATGATCACTTGACCTTGTGGGTGAAGTGACCCTTCCATTGGATGTACTTTATCGATCCTTTTTTTGCCATGTCTTCTTCATGTCTGTTCTGATGTGTTCCACATCAATCTTTTCTTTGCCCTTATTTACTTCAGTCTTGGGTGCCTTGGCCTTTGTTGGGCAATTCTTGTTGACATGTCCAGTTTTCACGCAACTGAAGCAAGTAGTTTGGTTCAATCATCTTTTATAGTTTCCCTTGAAATGTGTTCTTATGCAGTTCTGGGGTATATGTCCATACTCTTGACAATAGTGAAAACTTTTCCTTGTATTGTAGTCCCAATTGTAATGGTGTTCATAGTTGTCCCTCCTTAAATGCTGATTTGGTGTCCACATAGGCTTTGATCTACATTCAAAGGCTTTGTGTCCATACTTCTTGCAATTATGGTAGCGTCCATCAAATCTTTGTGTCCTTGTGACTTTGGACCTGTAATCTTGTGTCATATGTCCTTGCATGTTGCACTTGTGATAGTAACCCTTGCTTTTGGGTGTGTTAGGCTGATTGATCCTTCTACTCTTGCAAACATTAGCAATATGCCCCTTTTTATTATAGTAATGACAAGTGGGTTTAGAATCCTTACCTTTGTCACTTCTATGTTCAGCACTCTTTGATGATTCTCCAACTTCAGTGCTGATGTATCCAATTCTTGATGTATCATTGGCTGATCTTGAGGATTTTAGCAATTGTTCAAAGTACTTGATAGCTTCACTTGACTTGTTGAGATTTTTTGTTGTTTCTTTTTCTCTATTCAATTCATTCTATAGTTGTTCATTTTGCATCCTCAAAGTAGAGATCTCAATATCTTTCATATTGAGTTCATGATGAAGGTTCATCATTCGGGCAAGTGTATCCATTTGCATGTTTGAGATCCTTGTTAATTCAATACATTTTTTTTCAAGTCTGTTTGCAAGATTTATTTTGTCATCTTTCATCATGACTCTATCCTCAATTTCTCTTTTCTTTTATGTAGTGATTTCACATAGCATCATGGCCTGTGATTCATGTTCTATCTTAAGAGTTCTTATCTCTTCTGCTTGAATTCTATTTTACTCCATCGGTTCTACTATTATTGCATCAAATTATTTGGAATCTCCTTTGGAAAATACTTGTGTGGTGTCAATCTCCTTGTAGTGAATATCATTTTCAGCTATAGCTATTTCCTTCCTTCTTTTAAAGGATTTTCTTAATTCCTCTCTAGCTTCCTCTACTTTGTGTAGAGCCAAATGCACATCTATCACCTAGTTCTCAATGATCTTTCCAAGTTTGAAAACTTCCATCTTTAGATCTTTTCCTCCAAGCTATTAGGCTTCTTCTTGAGATAATACATCTCTGATACCAATTTTTAGAATGTCTTAGTAGGAAGAATGCTTCTGAGAGGGGGGGGTGGTGTGGGGGGGGGGGGTGAATTAGAAGTATTGGCCTTTTAACCACTTTTAAACCCTTAATAACATATAATTGAAATTAACATGCATGCATATAAACATTAAACAATTATGAGAAACAAACATGCATCACCAAATAACACTTGAGATTTTGGTGACCTAGAAACCCTCTAGGAATAAGAAGGTAAAACTAGGGTGGGGATGATACCCACAAAATTACTGCAGCAATTCATTTCAACCACTTTTGATGGTTTTCCCTATTAAAGGCTTGCCCTATCCAAATTCCTAATACAATTGTGAGAGAGTATTAGAATAATACACATGAACTAATGCAATCTCTAATGCTGATCTCAGGCTCTTGATCTGCTTGTCTATCCCTGATCTCTGCTAGATCTGATCTGCTGATTGTGTTCCTTATTCTATTCTGATCAACTGGATGTGTAAATGTTGTCCTTTCCACTAAATCTTTGACACCAATGCTTTGCAATGAACTCAATAAAAGGCTCTACTTTTCCTTCTTCTCTCCAACAACTTGTTCAATGGTGTCAAGACTCCCTTATAAAGATTAGTGGATCATTATGCATCCTTATATAAAATGTTCTTGCTTAAACCCTTGAAATTTTCCCATTGGCTGCATGTAATTCCAATTTTTTGATTGGTTACATGAGGATCTCATATATGGATTGGAGGATTTGATCTTATCTCCTTATCCTATCATGAGTCATGCATAACCCTTTTACATCTTGGTTTGTATTGGCACAAACTCTTATGCTAATCATGCATTTCTCGGCACATGAAGTAATACTGATGCTCAACACCATCTATTCTAGATTTCTCGACATCCACTATGTTTGATGCATTACTCAGATCCTATAGAATTCCTATGTTACTCGGCTCTTGTTAGTTTTGCTAACATTTCTTAGCTTCTACTAATTCCTAAATCACTCAATTCCTATTAATTTCATAATGCTCGGCACACACTATCTTCTAATCTACTCAACACATGTTGAATTCTGTATAGCTCGACATATACTGTAATGCATTTTTCTTGACATCAATTGTAGTTTTCTTAGCACTATCTTTGACTTGGCACATAAAGAAATTCTAGCTCAGGTTCCATTGTGTACTCGACATGTATAGTGAAAATGGTTAAGTGTGTTGACACTCATTTGTCAATCTTATTTATTTGATCAACACCACTAGGAAAAGTGCAAGGAAAGAGTGGGAATTAAAGATTCAATATGGATCATAGATCCATACCTAACCCTAAGATTTTGATAATTTTAAAAGGAGGATGAAACCCCATTTTATGCATGGATGAGAACAATGTATGGGTAAACTATGGTAAAATTTAGAGAGAAGTTTGAAAAGACTTAGAGGAACAGAGTAGCATTGTAGTATTTAGTTGATTAGAATAGAGCAAGAGCACTAAATAGATATCAGATATCAAAGGATCAAGATTAGAGAGAGTAGATAAAGTGCTTGAATTTAGCAATCAAGGATTGTAAGCTATCAAGTTTATAAGTCTAATACTCTCTAGTAATTGTATTAGAAGGAAAAATCCTATGATGGTAGGTTAGCTTAACAACTAGGTTGTAGATCCTTTGAAGAGGTGATAAAATCCTTTTATAGGGTGACACTTCATGTAAAGTGTTTGTAAATCCTTTAAATAGGTCACTATTGATACAATGTAAAGCCTTTAACAAGGCGGGCCTTTCATAGGGCAGACCATCAGAAATGGTCAAACATTATTGCTACAGTGATTTTGTGGGTATCATCCCCACCCCATTTTTACCTTCTCATTTTGGAGGGTTTCTGGGTTACCAAATTCTAGTGTTATGTGTTGTTGATTCATGTGTTCACTTTATTCTTATTTGATATGTTTACATGCATGCAATTTATTTTCAGTTAAAAGTTTTTAAGGTTAAAGTGTGATACTTCTGATTCACCTCCCCTCTTAGAAGTATTCTTCCCATTTGATTATTCCAACATGTACATCATGTGTTTCCATAAAGGATAATAATTACATATCTCCATTAGCCAATTTTCAACAATTCCTTGAACATAATAAGCATTTTCACACAAAATGTTTTCTATGAGTTTGATAGAATCTTTTCCTTTTATCAGACATAGTGCATTATTACCAAAACTTACACTATTTCCATCATAATAATTTAGGGTAATAAACTTACTATTATCTCTAGTCATGTGATGTGAACAACCACCATCAATAATCCATTTGTCACTTTTGTTCACATAAGACACCAATGTAGTTTCCTCATCCTTATCAGAATCATACTTCATTACAACATACACCACTTCATCATCATGATCATCAAATCCATCTTTGGTTTCCTCTTTTGCAATGTAGTAGGACTTCTTGCCTTTTTTTTTGTAATCTTTGTTGTCCTCATATCTTGTACTTTTGTATTTGTCTCCACTTCTACTCTTCTTCTTTTCTAGACATCTAGCAACAATATGACTAACCTTATTGCAAATGATAGGTAACTTACCTTTAAATTTTCCTTTTCCTTTGTGATATATCCTTGCTAGTAGTGCTTCAAGCTATTCTACATCCTCCTCATCTATATCACTATTACTAGAAACCTATTTTACCTTTTCTTCTTCTCTTTAGGTTCCTTCAATGACAACTTAGCTTTGAAAGTAGATTCAACATTTTTAAGTTTGAAATTATCAAAATTAGATATCTCAAAGGAACTAAGCCTATCTACCAAACCTTGGAGAGTTAGAATACATTTTAGCTCTTGTATGGAAAAAACTCTAATAGCATAGATAGGAAATATTGTTCTTAGTACTTTACTCAATGCAATATCATCATCAATAATACCATCAACTTCTCTTATAGCATTAACAACATATTTTATTATAGATCAATATTGAGCAACATTTTCACCTTCTTTCATCCTCATGTCATCGAACTTACCTCTAAGACTTTTAGATTTGGCTATTAAAATAATTGTGTCTCCTTTATAAATAGTGCATAGAGTATCCCACATATTCTTTGCATTGTCATAGCCCTTGATGTCATATAACTTAGAATAACTTAGGGTAGAGGTAATCTCCAACATTGCTCGGTTGTGTTCTATCTACTTTTTCAGATCATCATTAGTTGGGGCTCCAACAGGATCAACATGCTCAGTGATGATGGTAGATTTTGTATGGTCTCCAAGACCTTCTAGGTGTAGCTTCATCAATTTTTTTCATGTAGGGACATTCTCCTTGTTAAGCTTGGATACCTATCTTTTTAATATCTTGATCTTTTTGCTTCTAGTACCTTCAAACTGGTCCTCTTAAGTAGATGGCTCTAATACCAATTGTTGGAATTCTTTAGAATAACTAAGAGGGGGGTGAATTAGTTATCCATGGTCTAGATGTACAAATAAAACTTTTCATAGCTTAGTGAGCCCATATTCATAAAACCTTATTATGCATGCATCCATTAGATCATACATACTTAAAACTTTGTAGGTAACTATCCTAGGTCAAAATAACTTTGCCAAAATGTAAACATGAAACATAACAGATTTAATAAGACATTTGACACATGGATTTTATGTAGAAACCCAATTTTGGAAAAAACCACTAGTAACATGCTACTAAATCTCACTCTTTTGAAGTGGTGCCTTATGAAAGGCCAACCCTGTTAAAGGTTACAATACACACTATTAAATGTGACCTAGTTAAAGGATTTCAATCACACTATTAGGAGTGAGCCTTTTTAGAGGACTTTAGATCACTCACTTGGAATGTCACTAGGTTAAAGGATTTACAAATGATTGTTAGCTCAACCTTAATCCAAAGGATTTACCCTAGACTAATACAGTGATTAGAAAGTAACACTAAGGATTGATCTAATAACAAATTACAAATCTCTATTTTAGTCCTCCATTCTACTTGGCTTTCACACACTTAATCTCTAATAGCTTGTTCACCTTTCAAGCATTCATACTCTTAAGCCTTCTTGCTTTGTTTGCCAATAGTAGTCTCTTCTATTTGGCCATTGAATGAAGTAATAGACTAAAATCTTTGTCTTCCTTAGGTTCTTGCTCATGAAAACCTTTTCTTTTGACCAACTATCTCTACAAATAGAGATTTTAGATATTTTTCCATTTTACCAGAGTTGTCCATTTTAGGGTTAGGTAGGATACAATGAATCTACACACTTTTCCATTTAGTTCCCTTAGAAACTTCTTCTTCAATCTTCCTTGAATTCACAAGAAAATAGTTTACCTTGAATTTTGTGCCACCAAATCATTATATTTATCTTCCACATGATTTACATAATTCAAGAAAAAAAAAAAGTTAGCTCATATTTGTCAAATCTATGATTTAACATGAATATTGGCACTTGACATCAATATGCTATCACTTGGATTCCATACTATTCTTCCACTTGTCTTCTACTAGTTCACTCGACATATACTAAAGTTTACTGATGCACAACATCAAATAAAATTTACTTGGCTTACTCTAAGTTCATTGGGCATACACTAAATCTTCACTTTTATTATCTCCAACTAATTTTTTTCTTAGCTTGCACTACCTTTTCTTTGCACCTACTTTGCACTTGGTCAAGCTTGGTAGACTCAATTCTTCTTACCAGTTCTTCTAGATTTAGTCAATGTATCCATCCTTTGTAGCCTTAAGTAGATAAACAATAGATTATATCATCATTGTCTTAACTAATATTTGTACTCCTCTTACATACCATAACTCAACCTTTCCTCTAGGTGCTCTTGTTATCTCATTTGGTCAAATCTTATTCATCAATCAAATAAATGATAGTACTCAAATCAACTAGATATTTTTCTAACCAACAAGTAGCAAGTTTGACATTAGTGAGAAAAATAATGATTAAAAAACATTCTCATACTTGTATCAATATTTTTCTCAACAATAATTTATCCTTAGTGACTGCAAAGGAACATTTTCTAGGGTTCAAGGAAATACCATATTTAAGAGCTCTAATAAATACATTTTCAAGATGGATACAATGGTCATTTTCATCCTTTGAGTATGTTTTTAAATCATCTTGATACACCACTAGAAAATTATCAATTATGTTTGCAAAGGCCACATCTATGTCTCTCTAGAAAGTAGCACCAACATTAGTTAAACCAAAAGGCATTATACTATAAAAAAATATTCCCCAAGTTGTTGTTAATAATGTCTTGTACTATTCTAATTTTTTCACAACCACTTGATTGTACCCAGAGAAACCATCCATCATAGACATCAACTCTAATCCAGTGACTCTTTGCAACATGGCTTCTATATTAGGCAGACCATAATTATCCTTTAATGAATAAATGTTTATATTCCTAAAGTGAAGACATAATCTTATATCACCAATTTTCTTCCTAACAGGAACCAAATTTCATACCCAAGAAGAATGCTTGATTGGTTTGATGATTCCTACATCCCTCAACTTTATCAAATATTCTTGCATGTTGCATCATATGACTAGGAAAACACATGTCTATATTTTCTTAGTAGATCAACCAAAGTTTTCTTGATTGTAGGAGATAACTTCCTCCCTATATACACTTTCTTAGGTACTTCTTTGGTTCCAAGGTTTATCTCCTCTAAATCCTTTCTATTATGCTCCTTTTCATTTGTTCTAAATCTATCATGGTTGTCAAAAATAGTTTCTAACACAACTAACCCTTAAGGAATCTGATTTTTTGTCAATTGAACAACCTCTTCACAAAAAATAATATCTTTTCCATCTATTTTATCCTCAAGTTCTACACAATCAATCTCTTGTCTCCAAAATTGGTCCTCATTATTCAAAAGCCTTATAATGTCTTTGTCTTCTTCAAAGACCTGCCAATTTTGGATATTATCAAGGACTAAAGGTCTTGTTTGTACCTCCACCTTTGATAATCCAAAAAAGGTCATGTCATTAGGATCTATGGAAATGTTTTCCAACAAGTCAACCATCTTGTTATTTCTCCTATCCTTCCATGTTATCCCAAAGGCATCAAAAAATTCTATCATATCCCATAGATCATTTCTATGCTATTTCAGTATTTTGTTCCTAGAGACATATACTTCTCTTACTTGGAAAAAATTAACTCAGAATCACCAATGAAATATAAGCACTTGATACCATGTTTATGAGCCAATCTTAATCCTAATAGTAAATCCTCATACTCTACAATGTTATTTGTACATGGAAAGTTCAAAGTAAAAGAGAACTTATACATGTAAACATTAGGATAAATAAAAAGAATGCCTACTCCTAATCCTTCCTTGTAGCAAGCTCCATCAAAGTACATTATCCATAAATTTCCCTTTCTTGATTTTGACTCTTCTTCCACTGCAATGGGTGACTTAATTTTTTCCTTTTTAAATACCAAAAATTCAGCCCTAAATGCATTAATATCATTGTCTACAAAGCATGTCATGCCATCTTCAATTTCTTGTTCTATAAGGCCATTTCTCTATTACCTTATTAGAAACCATAAATGCTATGGATATGATTAGGATTTAGAAAGAGCACGGAGATAAGATGCTATATTTGGTTTCTTGTGAAGAGGATGTGAATTATATATATAGTTATCCTTACATCTTATGATAAAATGAGGGTAAGAAGGTTTTAGAATTTATGTATGTCATGAGCAATAATTTACTTATCAATAATGAACTACATGATGTTTCTTGAGATGGATATAGATTTTAGTTATTTATAGGTTAAATAACCTATTTAGTTGCATTAGGTTGATGAGTTAAGACCATATGGAATAAACGTTCGAAATATCATAACCTAGAAACTAGGTCAATGGATTCATGGTATTTTATTATCTATTAGGATAATTAATTATTTAAGAAAGATGAATCAACACCATCCTTGTAATAATTACCAATAGTGTAGATGAAAATTGTTATCAAAATTGGATAAGGGTCTACATAGTAGAACTCAATATGATGTAAACATAATAAGCCAATTATTGTGAAAGTAGTATTAGATGGATATGTTGTGGTGAATAATAAATAAGATGTGATGTTTCATGTGGATATAATATATTGACCTAGTAAACACTATGAAAAAACCCTAATAACCTAGTATAATTGATACAACTTATGCTGTGTTGTCTCATAATGATAGCAAGATGTTGTTAGTAATCACACTATGTTTAATTGAATTTAAGGATACTAGTTGTGATGTTTACATTTAGGTGATTTTCACCTAAGATATGTTTTCAAAATTAATTTTTAGGTTGGTAGATTTAACAATTATAGAATCAATATTTCACCATTATGATAGGAAATGGATTTTGATTTGGTTCAACATGTTAATTGGGTCATGTGATTAGATATTAATGTTGATATGAAGATTTTGATATTTTAATGTTTTAAATGCTTTATATGAAAATTATTAAAAAATAAAAATTGATTATGATGTTAAGGTGAATTATTTAATATGAAATTGTCATGCACTTTTGTACATGCATTTTATATGATTTTTCATTAGACTACTGATGTTCGAGTTTGGTGTGCATGAAATTGAACCATGGAATTTAATTAGGGAAACAAGTCCCAAACTTATGTGGACATAGTATATCTAAGGAAAATCTTTAGAAGGATTCAAAGCCTTGTTGTGATGTATTTATTTCATAAATGTGAGTTTGCATGTGTGTAATAAACATACATTCAGGAATGAATTAGGGACATGTCATTGTGATGTGTACTTTATTTTAATGTGTCACTTGACATTTGTAAATTATTTATTTGTTGATGACATGTCACCTAGGGTTTATGGTTGCACTTAACCTTTAACTAATTTCCCTTCAAAAGATTTAAGAAAATCCACTTGAAGAAAGGATAGGATGGGTCACCATCAAGGGAAATTTCGAATTCAAACTTGACAAGGATTTTAGAGGGTCAAAACATGGTCCCAAAGTGTAATTTTTCTGAAAATAAGCTACCCATATGTTGGCATAACATGTTAGATGTCTAAATTTGACCATTTTAGTGCTTAGCTAGCATAGAGGCCCCCTTAACCAATGCATTCTTCCACCAATTCAAACATTGAGTTATTCCATGAGTTCATCCCCATCTTTCTACTTAGTCAAAAGTGGAAAATTTGGTAGGGAAAAAGTTGTAAGAGATAGTGGGAAAGTCTCTTTAGTGGACTTGGAAAAACTAGTGGAGTGTTCACCCACTCTCTAAGTTTTAGAGACAATTAGGGTGTGAAGAGGAAGGACTAAGGAGAAGGGAGCTCTGCAACAACTTTTATTTTTGCCTTTAGCTTGGACCAAGGTTTGTGACCATGCCATAACTCTCATTGTACTTTCTCAATGATGTTGTTCTTTTTCATTTTGTGTTAAAATTTATGTAATGTGTTTGTGTTGAGATTGTGGGTATGTGCCATTATTTGTGATGGATTTCTCTTTCATATTTTTTCCTTTTTTTGTGTGTATGAATGTTAATGGGTGTGAAGGCTTCACTCACCCTTGGGAGGGAAGAGAAGCCTTGGGTGAAGGGGTTAGTTGGGCTCAACACTAAAGTTAAAAAATTTTCCTCTTGAAGAGGGATTAGTTTGTTCATGGAGTATGGGCTCCATTGAAGCCATATGCCTTTATTTATAGTATGGGAGGTATAAGTGTATTGATGTAATGAGGGGGATGCATTTTTATAGCCTTGAAGAGGTATTATGCAATTGAAAATGTATATGTGTATATGGATATAACATTCTCCTCTTTCAAGAGCCCACCTTCACCCATTGTTTCATGATTCCAATGGTGAATCATTGTGTTAAACCTTGGAGGGATTGTAAATGTATTATGATATTGTATTTTCTTGCATTGTGAAATGTTTGAGTATAACCCCATTTGAGCCTTGTTTCCCATAGCTTGGTGGGTTGATTCATAGAAGCCTAGGATGGGAGGTGCACCTCCATGGTTCCTATTTTTAATGTTTTTGCAGGTTTTTTTTTATGCTCTTGGATCCAAGAAGAAACTAGGTTTATTACTTGCAATGATGGAGAAAAATGATATGCCTTTGATTAATGTGTTGAAAGGGATAAAAATTTCTTCATGTCTTGATGTAATTTATTTGTAAGGTGATATCTCCAATGTTGTATTGAACATTGTGAAACCCATTGTTGCTTGAAGTATTTTATTGTAGAAAAGATGATCTTCATTGTGCACATTATTGTGAGAAAAATATGTTCATGAATAAAATGAAGAAGATGAGAATATGAGTATTGTAAAATTCAATAGTATGCATATAGATGTAATGGAGAAGAAATATTTCCTTTTTGTACCATAGTAGACATAGTTGGGTATGAAGGAGATCTTCATTTTATGTACATCATTGTGAAATATAATTTCATGGAAGAGTTGATAATCTTTGGAGATGATTATAGATGATTGCATTATAAGTTAAATGACATTCATTTAGGAGAATTGAAATAGAAGGATTGATGCATGAGATAGTCTCAGATGGGATGCAAAATAAACTCATATCAAAGGATAGTTCATTGCTTTTGATACTTATGTAACAAATATACATCGTTAGTATCATGCTCCATTAAATCATGAAGCAGTACAAGACATTGTATTTCAATTATATGGACCATCTAGATAAATTCCACTAAGCATTAGATTATAATTAAATGACATTAAAATTCCATTATTCATAGAAAAGAGAAATCTATTGGTTCCATGTTTGATCATGTTTCAATTCATTTCTTGTGTTAAGAAATTGTTCAAGTGATTTCTAATAGATCCATTAAACTAAGTAATTTCATTGGAATATGGAAGTAACATCAAATTCCTATTAAAAAAAATTCATAACCTCATAATTGAGTAAATGAGAGAAATAAAATCAATCACAAGCATAAATCACCATGAGAAAATAAGCTTGTACATGCTTATTTAGCTCTCTAGATTTTGTATGAGAAGTTAGAAAAATAGACCCACTATTAAACTCCTGTTATAGACCCATTGAAATAATACAATGGAATATTCCTAGGGTACCTCCACATAGGGGTAAAAAAATATAAATAAATTCCCTATTCTAAAAAGAGAGCATAAAGAGTTGTATACCCAAAGAATCTAGTGATCCCTATAATTATACACGATGAAATGTCCATAACATTGATTATCCAAACATCTAATCAAAGGAGAGAATTTCTTTCTTACAAAAAAAATATATTTAATTTCCATCTTCCTCACATGGAATTCCTTTAACAAAAGGGAATGGGAAAAAGGTGAGGGTGGGACCCTTTGGGTCGGTGGCCCACACATCTCCTTGCCTTGGATCACACAAAACCTTGGTGTGTCTACTGCAGCCATAAACCGCTACCTCTCCTAGCCTTGTGCATATCAGAGAAATGATAGGAAGGGTGGTATGGGTTATGGGCATGTGAAAATTGATGGGGATAGGGTATACATAGGATAAAGGAAGGAGTAGATGTTTAGTGGGAGATGAGCGAGGTTAGTGTGTAGTTAGGAATTTTAATTGCATGATAATTATTGTTTAATGGGTAGTCATAATTAGTGTTAGCAATTAGAAAAAAGAAGAAGATAGATTGTAGTAAGATTTAAGTCAATAAGTAGGAAGGTTAGAATTGATTAGTGAATAATATTAAATTTAGATAGTATTTGTGTAATGCAATTGAAATTAGCAAGTTAGTAACTAGTTGTTAGTTGTAGCTAATTAATTGGTTAGAGATTAGTAGAGTAATTATTTATCTAGTTGTTAAATGTTCCTTCTATCATCAATGTTTGAGTTAAAATAGTTAGTATATCATCATATATCTTACAAACATTAATAGTAATTAATAGATATATATGCAATATTTAAGGAACTATGAAGGGCCAACATTATACATAGATATATATGTTATATAATACAAAAAAGAAGATAATTATGTATGAAGATTTCATTTGACTATCTTGTATTTGTAATAAGGAAATAAATATGAAGGGGAACAAGTAGGGGTGTTATCAAAATGTATATGTTAAATGTTAAAGTTGTATTGAATAAAATAAAATGAAATTATATAGTGTTGGTGTCTAATACAAATATTGCTTTCCTTGGTTACACATTTTAATACAACCCCTTGCGAATCTATAAGACTTTACAAACTATTATTAGAAGTGAAATTTTTACTTATAAGGATAGGTTGCCAAACTAAATTGATATTCTATATCGACACTTACTTAACCAGGTCTTGTAGAAAGATTTACCTTTCTAGAATCCACCATTATCTAACCTTTATGTTATAACTAGAACTCTTATTAATGCTAGCATCTATTGGAATAGATCTCCCACTAAATTATGTATGTTGTGAAAACTAGAGTATTGTATGAAATGAATCATTTGGATAATGTATGCATGACCCTAATGGGCATAGCTACTACTTGAAGACCCAAAGTAAATGTATCTGAACACCTAACTATTCATTAACCTAGTTAACAATGTATAAGTCTACATGTAATAATCTAGGTTTTATCTTTAAAATAAAATAAAATTGCAATTGTGTTTTTCCCTGCAAATTTTTGGGCATGACATGTTCAATCATATAGATACTTTTTGGTCCCTATTTATTCTTACCAGCGTATCATCAATTTAAAAAGTTGCATATGACAGATCACATTAAAAACTTCCCCCCATTCCTACACTCCATTTCCTAGATAAGAACATGTTGTATTGGGATGGGATATCTACAATTAGTACACTCATTATTTGTTCTTTATTAGGATAAGTTGATAGCTTGTAAGGAAATACATTTATTGTTCCTATGACAATAACTTCTCTTTTATCCATAACACAACATCTATCCTGAGGAGTATCCACTTTTAGTCCCAATTATTTCATTACCTCAAAATACATTACTGTATTTGATGCTCCAAAATGAATCATAAAATTCTTCAATGCCCTCCCATTTACAATAATTCTTAAGAAAAAGGGTTCAACACTTCCCAAACACTGATTTGCTAAATCATCTAAATTCATGGGTGGGATTTGAGACACAACAACTTTAGTTTATAGTTCTTTCTCATGTCCATCAGGGATTTGATTTGAATTATAATTATGACTAATCTTATCATCTACACCCTTAGCCCATGCTATGGCTTTACTCTTATGTTCAGGGATCCTTAACAATTCTGTTAAAGGAACTTTTACTATAATTTGAGACAATATTGATAACACATCAATTAGGGGAATAGTGGGATTATCTATAGACATATATTTCCTTTCTTTGTGTTTGTTAGATGAATTTGCAATGCTCTAGTTCTTCTACGTTTCATTCATAGTAGTGGTCACTGGTGATCTCTCTTCTTCCTTTTTATTGTCATTATTTTGAGCTTTAGGATCCTTTGCAACTGCAAACACTCAAAAATGGTTCATGTCTATGGTTTCATCACTATTTCATACTAATTCATCCCATTTCCTCATTTTAATAATTCTAATCTTTTTGCCAACTTGATTATATCTCAACAATATTCTTTATCATTCATATCCACTTGTGCACCATTTTCATATCATTTTGAAATCATATCTGATCAACCCAAAAACTATTTCATCAACTCAAAATCATATCAAATCAACCTAGAATCACCCCAAATCTGTTCAAAATCACCAATAATCAACCATAATCAACTCAAAACATGTTAGGTACCTTAAATAAATCACCATCTATCTAATTCTAGGCATTATTGTGGCTTTTAGTTACTCAAAAACCTATCAATCTGACCTTAGTACTATCATGGCTCTTAGTGCTAGGACAAAAGTGTCATTCTTGTCATTTGATCATTGACATTGTTGAGTCCCTTAGTGTCAGATCATGATATCATCAAACCATTTTAATAATGTTGATAGTATCTATCTATGTTATTATGATCAACCACATCAATCAATCTCAATCTTGTAACATTTATGATATCAATTTAATGTTACATTTCCTTGGTATATTATCAATTTTAGTCAATCAATCAATTTGACAATGGCTTTGGTTTGCCCATCATCATCCTAGTCAATCTGCATAATCATCACATTTTCATCAAAGGATACTATCACACTTATTTAATCAAATTGCCCAATCTTCTACTAATTTTTTCTATAGGATAAATTAACCCATAATTTAATCCTATATCATTTTTGTAATAATTTTCCTTAGGGAAAAATAACCCAAGATCAAGAAGCTCAAGCACTAGCACAAAATGGACCAATAAAGTATGATCAAAATAACAATATGAAATTGAATTGATGTACAAGTACACTAGAAGTGCCTATATATAAAAGCCTCTAGAATGACTAGGAGTTAGCAAAATGATAAGCCTCACAACTAAGCACATATCCACCAAGAGTGTATTATCCTCCATTGACCATAGGAGTTAGTGCGATGACGAGAGGATAAGCCTACATAGGTGTGTCATTTAAAATTATGTTGTAGACACCATGTAATTATTTAGAGTGCGAATAACTATGTTGTCTACATGAAAACTTAGTTGATTATGCAAACTCTAGTGTTGTAGAAACCATGTGCTAAAATAGAGTTGCTAACTCTTGTGTTGTCAACATGACAAATCATATAAGTATGCATACTCCTAGGTGTATAACCTAATAATAAAATAATGCATTTATCCTAAGTAAACTTAAGTAAAGTGTAAATAATAATTATTTACACTAACACCACCCTTAAGTTCAACCTAGAGGAATGCATTTAATCTCACAAAGGCTATGATTAAAATGCATAATGGGTCTTGGATACTAGGCCATGTTAGGTACGCAAGTATAAATGCAGTGCTATATATACAATGCAATGCAATCTCTCTAAAAATAGAGAAAGAGGGAAAACCTCATGGGAAAAACCCTCCCCCCAAAAGAGAGATATGTACAATATAGAAGAGAAGAGTCATGTGACCCCCCTGGTGAAAAATCCCTCACACCCAAGAGATCTCACAAATGAAGATACTTGACATCCATGAAGGGCTTGGCGAAGATATTGGCTATCTACTGCTCTATAGGACAATATTGCAATGTAATGACCTACTCATGAATAAGCTCTTGGATGTAGTGCATATGAACCTCAATGTATTTAGTCTTTTGATGTTGGATTGGATGTTTTGAAGATCACCATTCATGAATGCACTTTTCACATCCATCTAAGGAACAACCCATCTCTAAGTTATTGTTATAGCTAGTGTCAAATGAATGGCATTCATTTTTGCAATTGGTGCAAAGGTCTCAGTGTAATCAATGCTAGGTACTTGAGAGAAACCTTTTGCAACAAGTCTAGCCTTATGTTTATCTACACTTCCATATACTAAAAACTTGGTTTGATAGATCCACTTACACTGAACGAATTTTCTTCCCTTAGGAAGAGAGACAAATTCCCATGTATCATTTCTCATAAGAGAATTATATCCTTCCTCCATTGCTCTATCCCATTTTGGAATTCCTAAAGCTTCTTTGAATGATTATGGATCTAAGCATGTGGGAGTGAGTTGTGTTGTGATCTTATCCTCCTAGTATTTGAAGGATTCCTTGCCAATGGTTCTGTTGCATCCAATGTTTGTTGAGCCCATCTAGGTCTACTGGAAGAAGATGTAGAAGGAATATCCTCAACTTCAATTGACTGATGCCTTTGTTTGGGTAATGGACACACATCTTCCAAGTCATTATCATCACTATCACTCTCTTCAATGAAGGAGGAAGAAGGAGTTGAAGAAGTAAAGCTTGGATAAATTTCTTCAAAATGTGCACTCCTCTCATAGAATATGTCATGTGTCTCTAGATCCATCAACTTGTAGGCTTTATGAGAGTCAACATATCCAAAAAAGATGCAAGGTTTGCTTTGAGTTTCCAATGCTGTGCATTTTTGTATAGGTATTTGTGCCCATGCTAGACAACCAAAGACTTTGAAGTGCTTAATAGAAGGTTTCTTGCTAGTCTAGGCTTCAAAAGAAGTTACACCATCCAAAGCTTTATGAGGACTCCTACTCTAGATGTAATTAGAAAAATTCATTGCTTTAACCCAAAAGACTTGATCAAGAGACTTGTTTATTAGCATGCAAGTGGTCATCTCCTTGAGGGTTTAGTTTTTCCTTTCAAAAATGCCATTCTAATGTGGTGTGTATGGTACTAACTGATGAAGGTCAATTCCCTCTTAAGTACAAAAGTCTACTAGTCTTGAGTTCACATACTCCCCCCCATTATTTTTTCAAAGAACTTTGATGGCTTTTTCTAACTACTTTTAACCTTGATCCTTGAAGCTAAGAATTTTTCAAACACTTCACTCTTATGAGCCATAAAGAAGACCCAAGTAAAGCAAGAGTAGTCATCTATGAAGGTGAGTGCATTGTGAGACTTGCAAAATGATGGCACTAAAAATGGGCCCACCACATCACCATGGACTAATTCAAGAATACATTATGCTCTCCAAGACTTCCCCTTGTCAAACTTTTTTTTGGATGTTTCTCATGTGAACAACCTAAACAAAAACCTTATGAAAACTAGACTTGAGGTAGACCATGAACCATTTTCTTGTTGCTAAGATGCTAAAGATATCTGTAGTTGAGATGTCCAAATCTCTCATGCCATAGTTTTCTTTTTGTATTTGAATGTAGTAACAAGGCCTATGCAATTGATTTAGGCACAAAGAAAGAGAAAGTGTAAAGCCTTGAATCATGATTGGCTTCTCCTATTATAATCATAGAGTCATCCTTGATGCTTTTCACTATCACTAAGTCTAGAAGAAATTCAACATTATTTCCACCTCCATAGTGAGTGATTTGGTAGACTAAAAGAAGGTTGGAGGTAAGATTAGGAACATATAGAACATCCTTGAATGCTCCATTATCCATCTCAACTTCACCTTTTCCTTCAACTTCCACTTTAGTATCATCTCCAACAAAGATGTGAGGTACCTCTGAATGCGTCATTGAAGAAAAATCTTTCTTTGAAGCACCCATGTGATGTGTGGCACTTGAGTTAATAATCTATTCTCCTTGACTAATAGTATTTGTGAGTAAAGCACACCTTTTGCTCTTAGAATTTGAAGACGAACACCCTTTCTCCTTATAAGCATTAGGTAATACAACATTGTGTTTCTTCATGATGTTCTTCAATTCATCAATCTTCTTGTGATAACACTGATGTTTATCATGACCCATCTTCTTACAATAGGAACACTTCTTTTTTTCGTAATTATTTTCCTCCTTTTGTTGGTATTAGGAGAAGACTTGCCTTGTTGTTGATTTGAATTAGGTGTTGCTTTTTCTATATCCCCTTGGTTGTTATCTTTCCAATTCTTCTTTTTGCCCTTTCCTTTGTTTGAACTTTGACTAGCTGAATTTTGAGAACCCTCATTATTAGCCACTAATGCCTTAGACTTTGAAGACTTGAGAATCCCCATTATTACCAATTTAGCTTGTTCATCCTCTAACAATTGAGCATAGTCATCAAAAGTAATTTTCTTATAGGAATCCCCTAAGGTAGTCTTTGTGGTGTTGAAAGAAGAGACAAATGTGGAGTACTTAGATGGCAGCTTATTATGAATGAGATAAATCAACCTATCATCTTTAATAGGACTACTACAATTAGTAAGTTTTGTTCTCAACTCATTCACCTTAATGATTAAATCCTGAATAGAATCAAAGCTCTTAGGATATAGGGAGAAAATCTCTTCTTCAATTTTGTAGATATCCTCCTCAGTCACTTTACCATATAGGTTTTTGAGAATATTCCAAGTTTCCTTGGATATATTATACTTCATGATCTGATGGAGGATATTGTCTTCAACTCCTAACCTAAGAATACTTAGGTATTTCCTATTTGTTTCTTCCCAAGCATTAATTTTACTTTTAGATACTTGATGACCTATTGGTTTAGAAAAAGTACCATCTGCATATTGAGAAACTTCTTCATTCATCAATTCACACAATTTTTTATAGACCATGTGGCATAGTTATGTGGTATTAATTTTGGAATCTTAAGATTTCCCATGATGCAAAAGGGGAAAGATATCAACAAGAAAAGAGGAACACACCACCAAGAGACACCCCCCCTCTTTCACTTAACCAAGAAAACCCCCCAAAATGAAAGATTTTGGCACTTAGTGCGATTACAATAGCCACTTGCCAATTTTGGCCTTAGTGCTCTTCTAATTTTTCTATTTATAGTATCCTCTTGGAGTTCAAATCTGGAACTTTACAATGTAGCTCATAAATTCAACAATTTTGAAGCAATATGATGCAAAGGACTTATTTTTGAAAGTGGTATTTATGTCCACACAAGCCTATAATCTAATTATAGATCTAGCAAGTAGACAAAAAATTATTCACTTTTAAAAAAATGGAACCTAAAAATGTGTCCAGATGAGCCCGTACAAAGCATTTGAAGCTACAAAATGTATGATTGGATAGGTATAGTCACCAAAAAATGAAAATTTCGACAAATCTATGTAATAAAGATAGAAATTAATAGGAACACTAAAAAATTAAGGATATTCTAGCCAAAATTTTAAAAAATTGCACATGATTTGGAGTTTGGATGACTGAGATATGGCCTCCTCAAGTCAGACTATCAAATCAAAACTGAACATGGAGAGGGGTCTAATCAGCTTAATGTGAGGTTAAATTTGACATCCAAATGACCATTTCTATAGTGCAATTTGGATTGTTGATTATGGTCAAATGATCATCAAATTTAAGATAGTTAAATGCTTATGTCAGTAAAAAAGGCCCACCCTAATGACATGGCAGGCCCTATGGTACAGAACAATGATGTTAGCTATATGGATTTTTGGATGTGTTTTTTGATTGGGCATATAGAATATATAGAGGTGCCTCCATGGTGGTGCCATATGTCTATTGACTGGGATTATACAATTTGCTGAGCTAGTAGGTGGCTAACGTGGACAATCGCTTATTTGTTCATTGATGAGCTTACATGTCATGGGGTCTATAGATTACGTGGCAGGTTGGTGTATGCTATTATGCCACATGGAGGGGTGTAGGATCACTAGATTTCTATGTGGTGATAGAGGTGGGTGACCAAAAAAAGGGGCCGATGGGGAGTTTGCTATCGTTGGCAGGTGTGGGATTAATCCCACATCCATTGTGCAAGATAGTACCAGGTGTATAAAACTTGCAATGTGGCCCAGTTTAAACAAAATGAGGCCATTAGTTGATATCGTT
Organism: Cupressus sempervirens; assembly: GCA_028749045.1. NCBI lineage: Eukaryota > Viridiplantae > Streptophyta > Pinopsida > Cupressales > Cupressaceae > Cupressus > Cupressus sempervirens. Next base: position 114,891,149 of record CM053785.1, on the reverse strand, counting down.
GCCAAGTTATGTGGAAATTTTTTTGGTTGTTAGCTTGGCATGCTAGAGAATTTGAAAGGAATATGTCAAATTCTGTGATGGAATATTCCATGTGGGGGCCAAGATTTGATCACCCAGTTCCTGCAATTTTTTTTTCTCTACAGGCCTGATTGGCCTAAAAAAATTTCTAAAAGAATTATTTGAAAAAATAAAAAATAATTACAAAGACTGAGATAAAATAGACAAATTTGAAAATTAAATCTAGAGATCTGAAATGACCATACCAAATTTGCAAATCAGGCCTTCAAGTGCCAGTTTGCAAAAAATTTTCACCTCAAATTTGATTATAGCCTAGGGTAGGAAAATTTATAGTTAAAATTCATCAAATCGGTGCTTTAGACACAATGGTGAGGTTCACTTTGGCTCTAGATGCTCCCAATGATTGCAGATTTGCTAGATTTGAATCGTTGGACCTTTAAGAGGTGAAGCAAGAATGGCCTCCAATGGCTATAAAATGACACTCCTATGGCTCTGATACCATGTAAGAATTTTCCTTAGGGAAAAATCACCCAAGATTAAGAAGCTCAAGCACTAGGATAAAATGGACCAATAAAGTATGATCAGAATAACAATATGAAATTGAATTGATGTACAAGTACACTAGAAGTTCCTATATATAAAGGCTTCTAGAATGACTAGGACTTAGCAAAATGATAAACCTCACAACTAAGCACATGTCCACCAAGAGTGGATTATCCTCCACTGAGCACATGAGTTAGTGCGATGATGAGAGGATAAGCCTACATAGGTGTGTCATGTAAAATTATGTTGCAAACACTATATGCTTAATTAGAGTGCAAAAAACTATGTTGTCTACATGACAAATTAGTTGATTATGCAAACTCCAGTGTTGTAGACACCATGTGCTAAAATAGAGTTGCTAACTTTTGTGTTGTCAATATGACAACTCATATTAGTATGCATACTCCTAGGTGTCTAACCTAATAATAAAATATGCATTTATTCTAAGTAAATTGTCAATCATAATTATTTACATTAACATCCTCAATTAATTGATATTTTATTAATTAATTGATTCATCATTCACAAACTATGAAAACTCTCAATTTTCTAAGTCATATTTTCCACCATTAATTTCCATTTTACTAATTTATATTTGTGTGGATATATGGATATTTAATTTAGATATCCCAAAAAATATTGACACAATCTTGACATCATCATGACACATGGGCATGACACATCGTGGATTCTCCATTTACACTTGGCTAAGATATGTCATAATCCATATATTCTTATTCCCTTATGTATGTCTATATATAGCTTCCATCATCATAGTTTCTTGGCTTTAAGTGGGTTTGAGGTGTCACATGACACACCATAGATCCTCTTCCATTTTTAGCCATGTTTGACTTCCAAGCATCAAATAATCCTACATTTGGCATCTTGTGTAATATGTGTCATGGATTCTCAAAGGATTCTCTTGCCAAGTTGCATATCCATGGTGACAAGTCCAATGCTTTCATCTTACATGGTGATTATAAATTGAGCATTCTTCCTCTCATTTCCAATCCTCCTAAGTCCTAAGTCTTGAGATCCTAACTTCTTTGTCTCCTTAAGCTTCAAATCACTTCTTGTAGTACTCTCATATCATTATCATAGGCTTTATGCTTTCTAATTGTGTGCATTCTAGGAAATTGGAGCTACATCATATAGAGAAGAAAGAAGGACATGGGAGCTACGACTAAAGAGGGGGTTTTTAACTTTATGTTTCTTCCTTTGTTTATTTGGGTTTCATGATAGACTAGATGGTATCAATGCATGTTTATTGAGTTTTTGATTTTCTCATAGTATGTTGGATATTAGCCCATTTTCTAGTCCTACAACAACATCCACCTTCTTAGGTTCCCACTTTTTACTTATAGTCTTAACTTTGACATTACAATTATCCTTAGGCTTAACTACCTTTGCTTTCTTTGGATAAGTTTTCTTGATAAAAACACCAGAGACTTTATTTCCTTTAGTCTTTTGCAACATACCTCTAGTTTTCACTTTGGAAACCATGTTTGCTATGATTTCATCAATCTCTTCTTTAGTATGAATCCTTAAAATTACCTCATCCTTTGATGTCACCATATTACAAGTTGTTTCTTCCTCTTGATCTTCATCTTAGAAGATCTACTAATGCACTACACTATGAAACTGTCTTCTTTCATGAATATTGTTATCATTGTCATCACAATCAAAGATATCATCATAACATGACTGAAACATGTTACATCCTAAATCTTTGATAATATTTTCATGATCAGACTGTTCCTCAGTTCTACCTTGATTAGCAAAAAAAAAAAGGCAATACACAATATTTTGGTGAATGAGGTAACTGAAAAAAATAAAACATTGAGGGTCATCAACCATATTGATAGATACCTTTTGCAAAGGAATTCTTCTCACCAAAATTCTTGGTAGGATGAAAAATAGGTTTTCCATCCTTTGATTGAGTAGTATAAGGAACATTTTGCATTGTATTTTGTCTACTAAAATTGTTGAATTGTGGTTTATCATCAATATTTTCTTTGTGAAAATTTCCAATTTGAGGATTCATGTTCTTCAATATAGTCAACATTTGATCCACCTTATCCTCCTCTAGCATCTTGTTTGCAAAAAACTTATCACCTTCCTTTTTTTTTCTACAAAGATTGAAAATCTTTGGATCATCTCTTCTTCCTAATTTTCTAGAGGCTCTCCTATTATTTTTAATGTTTGCATCTATTCTAAGGGCATCACTTAATGTTCTAGGATCTTTATCCCTAAAAATATAAGACATATTACTATAAAGACATTGAAATCCATTGTAAGGAAAACATTTTCCTCTAACCTCATTACTTGGAACAATTTGTACATTCCCTTTTGAAATCTAACATTGAAATCAAATGTAGACTCATTCTGATTTTTCTTTATCTTGTTGAATTCATTCAATATAAAACTAGCATTAGTATTATCCCCATACTTTTTTTTGAAACACTTTTCAAGATCTTTCCAAGGACTAATGCTATTATCAGGTAGTCTCCTAGACCAATCCTTGGCATCTTTTTTAAGGGAATGTACAAACAGTTTCATGACCACATCTTCATGCTCAACTTCATAGTCATTCAACACATGTTTAAACTTTCTAAAGTGTTCTTCACTATTGATAGCATTATTTTCATAAAATTTTATAGCCTTATCCCTTAGATCTTTTGGGACAGGTTTTGGATGACCAGGGGTACTCAAGAAGGATATTTTTCTATATCTCTCCATATACATAGGTCTCTTTGAAAAACCTACAAAACCAGCAGAGCTAGACCCAACAACTTGGTTTTGAATATTTGTATTTCTTGGCTAGGTACCAGCTTTCTGTGTTACTATGGTAGAAGAGGAAGAAGGACTAGGTTGGGAAGTAGTTAAATTACTCATTATGGGCCCATAGGCTATAGTAGAATGCATTCCTAATGAAGATTGGATTGGTTTGTATTCAAATCAAAGGTAGGTGTTAGAAACTAATTTTTCTTCTTCATTTCTATTACTTGGGCTTCATTATCTACCTTATTAAGTTCTTTGGTTACATCTTCCCACTCCTTCTCATCCTTTTCCAATTCTTGATCTATTTTTGACATGGTAGGGGCATTTTTGGATACAACTATTTCATTTAGCTGAACACCAATTACTTTTTGCTTACCCTTTTTAGTAGCCTTGGTGGTAATATTTATTACATTGGATTCAATTTACTTTCCAATAAATTTATATAGCTAGACCTATACAACCACTAGATCTTTTTCTTGCACAACCTACTCATACTCATGAACTAGTGTAGGAGCACCTTGGGGTAAGATGAAACCCTAACTCAAATTTTGGTTTGTGAATGATATAACCAACCATTGAGTGAACAAGGACTTAATATAAAGTCCCAGCTTAGGTTTAGTAGGTGTGGTTAGGTAAGAGTTGAGTGTGAGTCAAGTTTTGACGAATTAAGTCTTGATAGGCATAAATTGCCTAAAGTCACTCTATGAGGCAAAATTTGGTAAAATGTCCCAAATAGGGAAAGAAGTATTTAATGGATGTCCTTAGGTTTTTAGGGTTTGACAACTTTGCAATATTTGCAAAATTGTAGTTGACAATTTTTGCACTTTTTGAGGAAGGAGAAAAATAGGTAGTTACGGTTTGAACCAAAGGACAATATGGATGGGGGAACCTATTTAAACACCCTCCAACTCATTTCTAAGGGTTGGTTGAATCAAATGTATGAAAAAATAATGAAACTAAAGGAATTATTGATAGAAAATGGGTTTTAGGAAGATTCCCTATTTTTTTTTATTGATGTGCCTATTGTTCTTGATGGAATAGTTACTTGGATTCATGTATTGATTCTATGAAAGGTTTTTTAGATCTTAATTCTTTATTTTAGTATGTTTCCAAAATTAATAAGTTTTTACATTTCTTCTGTCCAATTTTGAGCAATAAAAAATAAACATGGCTAAGGCTTGACTTCCCACAATTGATAATCCATGGACTTTGGAAATCAAGATGGAGGTTATGGAAGGAGGTTAACTATTTTTACAAGTGATCCCTAGGCAAGAAAGAAAGGCTTGTAATTGATTTTTGGTGACAATAGAGGATTGGAATGTGTTAATATTTTATAGGAAATGATGAAGTAGGATATAAAGAGTCAAAACTCCAAAGGAGAAGGTTGTATGAATACTTTGGAACAAATTGGAGAGAATTTTACTGTGTTTTCCTTTGAAATGCTCAAAATAAGGGTTTTTTGGAACCATAATATACGGACACCATGGAAGCCTAACACCTAGAAAATGTTGAAGCTTAGGTCATTAGGAATCAAATTTTAGAAGGCATCAATAGGACTTTTAAAGGAATTTTTGACATTATTGTCATTTCCTTGTTTTTAAAAGGGCTAATAGGGGCTCTTAGGGCTACAAGGACAAACAGGGAAAATTGGAGTTGTGTGTATCATAGACCTACCCAAAAGATGAATAATGAAGTGAAAAACATCAAAAAACCATAAAAAGATGGCATAAACCTGATTTTGGTCCTTGGAATGCATTTGGTGGAGTTTTTGCTCACTAGGTCAAAAGATGCATAGTTAGGGTTATGGAGTGTGAAGATGTGAAACCTAAGTTGATTTGTGTGTTTATTGGAGAGAGGGGATTAGAAGAGAGTCCTCCAGGTATAGTAACCTTGGATAGGATAGGAGTAGCCTTGGTAGAGAAAAAAAGCTCTAGTCTGAAGAAGCTCCCAATCCAAGTCATACTAGAGCCATACGAGTGTGGCTTGTAGTGGTATGTTGTATTCCACTAAATCAAGTGGACCTTCAAAGATGGTTACCAATGCAGAATTGGCTAAGAAGGTAGATGAGCAGAAGAAGCTCATGGAGGAGAAAACCAAGCTTATTGATGATGCCATAGAAGAGATAGAAGATGTAGCCTAGGAAAAAGAAGATGAAGATATCAATAAGGGTAAGAGAAGGTGGAATTGGAGGATGAAATACCTAGACCTCATCCTCTACTTGGTGAAAAAAAACCATTTCTCAAAGCCCTCAAAGAATTTGGGGGAAAGAGTCTTGATAATGTTTCATTATTCCATGGCAAGATGGATATGGAGGTGGTTCTAGAGTGGATTGAGAGTATTGAGAATTAATTTGATTGTGAAGGGACAAGAGAGGCTCAGAAAGTGAGATTTGAAAAGTCAAGATTGAAGGGATAAGCAATGACTTGGTGGAAGTTTGTGCAAGAAGAAAGAGAAACTAAAGGGAAGAAACCAATAGCTAACTAGAAGGCTATGGTAGCCAAGATAAGGGAGACCTACTTACCAAAAGATTATGAGATTCAAATTCATAAGAAGAGACATAATCTCAAGTAGAAGGATCTTGATGTAGCTATCTACACTAAAGAATTCCAAAAAAATTCTCTAAGGTCAAGGGTGCAAGAGGAAGAGAGTATCAAGGTAGCAAGGTACTTAAATGGCCTTCAGTAGTCTATCTAGGATGAAATAAGCTTGTTTAATTTCACCATATTACAAAGTTGTTTTCAGATGGCTAGGAAGGTGGAAGAAAAATTAAGAAAGAAAGGTGGCTTAAGTTCCAAAGGAAAAAGAAAAAGTAAAGATTTTAGAGGTGGCTCAAGAGGTGGTTCTAGTGGAAGGACTAGTGAACAAAGGAGCTATGGAGATTCCAAATGGAATGAGTAGACTAGTGAGACCAGTCAAAGGGGAGGCTCTAGTAGTGGTAGAGAATCCAATAATGGTGGTAGAGGTAGATATAGGAATAGTAGCAAAGGTTCACATTTCAATAATATGAAATGTTACAACTATGGTAAGTTGGGACATCTTGCATATAGATGTCCAGAGAAGGCATCAACATCTTATGAAGAGAATAAGATTACTTATATTTAAAAGAAAGATAGTTAGAAAATAGGAGAAGTGGACCTTGACATAGAGAAGGGTGAGAACCCCATGTTCAGGAGAGTATTGGTTAAGGAGCTAGTAAAGGGAGAACCCAAGTAGAGAAGATAACTTTTTAGAACTACATGCAAGATACTAGGTAAGGTATGTAAAGTGATCATAGACTTATGGTCTATTGGCAATGTATTGTTAGTGGAGGTAGTAAAAAAGATTGGCCTAAAAAAGATTCCCCATGTGTATCCTTATAGGGAAACTTAGTTGAACAAGGGGCATAATATATTAGTGAATGAACAAGTATGGGTAGACATCACTATTGGTAAGTATCAAGATAAGATCCTATATGATGTGCTTCCCATGGATTCCTTCCATCTACTATTAGGAAGGCCTTGACAGTATGACAGGGAGGTAGTGCATCATGGGAAGGAAAAAAATTACTCTTTCAAGAAGGATGGAGTCACCTATAGAATACAATCAATAGTGGAAGAGGAAAAGGTAGAGAAGGCTATGGATAAGACATTGTTGATGTGTGGAAAAGAGTTCCTCAAGAACTTGAAGGAAGGTGAAGGAGTATGGTATGCCATCATGGTGAAGCCCAAGGACAAGAAGGCACCAACGTAAGCACCTATACCTACATAAGTGCAATAACTACTAGATTAGTTCAAGAACATAATTTGTGATGGAGCAACACTAAAATTACCTCCAAAGAGAGCCAAAAGTTGTCAAATTGACTTCATAGCAAGAGCATCATTGACAAACAAAGCTGCATACAAGATGAATCTAGAGAAAAATAAAGAGATTGCAAGACAAGTCCAAGAGTGGCTTGATCAGGGGCTAATTAGGAAGAGCATCAGTCCATGTGTAGTACGAATTGTCCTAGCACCTAAAAAGGGAGGTAAGTGGAGAATGTGTACTAATTATAGGGTAATCAATAAAATCATAATTAGATATAGATTTCCTATTCCTAGGATAGAGGATCTAACAAACTATCTTAGTGGAGCTAGATGCTTTTCTAAAATTGATCTCATGAGTGGCTATTATTAGATTAGGATGAAGGAGGGTGATGAATGGAAGTTTTTATTTAAGACTATTGAAGGTCTCTATGAGTGGTTGGTAATGCCATTTGGCCTTACCAATGCACCAAGTACCTTCATGAGAGTCATGAATGAGGTCTTGAAACATTATATAGGATTGCTTTTTGTTGTATATTTGGATAACATCCTAATTTTTAGTAAGACAAAAGTGGACCATATGAAGCACCTAGAAATAGTGTTGAAGAAGCTTCAAGAGGAAAAGTTGACAGTGAACCTTGAAAAGAGTGAGTTCATGATGGAGGAGCTAGTGTACTTGAGTTTTTTAGTATCCCAAGGAAGTCTCAAAATGGACAAAAGTAAGGTAGAGTCAATCTTAAGTTAACCTACCACTAGATTTTCTACAGAGGTTAGAAGTTTTCATGGCCTAGAATAATTTTATAGAAAGTATGTAGGGAAGTTTAGTGAGATTTGTGCACAAATGAATTAGACTATCAAAGGAGGCATGAAGACCAAGTTCACATGGAACTTAAGGACTTGAAGGAAGGTGAAGGAGTAGGGTATGCCATCATGGTGAAGCCCAAGGAGGAGAAGGTACCAACACAAGCACCTATACCTAAAAAAGTGCAAGAACTACTAGATTAGTTCAAGGACATAATTTGTGATAGATCACCACTAAAATTACCTCCAAAGAGAGACACAAGTCATCAAATTGAATTCATACAAGGAGAATCATTTCCAAAAAAAGATGCATTCAAGATGAATCCAAAGAAGAACAAAGAGATTACAAGACAAGTCCAAGAGTTTCTTGATCAGGGGCTGATTAGGAAGAGCATCATTCCATGTGTAGTACTAGTTGACCTAGCACCTAAAGGGAGATGTAAGTGGAGAATGTGTACTAATTCTAGGGAAATCAATAGAATCAAAATTAGATATAGATTTCCTATTCCTAAGATAGCAGATCTAATGGACTATCTTGGTGGAGCTAGATACTTTTCTAAAATTGATCTCATGAGTGGCTATTATTAGATTCCGATGAAGGAGGGTGATGAATGGAAGTCTTCGTTTAAGGCTACTAAAGGTCTCTATAATTGGTTGGTAATTCCATTTGGCCTACCAATGCACCAAGTACCTTCATGAGAGTCATGAATGAGGTCTTGAAAGATTATATGGGATTTTTTGTTGTTGTATATTTGGATAACATCCTATATTTTAGTAAGACAAAAGTGGAGCATATAATGAAGCACCTAGAAATAGTATTGAAGAAGCTTCAAGATGAAAAGTTGGCAGTTAAACTTGAGAAGAGTGAGTTCATGATGGAGGAGCTAGTGTACTCGAGTTTTATAGTATCCCAAGAAAGTCTCAAAATGGACAAAAGTAAGGTTGATTCAATCTTAAGTTGACCTACACCTAGATTTTCTACTGAGGTAGGAATTTTTCATGCACTAGAACAATTTTATGGAAAGTATGTAAGGAAGTTTAGTGAGATTTGTGCGCCAATGAATGACACCATCAAAGGAGGCATGAAGATGAAGTTCACATAGACCAAGGCTATAGAAGAAAGTTTTGAGAGATCAAAGAAGGAAGTGGTTGTTGGAAATATAAGGTAGGCAAGGTTATTGAGAGGGGAGGGGTGAATCAGGAACCAATAAAACTTTATGTTACCAATTAATCCTTCATATAATATTACGATCTAATTGCATAGATGAAAGAATGGAAGAAAATAAACATTCATAACACTTTGACACAAGATATGGTGACCCAAAGGCCTTCTAATTAGAAAGTAAAACTGGGTGGGGATGATACCCACAAGCTTTAGTACTACAGTATAAAGTTAACCTGTTAAGGCTTACAAGTGACCACTTCTAGTTATCTACCCTGTTGGTGTTTAAAAACTACCAAGCAACAAAATGCTTAATACTAAGATGATAATACTCACACAATCTAAAGATTAGCCAATTCTTATTAGCAATTTGTATGTGCAAAACCATTTGGGCCCAACTTCAACAAAACCAAGGGTGGTTTTCTACTCTTCTGGCTCTGTAAAACCAGGGTGGGTATACCCAGGGATGATTTAAGACTGTGAAAACTGTATGAGGATTATTTTTAGTTTCATTCTGATTCTCATCTCAAATCCTCAAATACATACACAATTCTTAATAACTTGATAACCACATCCCATATAATAGATATGGCCAAAAATTCTTCTATAGATCTGCAAGTGTTCTCAGCAATAGTGACTAACTGAAGCTAAAATATTCCATGCAGACAAGTACTAGCCAACTTTTAAGATCTACAGGAAATAAAGTAAAACTGATTTAATTTTGCATTTCTGACAACCATTTGTGACACATTTCTCTTACAACTGGATCAAATTTTGATCAGTGCCTAATCCATTGGGGTTTAGAGTCTACTACAAATTTCTAGACCTAATTTGTTGCCTTACAACAAATTTCATTAGCAATTCTTATCAGAACTCATCATTCAAAATCATTTCCCCTACTATAGCAATCTTATCATATTCATCAGAGCTTTTACTTAATCCATTGAATTAACAGTAGTGATAAATAGATATACAACCTAATTGGATTGCATTCAATTGCACAAGCCTTTACCTATACAACATCAAGATAACCAAATAATCAAAAGGAGACAAAGTTTAGAAAGAAAAGATATGGGGATAGTTCATAATTTGTATTCATTTTCCTTGAAAATTGTATAAAATTTACAGTAAACTTAGAATGATCTTCAAGAAGAAACACATATCATTCTATATTCATGTATTCTCAAGATCTGATAGAGAAAATACACCACCAATTTTTATTCAATACAATGGACCAAAAATAGAGTAAGCATATCACTTAGAAAAATAGAATTCGGACCCTGACATTGCCTTGAAAACTCACTTATATAGGTGTGAGTTGCAACAAGCAAAGGGAAAATGTGACTAATAGATGTCCTTACAAGAGGAAAACACATATATCTGTCAAAAAGAAAATGACTAACAGGAAGTTATGCCAATCACACATTCTCTTGCAGGCTTCTGTCTATCACCTCCTTTCATTGATTTTGCTCCAACGATGATTCTATCATATATGTAACTGCTAAGCTTGTCCCTGACAAAATCTATTCTAATGATTGCATTCTATCCTTGACTCATGGGTTTTTTCAAGATAACTACTTTGTGAAATTCATCTTTACTTCCCACTCTTCACTGATCATGCCAGGCTTCAAAAATAATGGAAAAATTACTTAGTGTGCAACCCTTGAGAAGGGAGACAATGTGGCTATCAAATATAACAAAATGGGTAACTTTTGATTCCCAGCCATGTCTTCTTTCTTAACCACCTTTTGACCAAAATTTTCCATCCATTGACACAAAAAAGGTGCATGCTAGCAAAAAGTGAGAATGACCATACCCATGAGTATGAAATCCTCTTCACCTTCCTTAAAAACTATGCACAGGATCCCACACATTTTTGTTACCCTGGCATCAGGCTATGATATCTTGAAAATTTGTTTAAAGGATGGTGTTACCACTAAGAGGGTTGTTATCTTACCAGGTTCATTCATTATCCTTCTCAAAACCTTGGTTACTTGACTACGACATCGTACCATAGTTTTAAAGAGATGAAACTTTAAGAAAACACTCAGGATTACTAGCTTTCCTCTATCAAAAATCCATATACTTCTACACGGGACAAAACACTTCCTTTTTGTAAACCGGTTTGAACTAGTATGCGGGATATTACAATCCCTAACCCAAGATCTAATGAACTCTTTGGAACCATCCTTTGATTAAACCATACAAGACTGAATTTTATTTGGAAACTATGGCATGAGAACTTACTTGGAGTTTTTTGCTCTTCGTAACTCTGCAATTTATCTTTGAACCAATTGCTTCACACTCATGCCAGATTTATCTCAATCCTTGCAGTAATTATCTTTGTTTAGAAAAGATTTCAAAATCTTTATTCGTGCAAGGTGAAAATGGGAAAATCTTGCCTGTTATACTCTGTTATTAACTTCACATGCAAAACTTTTCACATCTTATGAATGTGTAGAGTGCCACCACCTTCAACATTTAAACCTGCATTGTCGATCCTTTGAAATCATATGATTAAGGAATGAAAAGTAGGCTGACTTAATATTGCTTTTAGCATGTTGGCAATCAAACCAATAAACTACCTCCATCTATATCTTTCTTTCAAAGCTAACATTTTAAACTAGGCCCACAAATGACAAGGACACATGTCATCGACTCGTTAACTTGTTATACTTATCTTTTGAGCACCTTTCCATAGTGAGCTAACATTAACCACTGATCTTGCTTTGATCATATGGAAAATACTTGAAGTGACTTTTAAGAACACAATGGTGGGTTCCTCGCTTGTTAACTCACTATACTTAACTTTTGCACATCTCTTCATAGCGAGTTAACGAGCACCGTCAATCCATACTTGATCTTGTGGACATCAACTTACTGCAACAGTGGTGAGCCATCATTTGCTAACTCGCCTAACTTTCAAACAATTTTCCATAGCGAATTAACAATGGCCTTTGATCCTGGTTTGATCTAACGATCATAATTCTTTGTGTGCTTTGTACATGGGGAGTGGGTCCATATAATTCTATCACTGAGATGGCTAAACACATTGGCACACATGTGTACTCCTTTTTATCTATTAATGATATCACATGTTCTTGGCCTTGCCGCATTTGTGACTTTCAGGCGGGTTGGCACATTACTACCAAAAAAAACACTAAATATCTAGCTAGCAACCTCTCGATAGACAGACACCGAGAAATAAAGCTCCACTTGCATAGAAGTAAAAGCAAAATCTGCACAAGATTTTCTTAGGGATCCTCAAAATTTTTTTTAGTTATAATAGAAATGCCTTGTTTTGCAATTGATCGGGCCCTCACTATGTTGCTATCAGGAAAGTGGTGTTCCATTCTAGCTAGTGATATAATGACCTTTGATGGATTCTAAATTTTGGCGATAGAAAAAAAAAAACATATTCATTGAAAACCCTTTCAATTAATGCTAGTGTCAGAGGAGGTGGCCATGCACATTTATAATGCTGTGTGTGAACTTTTGCGGTCATATCCACTTTTTTTTTTAGAGAACACTACCCTTTTGCCAAAATCTAGGCATTCACTATATCGCCACTGGCGAGTCGCATGGATTTTTCTAATAGTGACTTAGCAAATGCCAAAAAAACTTGGATGCCGATGACACCATTCATAGTTTTCTTCACGTGCATTTATTCTTGAAATTGACATGCTTGAAACACAGCACGTGCAAAAATTTACCCCATGTTAACACAATTCTCAGTGCCTAATTTCTGTTTTCAGTATCACAAACATGTGTCATCGACTCGTTGACTCGCTATACTTATCTTTTGAGCATTTTCTCATAGTGAGTTAACAATGGTCATAGATTCAAAAGGATCTGATGGTGGGGTAAAACTAACTCAACATGGGCGGGAAAAGAATATTCACTTATCCTCGTATTTTAAAAAATTTTGCGCCAGGAAAAATTAAAAGGAATAGGATATAGGGTTTTAACAAAAAAATTTCAAAGGCTAACAAAATATGACTTAGCTAGAAAACCTATTCACCATTAATGGATCTCAATCTGAAAAATTTTTACTTGGACAATGGAAATTTATTATGCAAAAATTTAGACCAACATACCCTATTAGGAGCAATAAGGACTATGAGGTCCACCTTGTTAAAGGATTTAAAAACATACAATGAAGTATGCACTCAGTTAAGAGTTTTACCAAAGATTGTTAACTCTACCTTGTTAAAGGATTTGATTAATGCACCTAATAGGATGAACTAGTGGTTGATCTATGATCTACAACTCTAATTTGTTGGTTGAAATTCTTTGTATTGTAATGATCACCTAACTATGATAGATAAATCTCTATTGTCCCTTATACTACTTGTAGCCTTCTTTAATTCACACCCCTACTCATCATATACTCTTCACATACTTACTTGGATGTGATATAATGCATTACATATACACCAATCCAAATCATAACTGATTGGAGTCAGCTACAATACCAATTTCATCATAACTAACAAAGTCAACTCAACTGCTATAACTCAAGTTCTAAAGAAAAACTTGGTGATGTTTTGATACATGGAAAACACTATTAGTTCTTAGCAATCTTTGGCACTTAGTTGATCCTAAAGCTTAGTCCATACTAATCACTTCTAAGTAGCTTGAACTTTGTCAACACTGTGTGACTCGGTGAACACTAAGAAACTCTGTAGCAATATAATCACTCAGTTAACACTGCATGACTCGGTCAACACTAGATCCACTTCATTAACCCTATGAGATTGGTAGATACTATTGGACTTGGTTAACACTACAATCTTCTTCATTTCCACTAAATAGCTTAGTATCCTCTGCTATGCTTGGTTTGCACTAAACTTTGTTTATGAAGCTCAATAAACATTGAAAACTAACTTAGGTGCTCAGTAGACACTGTATTATGACTACTTAGCTTAGAATTAACTAAATCACTTGGCTAACATTGTAAACTAAGGGATAAGCTTGGTAGAAACTATAGAGCTTGGTAGCAATGTAACCATTTGACTAAGTGTTGAGTCACTAATGGACAAATTGATCTTTATATCAATAATCTCCCCCTTTGGCATTAGTGACAAAAATACTTATCAAAACAAAAATATGATCATTCAAAACTATAAGTCAAAACTTCTTTTACCATTATTTAGCATCTTCAACTCGATTTTGACTTCCATCTTCTCTGGCTCAATAATATACTATGTTTTTCAAAATTTTCAAAATTCCTTTCATAAAGATATTTTCTGCTTATCCATACTACTATACTACTCCCCCATACATGTATCTCTCCTATATACATACAAATGGAGTATAGTATACTTCTCCTCCTCTATATAAAATATATTTATTTCTCCATGTTAAATGGAGTGTATAATATCTATATGTTAATACCAAAATGTGACAAGAATTCAAAATGTACCTTTAAAACAAGTACCATTATCTTATCACAATTCTCCTATAATACCTTACTTGCATGCAATGCAATCTAAACTTGTATTGATAATTCCATCATGTGATTAGCTATGGAGAAGTTTTTATCATGGATGAGTGTCTTTGCATGTGCAATGTGTTTTTGTAATGCATCCATGTTTGGAAGAATCATGCCTTGGATTTCTATAAGTGTGGCTCTAATCTTGGCTTCTTCCTTCAATAATTCTTCCTGTGTATTTTTTAGATATCTAATCTTTGAATAAAGTGCAAAACTATGACTTGGGTCAAGTGACAACTGGTGTGCACTTGCTTTCATGTTTTCATCTATCTTGGACAATTTCTCCTTGATCTCCTTTGTAAAGATAAATATTTTACTTAAATTTAAAAAAAATAAAATAACATTATTAACAAAGGTTTCTAGTGAACCAAGAATAGTAGCTAAATCTACTTGATCTATTGTAATTCTCTATGCAACTTGTTCCAACACTATGTTCTCAAATTTTCTTTCAGCTCTTTGTAACAATTTATCCTATCCATTCAAGTCTTCATTATATTTTTGGACAATTTCTACTAATTGGTCCAAAATGGGTTGTTTACCATCAACCTCAATAATTAGAGCATCAATAAATATACTCTTTATGTCTTCACAAACTTGATTTTCTTTCTTCTTTTATTCTTTGAGTTTTTGCTTCTTAGATCTCTTCTTCAGTAGTTTACCCATGCTATCCATTTGATCAAGGGTGAGGGTAGATATATCCCAATTTGGAATAACTATATCCTCATCTAGATCAATACTGTAGACACTAAAAATTGTCCTGAATGATTTTATTAATCTAATTAGTACTAGTCACATTCCTCTACTTATTTAATTAAATTATTTTAATTAAATAGGTTCATTTTTGCCTAAGTATTTAAATTTAATTTAAATACTCCTAGCTCTAATGTGTTAATTTAAATTAACACATGATTCTCCACATATTCCTTTTTTAATAAATTTTATTTATTTAAAATCCTCCATATTCCCATTAATTCTTCTAGACCTTGATTAAATTAAATTTCATTTAATTTAATCTTTATTCAAATCGCCTAGAAGTATGTGCATTCATATGAGTTGTTGTCACATGGGTCCATATATCTTTTAAGCACATGTTGTATACACCATAGGAATCTTCAACACACACATGCCATCTCATCAGTCTTATCCATCTATCTAGAATGTGAGATAAGGTGCTTAGTTGTCAATCCTTATCATTATCTCCTAGTGGTTTCTAAACACATTCTAGATGCTTCCTCCTTCCACTTTAAATAGATGTCTTGTCTCAAGCTTTTCCAAGAAGCAAGAAGAAGCAGAGGAAGCCCAGCTGGGTTAGGAGTCATTAGAAGTCATTGTCATTCATTAGGTACCATTAGAATTTCTTATCATTGCATCATCATTCTATCATATTGATTTCTCATATCATCTAGTCTAGGTACATATTCCATTTGCATTCACACATCCAAGAGATTCATCCATTGTTGTGTTCCTAAGAGCATACCAAACATACTTTCCATTGTTATGTTCATAGTTTGAGGTTTGCATAATCTTGGTTACAATTTTATGCAATACATTTTGGCACGCCCGGTGGGACCCACTTCACAGGTTCAAATTTGTTCAAGCTAAGGTTGGAGGTTGGCAGTTGGAGATTAACTTGCGTAAGGAGCGTCTAATCAAGCCACGAGGTCCGTCACCATCTTTGGAGCGCATGAGGTGAGTACCCTATATTTTGTTCTTCTTTGTTGAAAAAATAAATAAATAAATAAAGTATAGGGGTTTGGGGTAGGTTTTCTTCATTTTTCTTTATGCCATTTAGGTTATTAAAAAAAAAAAAAAAAAAGTTATTTTCTTTTATTTTGTGCATATAATAGGGGGTTATTTTCTTTTGAGAATTTATTTATTTATTTTTTAAATGCATATTAATGGGGAGGGGAGAAAACAATTAAAATATATATATATAAGGAGGGTGTGTTTATTAAAAACATAAATAAAATAAAAAATTTAAAAAAAATTTAAAAATAAAAAATAAAAAAATTTTGAATTTCCAATTGCTCGAGCCACCTCTCTAGAGGCTCCCCTTCTTCCTGGCGCCGTCGCCTCCGCCAGCGGCTTCTTCCCGGCCACCTCGCCTCCGCCAGTGGCTCCACCCGCACCCTACGCTCTCCGCTGCACATCGCCGCCACTGCGGCCTCACTTTCGATCATGCCGCTCTACCCCTGGGCGTTAACTCCAGTCGCCGTCTCCGCGGGTTACATTTCTTCCAGCAGGTTACAACACTATTCTTCTTCCCCGTGGCGTTGTTTTTCTCCTTCGGCCGCAGCCTATTGGTGTCGCCCCCGCTTTTTTCCTCTGCTTACGGTCGCCCACCGCCACCGACAGTCTCCCGTTCATTACGGCCATCACATCGCTCATTCTGCTTGCTGCTTTTCTTGGATGTGGTAGTCGTTTCTTAGGCTCCCTCTTCGAAATTGAACTCTAATTCTCCGTCACTATTCCAACAGCTGCTCCATCCAAATCACCTCTCGCAAGACCCTTGCTGTAGCACCGGTAGCAGCGCTGACAAAAGCTCCTCCATCAACATCCCCCTTAAACACACTCACAGGAAATCCATTTTCACACTGGTAAGTATAATAAAGCTTTTCATCAATCAATATGACCTTGCTCAAATCCCTCTCAAGAAAATTAAGATCTTTCATAAATGCTGAAATAGGATCCTTCAATACACAAGAATCTGTATATAAGCGGTGGGTCATGGGAATCACAACTTCATTGGGGTCCAGTTGTTTGAGAGTTGCATCTGTGAAGTTCTTCCCATTTTCAGTGAGAATCACCATTTCATAAATATTGCAGAGGTCCTGTAAGAACTCATCCAAACCAGGCCTTTTTGTAAAATAAAAACTACGTTTCTTCTCCCCGCCATCAAATTTATACTCAACTTTAAGCGAGTTTGGAAGTGTATTTTGGCTTATATGAACCAGGGTTCCAATTAAGTCTAGTACTAATGTCTTCCTACTCTTCTCAGGATCCATAGGCGGCAATTTGTTTACAACCCCCATTTTTTTTTCTCCTCTCAACTCCTGCAATTTGGATATAAATCGCCTAGAACTGGATAAGGTCAATCCAGGAATTAGCATAATTTGATCTAGATATTTATCAATTGATCAGCACTCAAAGAATCCTTCCCTAACAGTCACCTCTGAATCCTTCAGGACATTGAAATTAATCACACTTTATAATCTAGTTATAGTAGCAGGTAGATCTTTAAAAAATTAAAAAATCCAAAAAAAAAATTTTAAAAAAATTATTTTTTTATTTCCTTCAAATAGGCCTTTTATTTAGAATCAAATTTATTTTGTGCATAAAGGCATTTAGATCTTTATTTTTATTTTCCTTTTAGCCAAAACATTCAAAAAACTAAAAAAAATAATTTGCTTTTCGTGTGCCTGATTTTTGCAACATTGGACGAACATTGTACATTTTAATCACGTGTGTCTTCAATTAGATTAGAAAACTTAAAATTTCTTTGGTAATGAACGTGTGTCTTTTAAACCCCAAGTCCACTTACGTATTCTCTCCCCTCGCACCTTTGGGCGACCTTGGGTGCACAAGAAATAAGTGGATTTTTTTTTCATTTTATTAGGAGGCTTGCTTGGGGATTTCATTACCCCTTGGGACGACCTCAACTCCAGCGTTCTGGTGGGGTATAAAAATCGGGAGGTGAATTGAAAGACACCTCTCTTGGAAGTGTAAATATTTTCACTCTTGGCTAAGCCCCAAAGAAATTTATACCTTTGGGAAGTGAAGGAGGAGATTGGGTTACTATCTCCCCCCGACTGTGTGGCAGTATTTCCCTTCATCTATAAATTTGGCCCTCACATACCTTGCGTATATCGAGGACGCCCCCTAGTTGAGCCTTGTACAGCCTAGTCAAACCTTATAGGATTGTTGGTGTGTTTGGCGTGTTTGAAGCACATTTGTATTGTACATATTTCATTGTTTGCTTTTGCATTTTAAACCTCAAAATTCAAAAAAAAAATCATAAAAGTTCAAAAATCCAAAAAAATAAAAAATAAAAAAACATTTCAAAAACACAAAAAAACACCTCTTCTTAATCATCATTCCAAATCATTTCACGTCACATATTCATTCCATCCAAGACATCGTTCCCTCTTACATATCTTCTTCATCCTCTTTATTTATCCAAATCATTTCCTTGTCATTCAATCACATTCCTAATCTTCATCCTAGTCATGATTCATCATTATTCATATTAAATTTCCCTAGTCAAGCTCATCATGCATTCTTAATTCGATCTTTCAAATCAGCATTCTTCTAATCCAATTCCTTGTCAAATTCAGTCATCCAAGTCATAATCAATCTTTCAAAAACTTCATTCACGTCTTCTACTATTTCAATTTGACATCACATATTCTACTTCGGACATAGGATCATTGCCTTATCATTGGACTTTCATTCAAATCAAACATTCACTTTGTTTGCACTATCATAGGGTTCTTATCAAATCAAATCAAACCCTCATCCAATCCAAATCCAAACCAAATCAATATCAAATCAATTCTAATTCAATCAAATCGAATCATATCAAGTACAATCAATTTCAAATCAAATCAAATCAAAGTCCAATCAGCACAAAGCTCCTAATTCCAAGTTCATATTTCCCTCTTCAAATCTTTTCATCACTTTTCATCTAGCATCCATGGATTCAAATTTGCTTCTTCCAATGATTGACAATATTGCACGACAACATGGTCTCGTACCTCCTCCATATCAAATTCCTTCTCAACATTTCAATTCCAATCTATCTCATGTTCATCATTCTCCTACCTTTGACAAGGGAAATATATCTCCTTATCCTTCATCTGTAGACAATTCCATCCATAGCCAATATAATTCCTCCGGCATAAATGACCTCGCCATAGAAATTGAGGAACTAAAGAACACACTCTTGGACAAAATAAGTCCGCAGGAAAAGGTCATTTTCTTTGCTATGTGTCCTTCATTTTCTAGCTCTCATATCCCTCCATACAATTCCACTCATGGCCCACACAATGCCTCAGACATAAATACCCTTGTCAAGAAAATGGAGGAAATGAAGAATTATCTCTCATATTTCAAAGGCATTAGTTCTCATGTTCCATCCAACCCTAATCCTCCATGTAATCCTCCTTACTATGAACCTAATCCAAATCCTTTATCCATAATTCCACCTCCACAAAATCCTAAGCCCATAATAACACTATCCTCTAGTCCTCCAACTACATCATCCCCTAATACTCCAACAACATCATCTCCTAAGCCTCCAACAATGTCATCCCTACCTCGTTAAGGGTATTTCACATCACTTTTGGCTAGATTGAAAATTCAGCATAATGTGAGCCAATCACCTAAAGCCACACCTCCAGTTCCATCTCAAGACCTTCCTTCAAAGCATAATGTTTCTCCTCTGGATCTAAGCACTTCTCCATCCCATCATTCCACTATCCCTCAACATTCATCCATCCCTCCTAGTCCATCTTCTGATTCCCCTCCTAATCAAGATCAAGACATTACACCTACCATGCACATTACTGATTCCATTCCATCTCCAGCATTAGCATCCATAGATATTCCCCTTCATGAAAAAGTTTCTTCCACTCCATTCACTAATAGTCCTCCATGTCAAGATCAAATTACTCCATCTCATGATTCCATTTCCTCCATGCCCACATATGATGATCCACTTACCATGCTATATGATCTTCTTTCACCACATGATTCCATTCCTTCCACGTCCTCATATGATTCTAGTCCATTTAATGATCCACTCCTTGAGCTATATGATATTCTTTCATGTCAAGATCAAAGTACTCCATCTCATAGTTCCACTCCCTCCATTCCATCTCATGAACCTATTCCATCTCACAATCCACTTGTTCCACTCAATGATCATCTTCCAAGTCAAGATCAATGCACCCCTTCATCCATATTTCATGATCCCTCTCCATCTCATGATCCTATTATTCCTCATGACCCCCCTCTCATAACCCTACGCCTTCACATGATCCTATTACACCTATCCAATCTCCTCATGAACCCCATACACCTAGACTCGCATCTTGCGTTGAGAATACTAAGTATCCCCTTAAAAAAACAATTCCTCAAGATGTTGGTACACCTTCCACTTTTTCCAATTCCAAAACTCTTCCTTCTACACCTAAAACTTCTCCTCCTTCATCTTCCAAGTCCATTTTAGGTCCTTATAGTCCATCCATTCTAGGATCTTATAGTCCATCCATTCTAGGTCCTTATGTTCCATCGTCAAACCTTTCTTCCCTTCCTTCCATATTGGGTCCTTATATACATCCTTCTACCTTATCCACATTTTCCAATTTATCCCCTCATAAAGATCAACAAAGGCACACGTCCTTGAATTCCTTCCAACATTCACCTTCCATACGTTCTCCATCTTATTTACCTTCATGCACCCATACCATGGCCAATGGAAGCAAATTGGATGCCAAAGAAAAAGAAAAAAAAGTTGAAAATCCACAAAAGTGTAAGGATGAACATGTCCCATCTAAGTGACATGTCCAAGAAAAGAAAAATCTGATCCAAAAGGCAATTAAAAAACCACAAAGGCTAAAAATCAAAAGTGGAAAAGTTATGTGGATACCAAAGCTACTTAATGTAGCAATGAATCTCAAAGAAAGATTCCAAAGGACATTCAATTCTGCTAATCCAAAAGCCTCCCTCCTTCATAAATTCTCCCAACCTCCATTTTCCAAATCCATTTTGGGTCCTTATACACCCAAATCCGCCATCCCAACTCTATCATCTCCTTCATCCATTTTGGGTCCCTATATCCCAAAATTCCAACTTTCTCCTACACATCCTTCACAATTTACTCCTTTCCACCACCCTTCAAGGTGTGTTCCAATGAAGATCTTTCCACTTCCTTCACAAGTCTTCCAACCTAGTATCCATCAACCATGTCTTCCTCCTAGCTACTCAACTTCCTTAATCCAAAATTTTTCATAGGTCATTGTCTTCTATTCCCCAATTCACTTTAGCATTCTTTTCCTTACCCTATCAACATCTACGAGAAAATACCAACAATTCCTTGAAAATAAAAATAAATATAAACAAATTAAAGAAGCATAAATATCAAGGGATACATCCATATACCTAGATGCTTGAGTCCTCCCTTCATTTTCCTACTATGTATTCATTGTCTTCCACTCTCACTTACCTATCCATTAGCTTCCCTTTTTCCACTTTCACTTTACACTAGGGGCAAGTTCCATTCATATTGTTCTTCCTTACCTATCTTCTATATTCCATCTATCGTCCATTGTCATTCCCATCTTTGATCTTGACTTACACTTTCTATATCCCTTCCGCATTATCCATATGTTTTTATACTTTTCCCATATTCGATCGTGACTTTCTCTTTCCCCTCATCCATCCATAAGTACCTTCCATATCCTTTCCTACATATTCCCATAATTCTTACATATATTTGATCTTGACATCCTTATCCTATAGTCCTTGTCATGTTCATGTTCATGCATCCATTTTCCATCCATATGCATACATATTCCCATCCCCTTTTCATGTTCATTCATATCTTTTCCATCCATAATACTATGCACATCTATCCTTCTTCCATATACCCTTGATCTTGGTTATCCCTTTCATTTCAT
This sequence comes from Cupressus sempervirens, assembly GCA_028749045.1. Lineage (NCBI taxonomy): Eukaryota > Viridiplantae > Streptophyta > Pinopsida > Cupressales > Cupressaceae > Cupressus > Cupressus sempervirens. The sequence continues at coordinate 114,868,892 of CM053785.1, read as the reverse complement.
CCACTTCTTATCACACATTTCCTTCATATCCTTCATATCATTATCCCTTTTCCATCCATATCCTTCATATAATTATCCCTCCTCCATATCCTTCGTATCATTATCCCTTTTTCATGCCTTTCTTTATTCCACTTTCATACCCATGCTCATAATCAATACTAGAGGCACAACAACAAAAATGCTCATACATGCTTAAGAAGAGCACATGCCTTTTCTCCCTCCATATGCGAGTTTTCACACCATCTGTCCATTTTCATGCAATCCTTCCCCACCATTATTTCCTTCCATTTTCATATCCTTGGAATGGGGCATTGTTGGTCGCTCCTTTGAAATATGGTTCTTAGTTCTCCATTATCTGACACTATATCCGTTGGTCATCCATATTATTCCTCCATTCATATATCTACCCAACCTTCCTATCCATTTACAAATACCGTGGCTCTCCCTTGTCATTGGTTTCAATCCATTCTAGTTCAAATTCATTCAATCAATTCATTTCTCTCCATTTTATTTATTCATTCATATCAAATTTAATCCAAGTCTCCCAATCTATTCAATCAATTCATTTATCCTCTAATCTCATCATATTCTCTTCTTCCAATCACTTCATTCTTCATCCATTATCTTATCTTATCCATATTCTCATTATACCGAGCTTCCATCTATAAAACCAACCTCATCAAATAGTGATTGCAAACAAGCTTACATAAATTTAAATTTAGACTTCATGATTTGAGAACATCATTCCTTTTACTATCATTGCCAGCAACCAATCACAAATATCTCATTTCAATTCAATCAATCAATCAGTTTTTGCCTTACAGGATGAATCCTTCCTACACAGGCTTAACAAATTTAACAAATTTATCAGGTTCATGGCAAGCATGGTGAATTGAATGACTACTTAGTCATAATGTCTTTTTGTTAATTTTATCTTTGTGTGTCAGTGATAGCCTTCCCCAGTGTGCCTCAATCTTCCATATCCTGGTATCATTTGAACGGCTTATCCTGATTACACATGTTATTTTGCAATATGATCTATTTTCATGATTATTTAGCACATCTATGTGAGTTTCAAGTTATGTTAATGCATTGCTCACTGGGGGCAACGGGTTAGCACACTTTCCACCAAGCTCCTTAAAAAGACTTTGGGTGTGCCCAGACCTCTCCAGTGCGTATATGTCATTTGTTCCCCCATGACTCTGAAACCTACATCCATTGTGTTAAGAGTCTAATACATGCAAAGGAATCTTGTCATCTATGCTTCTATAGCATTTGGTGCATAACTCCTCTTGCAATATTAAAATAAGGTTTGCTCTCCATATGAACACAATTGAACCTCTTGCATTCATGTACTTAAGTTGCATTTAGATTATCATTTTCCATCACCTTTCTCCTTTGTCATTGTCACCAGTCCTCTACTATCTTCTCAAGGGCAACCTGTATTTTCTTTGATATGATGCCGTGCCGACATCACATCAAAGAGGGGAAAAATGTAGACACTAAAAATTATCCTGAATGATTTTATTAATCTAATTAGTACTAGTCACATTCCTCTACTTATTTAATTAAATTATTTTAATTAAATAGGTTCATTTTTGCCTAAGTATTTAAATTTAATTTAAATACTCCTAGCTCTAATGTGTTAATTTAAATTAACACATGATTCTCCACATATTCCTTTTTTAATAAATTTTATTTATTTAAAATCCTCCATATTCCTATTAATTCTTCTAGACCTTGATTAAATTAAATTTCATTTAATTTAATCTTTATTCAAACCACCTAGAAGTATGTGCATTCATATGAGTTTTCATCACACGGGTCCATATATCTTGTCTACACCATAGGAATCTTCTACACACACATGCCATCTCATCAGTCTTATCCATCTATCTAGAATGTGAGATAAGGTGCTTAGTTGTCAATCCTTATCCTTATCTCCTAGTGGTTTCCAAACACATTCTAGATGCTTCCTCCATCCACTTTAAATAGATGTATTGTCTCAAGCTTTCCCAAGAAGCAAGAAGAAGCAGAGGAAGCCTGGCTGGGTTAGGAGCCATTAGAAGTCATTGTCATTCACTAGGTACCATTAGAATTTCTTATCATTGCATCATCATTCTATCATATTGATTTCTCATATCATCTAGTCTAGGTACATATTCCATTTGCATTCACACATCCAAGAGATTCATCCATTGTTGTGTTCCTAAGAGCATACCAAACATACTTTCCATTGTTATGTTCATAGTTTGAGGTTTACATAATCTTGGTTACAATTTTATGCAATATATATCCCAATTTGGAATAACTATATCCTCATCTAGATCAATACCTTCTACTTCTTTTTTCTTTTCCTTAATAATGGTAGAAAAAAATATTCTTTCCCTTGTCTAGAACTTTAGTAATTGGTGGAACAACCCTAAATGGACTTGCAACCATCAATACTATGAGGGACTTTCCAAGTGTTTCTACAACAACCATCAAGCATCTTCATTAGGATCCTTCTCATTGATCCCATCAACTCTTCTATAAGAGTGCACATACAATGTCTTGTGCCACCATAGGCTCCAAATCATTGTAATCATCTCAATGTCCCTCCATCCAATCAGTATTTTCATCTTATTCCCACACAATATCTAATCCCTTCACAAAACTTACCCAACACATTCATAAGGGAAATTCATCACAAACTACCCTATCACTATCCCTTACATAGACCTAAACTTAGATATTCATGATCACTTTTTACCTTGATCAAATTTATTTGATTGCTCTAGTCATATTTGGTGCAACTTGGCCCTCTCCAACATATTTCAAATTTGGCCCGATCCAATGGTTCATTAGGGAGATATGGCCTTGTACTAGGACTATTTTATTCTGAGATAGTCCTTCATCCACACTTGGTCAATCAATAATCATCTTCTTCTCAATATAACCTTCCCTTCATAAAAACAACTAATATAACATATAATACATTTTATTAGCTCTCTCCCACAAGTAACATCTATAATAGATAGTGGGAGAGCCTAGGGCATCATATAATCCTCAAAATAACTTGCTGATTGTACACAAAGTTAATCTAGAACAGCCAATACAAACTTGACTTCCCTTGATTCAAAACTTTATAAAAACACATAGACTTGTACAAAAATGATAAAAAACTTAAACTAATAACATTTTACTCCATTTACAATCAAATTTGTATTGAAAAACGATTTTAACTATGCCAAGAAGGATGACTATTCCTTATGGCCGCAGCAAATAATCACTTTGTAGAGAGTTTAATTTCATTGATTCAAAACTTTGTTTTACATTTCTTTCCTCAAAATATACAATCTCTCAAACTCCCTTCCAATCTTCATACGTTCATACTCACATGGATCCTTATTAAATGGACCCTCTACACTCCCACAAGCTGATAACAACCCAAATAACCAACTCCCAACTCCCTACAACAATCTAAAACTATTTGTTTACAAGTTGCAAGTTTATAAAAGTTGTCAAGTTGCCGACTGCCCTTGTCAACACAACCCATACATGCTATATTTGCATTTATTATTATTTAAATTCCTTCTAAATATCCTCTTAGGAATTCAATCCTCATATTTAGACCTATACTAACCCCCTAAATACCATTAAGGCTTACAATATTGATCTTTTTACAAAGTGACCAAAAACATATTCAAAAAATGACCATGGTCTTATTACAATTCCAATGACCTCTCAAGGTAATTTTTGTCCTTTACTCCCCTAGGATCTATTTAGTGACCCTATTTTCCTCATAGGCCATTGTGCTTAGCCTTGGTGCTCCTGAACTAGTACTTAGTTGAGACTAGTTCTCAACTGTCATTGTACTAGTTATGGATATATTTGGAATAGAAAAAATTGTAGAAATTGATGGACTAGCAAAAAATGTTGAAATGATACAAACAATAGGAATACCTTATTGTTGCTTGATCAAGCTTGATGATGGAGGACCTCTCTACTCAATAGATAAAGTGTTGGGCACTTCAGTTAATGGAACATTTAGTTGAACATATTCAAAATTTGGTTGGGTGATTGGTATAGGAATGGTTTCCACAACCAACTCAGTAGAAGCTATCTTTGAGCTAGATTGCACTAATGCCATGCTTGAAGAGTGAGGAAATGAGGCCATGAATGCTACTATAATTTTCTCTACATCATTTTCCTCAATCCCTTATGTCTTTGGAAGGCTTCCTCTAGTAGCTTCTTGTTCTTCCGCCTCATCATCCAGATTGACATCATCTAGCTCATCATCTTTTATTTCTACATCTTCGTCATCCTTGTCATCAACATGAATAAAAAATTCATTGGTTGATGCAACTGATAGATATTCTTCAATGTAGTTGTGACTGCCTTCACCACATATTCAGTGTTCTTAAGCAATATCATACAAGTGTTTAACTTGAGAGTGAACTTCTTCTCATTTTTCTTCAAGGATTCCTTTACCTCCTTCTTACTAAGATTCAACATGAGTTTTTTCAAGGTCTATACATAGATGTCATTGGTAGTCTTCTTTGCATTTTCTCATCTAGGATTTATTTCCTACATAAGTTCATCAAGTATTTGTTGTGCAAGCTCATCTGGTGAGTACTTCCATTTACCTAGTTTGGTCACGAGTGTATCTTCTATCTACCTTTTCTCTTCCTCATTCCTTGTCTCATACTTGAGAAATTTGAAACATGCCATGCCAATTCTTCTTCCATCTTCTTCAATCTTTCTTGACGTGTAGGTGCAAATCTCTTAAAAATAATCTGCTTAGCTTCATCTTCACATAACTTAAATTTCTTCTTGGACTTGGATGCCATTCTTTTGAATACAGTAGAGGATGACTTAGTAGGTCTGGTTATAATAAACTTACCTTTCTTTCCTAGAGGCTCTTCTTCCTTAGATTTGGCTTCTTCTTCTTCATCCTCTTCATCATTATCTTCTATATCATCACCTTTTCCCTTGGTAAGCATTAGAGAAGAACTTTCTTGCTTAGTGATTTTTAGTAGCTTCTCTACTCTTTTTGTTACTTTATTCACTTCTTAAGGTAGCTTGATCTCAAGTTCAATTCTTTCCTTTTCCTCATCATATGTTCCAAAATATGTGGCTTTAGGATCCACAGGCTCATTCAGTAGAGCCTCTATGATATCCTTAGTGTCATCAATGTTAACCTAATACTTTAGAGGCTTAACCCATGCCACTCTAGGTCTGACTACCTAAATGTATACTTTTTGACAATCCACCATGAAATAGATATCATCCTTGTAATCTTCTACAAGCTTCTTAGGGATCCTAAATCTATTATCCATATTCTCTTTGAATGATTCAAAATAGCAATCCATGACACTATCAAAATTTTCACCAATTTCTACTATATATTCATTGATTTGATGTAAAACATGAACATCCTTTCTCCATACAACTATACCTTTGGAAGCAAAGAATCTCTAAAAAAAGAAGGATAAACATGTAAAAAGAGATATGAACTTACATGGGTTATTCTTTGATCCTCTAATACTGTCAATGTTTTTGTTGAATTGGTTCAATAGAAACTCAACAAGGTTGAAGGATAGGTTATCCTTCACAACCTTGTATGCAAGATCGACAACTTCACATGACACATTGTTTAACCATCTAAAGCTATAAATCTTGTGTGTAATTATATGTATGCCAAACTTCAACTCCATGTCTATTACTCTATTAAGTTGCATTCCTCCTCCATCCCACTCGGAAAGAGTCTTCTTGGTTAGTTCTTCTCAACCTAGGGTTCTGGTTGTTTTGGATTTTTTTAGCATTGGAAGCCCAATGATTTTATGAATCATTTTATTTGTAATCTAAATGGGTTGGTCTAATCATAACTGCCCATTGTGTACATGGCTTATAATATATCTAAACAAATTGACGTAAAAGTCTCTTGGCATGTTGGAAGCATGAATGTTGATGATACTCCTATGGGGGAGTATTTTAGAAACATGATTATATCATTATCATGATGATATGTTACATTCATGACTGTGTTTGTCATTGATTTCAACATTGTAGTTTTCTATAGTATTTAATAGAAGAATAGTAGAAAGATCATTGAGTACTTTCACTAGCAATGTTAAAGAGAGATAGTACTAAGTCTCTAGTATATGAAGCTAACCTCAGAAGCATAAGATATTAATTCTAGAAGAAGTTATATAAGTTTTAGTGAAGACTATTCTAAGATAGAGTTTATAGAAGCATGTTCTAGTAAACTTGTCACATCTCTTAGAAGAGTTTTTATTCTGAGAAGCCGAAGTTAAAGATGTGAAGAATACATTTAGGAGATGATGTAGCTAAGCTCACTTGTAATAATGTTACATATATGGAAAGTTATTCAAGTTACAAGGTGAAAGATTAATGTTATCACTAAGTGTAACATGTTCTGAATGAGGTCCTATAATAATTAATTGAGAAGGTTTAATAGCCAACTCAAAGAATTATTTTATGGATTCGGTATAAAGGAAGGATATTTTCTTTTATCATCTATGGAGGTAAGCAAATGATTGTAAGTAACATGAAGATCAGAATAAAAAGATAAGCATAATAGAGTGAAGTTGGAAAGAACTTTGTTGTCAAGGTTTTATTGTGAGATCCAAGGTTTAATATTTGGATCCAAGGTTCATGACTTGGTCTACAAGGTCTAATAGTGATTGGTCTAGTTGAAAGAATAGAAGAAAGAAGTTAAAGCACAATACAGAAAATTACTTTGCAAGGAATAGTTGAGAGATCAGTTTGACAATGAGTTTAGTGGTCTTTCTCTAGAAGCTATTTGGATAGTGGGTCATTCTATCTTCTACAATTCCTAATAGGGTTGGAATCTCCTAATAGGGATTCAAAGGCTCCTATAAAGGACTCATATGTACTAAATGTTGTAATAGACTTCTAATAGGGTCCATCTACTAACAAGGCATATTTATATTAGTACATCATCTTGTGGGTATCATTCCCACCAGGGTTTTCCCTTTGATCAAGGGTTTCCCTAGTTAACATATCTAGTGTAATTATGTATGTGCATCTTGTTATAGTTGTTGTTTACTTTGGTTGAATGGTTAAGATTATTTAAGGTTGATAAATGTTTGAATCATTGGATAATTAATTCAACCCACACCCCCCCCCCCCAACCCTAGTTATCTTGGTGGACTATTATTTCTAACAATTAGTATCAGAGATCAGGTCCTTGAAGATAAAGTTTAACAACTTTGGACGATCCATGGAAAATATATTTAGAAAGGATAGTTCAAAGTTCAATGGAACAAATTATGACATATGGAAGGAAAAGATGAAAACACATCTATTGTGTATGGGTCCAAGATATTGGATCTTGACAAAATCAGAAAAGACAATCATTGTTGAAAAAGATTTGGAAACTTGTACAAAGGAAGATAAAGAACTTTTCATGTGTGATATGAGAGCTAGAGAAGTACTATTGTCTGCACTTCTTGAAATGGAGTACAACTAGGTAAAATCACTTGATACTTCTCATATGATTTGGAAAGCTTTGGAAAATAGTTTTGAAGGTGATGAACATTCTAAGAAATTGAGTCTACAAAGCTGGATTTGTGCATTTCAAGATGATAAAATGATGGAAGATGAATCTATAAGAACATATGTAGGTAGGATATAAAAAATTACTACATGTATTAGATCTCAAGGAGGAAACAAGGAAGTTGATGAGGTGATCTGGAAGATATTGAAGAGTTTATGCCACCATTTAAGAAAGTAGTTCAAATGATACAATTGTTGATCTCTTGTACCAAATATTTCAATAAGAAAATATTACTTGGGAGACTTGAAGCAATTGAGAATGAGCTTAGATAGTCTAGAGAATTGACTAGAATACAAACAACTTTTAGTGCCCTAAATATTCAACCTAGTTTATTGAGGAGCACAAGTTCTAGAGGAGAGTTTGCTAGCAGTAATAGATCTAATGAGGATAGAAAGATAGAAGGAGTAGCCCTTCTATAAGAAGAGTAAAAGATGATAAGAAAATCTTTAAATGTTGGACTTGTAATGAATTTGGTAATTTTGCATGTAAGTGTCCTAAAAGAGAGAAAAAGTATAAAGGAAAATTCAAACATAGAAGAGATAGAGAGTGTTTGTATGCAAATGAAGAAGATTATTCTAATGAACAATCAGTAAGTGCTAGTGATGATGAAATAGGATTTGTAGCTATTAAAGAAGAAACTCTAGAGAAAATGGATTTGGTATCACAGGTTGAAAACAAATTTGATTGGATAATAAAAAATGGTTGTTCACATCATATGATTGGTGGTATGAACAAGTTTGTTGACTTCAAAAGTCATGATGGAGGTATTGTCAGAGTTGGAAACAATGCATAATGCCATGTTAAAGGTATTGGATCTATAACTCTTGATGGTAAGATTAACACTAAGGATGTATATTTTGTTGATGGTTTGAAACACAATCTTCTAAGTGTTAGAAAATTAGTAGATAAAGGTTATCAATTATAGTTCATAGAGAAGACATGCATGATTAAAGACAAAGATGGAAAGGTAATTGGAATAGGATCTAGATCTAGAGGTAATGTATTTCACCTAAATCCTACTGAAATGACATGTTTGGATGCAAAGGTAGATGATAGTTGGTTATGGAATAAGAGGGTTTTTCATATAAACTTTGACAACATTGTGAAGACTAGTAGTATATTTTCAATTAGAGATTTTCCTAAGATTTTAAAGCCTACTAAAAAAATTTACAAGGAGTGTGTATTGACAAAGCATACCAAAACTTCTTTTCCCAGCAAGAAGTTTACTACTAAAACAAAATTGGAGATTATAAATACAAATCTTAGTGGTCCTATGAAGACTAAAGGATTCTATAGTGAAAGGTATTTTATGATTTTAGTTGATAACTTTTATAGAATGATGTGGGTTGCATTTCTTAAAGAAAAATTTGAGGCATTTGATAAGTTCAAGATATGGAAGAATAGAGTTGAGAATTAATCAAGCATGAAGATTAAATGTTTAAGATTAGATAGAGGAGGATAATTTACTTCAAATGAGTTTAACATCTTTTGTGAAGCTAACGGAATCAAAATATAGTTGTCAACTCCAAGAACCCCTAAACAAAATGGCATTACAGAGAGAAGAAATAGGTCAGTAATAGAAGAAACAAGAGATATGTTAGATGAGAATGATGTATCCAAGATCTTTTGGAGAGAATCCATGAATAAAACAATCTACACTATCAACATAGTGTAAGTTAGGAAAGACACAAACAAGACCCCTTATGAGCTATGGTTTGGTCACTCACCTACAGTTAAGTATTTTAGAATTTTTGGTAGAAAATGTTATATCACAAAAGATGATGATGTTTGTATATTTGATGCTAGAAGTGATGAAGGTATGTTTCTTGGTTATTCATTGAAAATTAGGGCTTATAGATGTTATAATATAATAACTAAGACTATTTTTGAGAGTGCAAATCTAAGATTTGATGAGAAATTCAAGATACTAGAAAGAGTAGTTAACTACAATTCTAATGATAAGAATGTTGTTACCAAACCAAGGAATGATGAAGTATTCTTTGAGACTAAAATTTATTTGCAAAATGAAGGAGAGAAAAGGCTTTAATAGAGCTTGGAACCTTCAACAGAGCTAAGAGTTGAGATAACAACTTCTATTTCTAGTAAGAATATGACAAAGAATCATCCACCTGAATATATCATCAAAAGTAGAGACAAATGTGTGATGACAAAACACATAATCAATGAAGAACTATGTTTGATATCTCAAGTTGAACCAAAGAATGTAGATGAAGCATGTAAAGATGACTATTGGAAGCAAGCTATGAAAGAAGAATTGGATAAGATAATGAAGAATGAGACATGGGAATTGGTTCCTAGATTAGTAGACAAGAATGTGATAGGAACAAAATGGGTATTTAGGAACAAGATGAATGAACAAGGTGAAGTTGTAAGGAATAAAGCAAGATTGGTATGTAAAGGTTACTCACAATAAGAAGGAACAGACTATGACAAAACCTATGCTCCTATGGAAAGAATAGAAGTAGTAAGATTTTTCTTAGCATATGTAGCATATAAGAAATTTAAAGTGTATCAAATGGATGTCAAGTCAGCATTTTTGAATGGAGAACTTGAAGAAGAGGTATACATAGAACAACTTGAAGATTTTACTATAATAGATGACAAGGACATAGTATGTAGATTGATAAAATCATTATATGGCTTGAAGTAAGCACCTAGAACTTGGTATGCAAGGTTGGACAAGCATTTGACAAAGCTTGGATTTAGCAAAGCTATGGCAAATAGTAATCTATATTGGAAAGAAATAGACCAGATTGATGATTTTGGTAATATTTATTGATGATATCATATTTCGAGGTAATAATGATGAAAGAAATAAGTTTGCAAAAGAAATGAAGAAGGAATTTGAAATGAGAATGACAGGAGAAATGAAATATTTCCTAAGATTATAGATTGTATAGGACAAAGAAGTAATCTTTATTTCTCAAACTAAGTATTTGAAAGAACTACTAAAAAGGTTTGGTTTGGAAACATGTAAACCCATTGGAACACCTATGGTAACTAGACACAAGCTATCTACAAAGGATGAGACACCTACTATTGAGAAAAAGTACAGATCTATGATTAGAGGATTGTAACTTCTAACTCACACAAGGCTGGATATAGAAAATGTAGTTGGAATTGTTGCAAGATTTCAAGCTGATCCTAGAGAAGTAAATTATGCAATAGTCAAAATGATATTTAGATATTTGATAAGAACACTAGAGTTTGGATTGTGCTATGATAGATCTAATGGTTTCACTTTATATGCTTATATTTATACTAATTGGGCAGGCAATATGAATGACAGAAAGAGTACTAGTTGTGGAGCCTTCTGTCTTGGAGGAAGATTGGTTTTTTGGTTAAGAAAGAAGTAGGACTATACCTTAAAAAGTATAATAGTAGTAGAATATGTTGCAAAAATAAACATTTGTAATCAAGTTGTTTGGATGAAGCAGATGCTGAAGGATATAAGGATAGAATTCAATGAATGTATTGTAATACATCGTGACAACACAAGTATAATGAATATGTCAAAGAATCTAGTGTCACATTCTAAAACTAAGCACATTTCTATCAAGTATAACATGTTGAGAGAGAAAGTTGCAAAAAAGGAAATTAGTTTGGAGTATGCAAGCACCAAAGAGAAGATTGCATATATTTTCACCAAGCCCCTTCCCAAAGATACTACTGAGTATTTGTGAGGTATGTAATGGGTTATACCCCTTTCTACATTAGAGTAGATTATGCAAGAGTGCATCAGTCTAGTGTAATAGAGTACTATTGTTTGTCTGGACTACATGCTAATGCTTGCTATATGGGGGAGAATTTATGATGGAAAAATTCATCTAGGATTCTTTTTAGATGTTGGTATTAAATAGTGCCTTTGGACACTTGAGCAGGTCAAAGACAATTGTTATAGAGATTGATGGTTGCTGAAACCATTGACAATGATGTCAATGGGGCAGAAGTTACAACATAAAAAATAATTTGAGAAAAAATAGTTTGAGCATGGAAAAATAGTTTGATATAGAGCACATTGAGGTATATCAATGGGGAAGAATGATTGATGAAGAGGAATATAAAAGAAAGGCTAGCAGTCTTTTTTAGTTGGTATTTTTGGAACTAGATGTTTTTCATCTATGTTGCCATCAATGCCAAAAGGGGATATTGTTGGAAGAATTAATGTTGATGTTAATTATATGGGAGAGTATTGTAGAAACATGATTAGATCATTATCATGATGATATGTTACATTCATGGCTATGTTTTTCATTGATGTCAACATAGAAGTTTTCTATGATATTTGACAGAAGAACAATAGAAAGATCAAGTTGGTATAGACAAATCATTGAGTACTTTCACTAGCTAGGTTAAAGAGAGATAATACTAAGTATCTATTATATGTAGCCAACCTCAAAAGTATAAGATATTAATTTTGGAAGAAGTCATGCAAGTTTTGGTGAAGACTGTTCTTAGATAGAGTTTATAGAAGCATGTTTTGGTAAATTTTTTATATCTCTTAACATAGTTGTTATTCTAAGAAGATAAAGTTAAAGATTTGAAGAAGAAATTTTAGAGATGAAGTAGCTAAGCTCACTCATCATAATGTTAAATGTACATAAATTTATTCAAGTTACAAGGAAAAAGATTAATGTTATCGCTAAGTGTAACCTGTTCTTAATGAGGTCCTATACTAATTAATTGAGGTGAAATGGCTGACTCAAGGAATTATTTTATGGATTCAATAAAAAGGAAGGACATTTTCCTTTATAATGTATGGAGGTAAGAGAATGATTGTTGCTAAGGTTTTATTGTGAGATCCCAAGTTTGATATTTGGATCTAAGGTTCATGACTTGGTCTACAAGGTCTAATAGTGATTGGTTTAGTTGATAGGATAGAGGAAAGAAGTTAAAGTAAATTATAGACAATTATTCTCCAAGAAATAGTTGAGTGATCTATTCGATAGTGAATTCAGTGGTCTTTCCCTAGAAGTTGTTTGGACATTGGGTCCTTTTGTCTTCCACAACTCCTAACAGGATTGGCAAAACTCCTAATAGGGTTGGAATCTCCTAATAGGGATTCAAAGTATCCTAACAAGGACTCATATGTACTAAATGTTGTAATAGACTCCTAAGAGGGTCCATCCACTAACAAGGAATATTTATATTAGCACATCATCTTGTGGGCATCATTCCCACTCGGGTTTTCCCTCTGATCAAGGGTTTCCCTAGTTAACATACCCAGTGTAATTGTGTATATGCATCTCGTTATGGTTTCTATTTAATTTGGTTGAATGGATAAGATTATTTAAGGTTGATAAATGTTTGAATTATTGGATAAATAATTCACACCCCCCCCCCCCCCCCCCCCCCAGTTATCTTAGTGGACCATTATTTCAAAAATGAGAGATATGTGTCAAGCCCTTGGTTTTGAAATGTTGATGTTCAAGCTTTAATGCACCATCCACACATAATTCATTGAATGCCCCATTCATCTCTAGGGTTCTAAGTACCTAAATAAAATAATGATAAAACAAATGACTGTCATGTACAAGTAATACCTTAGGCATAAATTTGAGACTGTGCACTAGTTGGGTTGAGCACCTCTATAATAACTAGACTCAACTTTAAATTAGGTGCCTTGTAGTCAACTCCATGAACCAATATTTTAGAACCCTTCTTATCTTTGCTACTTTAAGATGCCATGCTCAGTGGAGTTTCTAAAAATTTCAAGAATTCTTCAACAAAAAATACTCAATTTGCTCAATGGCTCTAAAATTGCTTTACACAAATAGCTCTTGAAATTCATCGTGAAATAATACTTTTGATTTCTTCCTTTTAATGAATTTCCTCTATTTCATCACCATTAATTCTTCATACTTCATACTCACTTGATGAAAAATTTTTCTCCACCCAACTTATTCTATAATGCTTAGGAGACATCTATAGCTCGATAGAGTTACCATCACTCAGTAGTAACTACCAACTTTGTCTATGCAACAATATGTAACTTGACCTTGCTCGGTAAGGTCTTGTGACCCAACCTTTCTTGGTAAGGTCTCCTAATTTCCATCAAGCTTGGTGATCCCTATGAAACTTCAATGCAAATGTGGATCTTTCTTCTTATTGGCTAGAATTGATATTAGATTACTTTTTCTAAATCATAGTTCAAGTGATCTCCATAAGGAACTAAGTTGAAATGATTCAGCCACCCAACCCATTGACTTGGGTGTTATTCATTTCATGATCTTGGTTTGTATTCTCTAGAGATTTTGGCACCCATTTTTTCCTCATTTTATTTTTGATGTTGTTAGCTTTGGCTTTCTCTTCATCTTCAATTCTACTTGTGTTCATACAATTCTTGGTAAGATGTCCAAGTGATAGGGAGAAGTAAGGATGAATCAATCACTGATTCATGCTTCTTGTTTACCTCTAAGACTTAGGGTGTCTTGATAGACCAAAAAATGGACCTATAGGACCTTTTTAAAGAAAATATCCCCCAATCCAAAACCATACTCCACTATCTTGAATAATTTCCACTTCTTGATGTCTACCAAGCTCTCATACTAGATGAAGAGCATTCAAAGTCTTCAACAAAAATAGGTATTTTTGACCATTATTCTTAACCACTTGAAAGATCATGAAAAAATTATTAATTGGCATCTTAAAACATCTTTCTATGGCTAAGGTTCTATACAATTTCACCCTTTTTCTTCAAAACAAGTCTACAAGGAAGAGCCCTAACTAGCCCTATTTCACCTACAAAATAGGTATTTTCTCGTTTTTCTTCCACTAAACCTTCAAATGTATCTTCATGAACCTCATCTCATTTTTTGAGGGCTTTAATAATTTCTAGGTTTTAGTTCCTAGAATGGTCATATAGTGCCAGTGCTGAAATGGAGGGTTTTTGAGGGTTTGTTAGGGAAAATTGTTGTTTAGCCTTGTTTGATGGCTAAATGGATTGGTGGAAGCTTTTCCTTCCACCCAAGGAACCTCCTCTCACTTATCTTTCAACTTCAAAAACATTCTACAAAACTATCCACAATCTTGCAAGAAACAAGCTCTACAACAACATTATTCCCTAGCTAGGCATGCTTTAGCTCGCCTAGGGAAATAGCTTAAAAATGCTTGCCTACATTTTGAAGGGCCTTGGCTTTTCAAAAATATAGTACATTGAGTGAAATAACTATCCCCAAGAGGCTTTACAATTCCAATAGTGGGATAGTGTGTTACACCATTATTGCTACAAGTTGTTGAAAACAGAACAACAAACTGTCTAAAATGGGAAGATCTTTATAACTATGAAACAAAGAACTTTCAAAGAAAACTTAATAAAGAAAAAATGTTCTAATTAACCCAATATATGATTCCATTTGGTATAGTAACCAAGAGAAATGCCAAAGACATCTTAAAACCCAAAAAATTAGTAATTTTGCCTTCAAAATGTTATGCTACAACACTTGTCTATACAAAATGACAATCACTTATGGAATTTTAGAGTTTGGTAAGTCTTTAATATCTCCTCCTAGGTATTTTCCCTCAATCCTTAGGGTTTTAATTTGCCTCTTTAATTTAAAAAAAAGGAAAGTCACAATTTCTTGCAAAAGTAGCATTTTTGCAAAAATTGCAAAATTGCAAAAGAGCAACTTTTGCAATTTTTCTTGCTTTTTTTTTTATAAAACTTCTAATTTGTTATTTAGGCTATCCCTTAGAAATTACATTCTAGGGACCCTCCCCTAAGCTAGTGACTCATCCCTTAGGTTACTCATTACCCTATGGTAAGGTATACCTTTATTTTAAAGCCATTTATGACTCTACCTAGGACATTTTGACTTCCTACACCCTAGTTATCACACTTAGGTCTAATGACCCTTATTCCTACATAAAAAATCTCTCTTGGAGAACAACACAAAATTTTTGAAAAGGTGAGGGCTCTATGTTCCAAGGTGCCCTTGCACCATACTCCCCACCAAAGAAGCTAAGTCCTTTCTGGAGACAAAAGGTGGAGATCTATGCCATTCATCTTGAATTGATTCTTAGGAATTCATGTAGCCTTTGAGTCTTGTTTACCATGCCATTTGAAAAGGTCTTTTTTGTATGTTCCATGTCTAGTCTTTGCATGAATCCAAGAATTCAAAATCTTTTCTTCTTGAAGCTTTGGCTTAGGAGGTAAAGTTTCTGTTTGAGCATCCTTCTGAGCTTCCTCCACATGTTGATCCACCTCAGTAAGAGGGACTTTATACTTGACCATGTTTGCTACATTAAAATTGGAGAAATAGCTAGATCCTCCAGTAATCCAATCTGGTAAGCATTCTACATTTACTGTTAAGCTAAGTTCCTTATCCATCCTTGCCTTGTTAAGGTGAACCATGACTAAGTCCCCTATACTAAACTAGAATTCTCTCTTCTTAAGGTCATCTTTATCCTTTATCTTTTTGGTGTTATCAATGAGGGACTATTTAGGTACTTATCCATCTAGGATTCTCAACTCACATACACCCCTAGGATGTATCACATACACAATCTCAAAGGGACTCTTACCCATAGTTCTATTAATGCTATCATTATAAGAAAAATCTACCTGATGAAGGACCAAATCCCATGTCAAACCATACTTCTTGGTTAAGCATCTTAGCACGTTGCCAACTATTCTGTTGACCACTTTAGTCTAACCATGAGTTTGAAGATGGTAGGCTGAACTAAAAGAGAAATTGGTACCTAACCTTTGCCATAAGGATCTCCAAAAATGTCCCATAAATTTGCTATCTCTATTAGATACAATGCTAGTTGGAAAACCATGAATTCTCACAACTTCCTTGAAAAACAAGTAGGCAATATGACTTGCATCATGAGTGACCTTGCATGGAATAAAATGAATCATTTTGCTAAATCTTTCCACTACTATATAAATGCTATCAAACCCACTCTTTATTCTAGGTAAACCAACCACAAAATTCATACTTACACATTCCCATGGTCTACTTGGTATTGGGAGAAGCTGGTAAAGTCCTACATTTGTAGAAGTCCCCTTTGCTATTTGACATATGATACATTTCTCAACATTAAATCTAACATCTCGCTACATTTTAGGCTGATAATAGTACCTTTTAACCAACTCTAATGTCTAAGTCAAGCCAAAATGGCCACTCAAACTTTCATTGTGTTTTTTTTGTACAAGGTTCTCCCTCATGGAGCCTTTTGGCACACATAGCTACCCACTTCTAAAGAGTAATCCATTCTATAATATAAAGTCTGAAAATTCACCATAAAAGAGATTTTGGTGCTCTTGACACACCTTGTATATTGTTGCAAAATCTTCATTAGTTTGGTAGAGTTCTTTAAAAAATTTCCAACCCTATGCTCCTTACTTGGATTTCTTGAACTGTAAATAGCCTCCTACTCAAAGCATCAACTACCTTATTGAGTTATCCCTTCTTGTGCTTTATGGTGAAGGTATAAGACTATAGATACTCCACCCACTTGACATGTCTATGGCTTAGCTTGTCTTTAGAGATAAGAAAACTCAAAGCTTGGTTATCCATGAAGACTAAAAACTCCTTGGGAAAGAGATAATGGCTCCACTTTCTGAGAAATTGAACAAGTGCATAGAGTTCCAAATCATACGAAGAGTACTTTTGTTTTGCTGCATTTAGCTTTTCACTAAAGAAATCCTCTAGTCTATTGCTTTGGCTTAAGACTCCTCCCACTGCTATATTACTTGCACCACATTCTACATCAAATGGTTCATTGAAAGTAGGAAACTTAAGAATAGGTTTAGTAGCTACCTCTTTCTTCAATGTTTCAAATCCCTTGTTTGCTGCTAGTGTCCACATAAACTTGGTATTTATTCCACCTTTGATAGTATCCATCATGGGAGCACATATCCCATTAAAGTTCCTAATGAACTTTCTATAGTGCTGAGCTAGGCCATGGAAACTCCTCACTTCACTGGAATTCTTAGGAGTTGGCTAGCTCAATATTGCTGCAACTTTTTCTTCATCCATTTTTAGATCTCCTTGTGAAAGAGCACAACCTAGATAGACTAGTTCCTGCTTCATGAAATCACACTTGTCTAGATTGATGGTTAAGTGTTCCTCTTTCAATTTAGACAATACAATTCTAATATGCTCTAAGTGTTCCTCTTTACTCATGCTGAAAATCCATATATCATCTAAATATACTACCACACACTTATTTGTGAATTCTTTCAACACCTCATTCATGAGCCTCATGAATGCACTTAGAGCATTTGATGTTGGAATTAATGAGTGGGAAGATTTACTTCTGAGAGGAGTGGGGGTTGGGGGGTGTGGGTGAATCAAAAGAAAATAACTTTAACCTTTTCAAATCCTCTTAATTGAAACCATTCACATGCATCTAATTTATCTAATAAACTTGAAAGTAAATACATGCATGAAAATAGACAACACACAAATTTGGTAACCTAGAAACCCTCCAAAATGAGAAGGTAAAACTGGGTTGGGGATAACACCCAAAAAATATTACTGCAACGATGTGTAGCTATTCAAGGTTACAATGTTTGAGCACTTCCAATGGTCTACCCCATGAAAGGCCTATCTTGTTAAAGACTTTACACTCTATTAAAAGTTACTTGGTTAAAGGATTTTAGTACCTTGCTAGAAGTAGGCTTGGTTAAAGGACTTTTGTACATTCACTTGGAATGCCACCCTATTGAAGGATTTAGAAATGGCTACTAGGCCAACCTAAGTCCATAGGATTTCCATGTCTAATACTCTTGCTAGATAGTATTAGAAATCCTTTTACTTGATAGATTTAAAAATCTTCAATTGCTAATTCCATATCCTTGTTCTACTCTTATTGATCTAATCCTTGCTTGATCTGATATGTCACTCTGCTAGGTTCTGATACTCTATTCTTCAAGAACTAGATTTTGCTATGTTGCTCTGTTCTTTACTAAGTCTTTTACCCTTCTTCACTTTGCTATATTTCACCCATACATATCCTCTCCTACACACACATAATGGGGTTTCATTCTCCTTTTAAATATTTCAAAGACTTAGGGTTAGGTATGAATCTACGATCAATATTAAATCTTCATTTCTCGCTCATTTCTTGTACTTTTCCTATTGGTTGCATGCCTTATGCATTTTTCTCATTGGCTACATGTTGATTACATAGGTAATATAAGAGATTTGATCTTATCTTCAAGATCCTTCAAGATTCATCCTTTGTCAGGTCCAAAAATGGTTTAAATCTGAGTTTTTGAAGGCACAAACTCATATGCTAATTTTATGTTACTTGGCACATACTAGTTGTTGATGCTTGACACATATAGGAAAACTGGCGCACTCAACTCCTATAGCAATTTTTTTTCACTTGACATCTATAGTTACTCGACATCTATACTTTGCTCAGCACTTAAACTTTGCTTGGCACCTAAAGTTCACTCGACACCTATTGAATTCTTTGGCTTGGTACACATTGTAGCTCGGCTTCTATATTATAGTCGGCATTGACTTGAGAATTGGTTAAGTGTGTTGACACTCAAATTTCAAAACCAATCTGAGACTAAAAATCTCCCCCTTTGACATGAGTGGAAAAAACATTTATTTAAACATTGTAAATATGATCTCTATGAGTATACTACATATATTGTTTGGCATATGTACAAGACTTCAAAAACTTATTCAAAATTTTGTATACCTCAAAATCTTGTAACTCCCCCTAAGCTAATGTGCCATTACTATTCTTGTAACCAAAATTCTTGTGCTAAATATGTCTAATGCTGATATATCTGATACTCTTTGCCTTATCTACCTTTATCTGTATCTGTGTACCCTATTTCTACTTCTTGTACTCTATATCTATTTCCTATCACATATTGCATTTTTGCATCCTTTTGGATTTATTACTTCCTCAAATTGTGAATTTTGAATATCTCCCCCTTTTTATTTACACACTATACTCCCCCTTTTTGACACTTATGTCAAAGGGTCCTAAGGATAAATAGAATATTTTGCCAAAAATGTTTTATTTACCTCCATAATCATCTTGAAGCATCCCAATTATCTAAAGCTATCTCAAATGACTTGTGCTAGATTGTTGTTTGTACTACAAGATGAACAAGGCCTTCTAAACTAGAAAGATTAGGATCCTTCTTTAGAATATTTTTTGCATAGGCCTATTCATTATGGAGTACTTCTAGATGAGGGGTAGTGGAATATTGAATCTACATTAATTTGCCCTTAATATTGGCTTCTTCTACTATAAATATAGCTAATTCTTTTTGTGCATAGAGCGTAGCTACAAAATGCTTCTTACTTTGAGCTAGATCTTTTGGTAGCTAAGTGCTAAAAATCTTTAGATTTCATTCCAAGCTCAGTATCCTTTGGCTAGTTTCCTATGTGAAATATGAGGAATCACACAACTTGTTGTACAATAAGAATACATTCTCAAGTACTTTCTTCACTTTTTCAATCTTCTTTGAACAATTCAGCTTGTGAAAGTGCTATTTCACTTGATATTTTCTCATTCACTTTTATCTAAAAATTCTTTTTTGACCATTCTAATAATTTAACATTAGTTTCTAGGTCCTCATTCTATACATGGTCCACAATGTTGGATGATTGCTCCATTATGGGCTAGGTTTCATTAGGTACTTGCAAGTTGAATGCATCAAGAAATATGTCCTTGATTTCCACTAGTGTTTGCTTTTGCCTAAACTCATTTTTGAGTATTTCTTGTTCCTTCCTCCTCTCTAGTGCCTCTTGCACTTCATTTATCTTTTGAAGTTCCATGGTTCTTGAGTCATAACTAGGTATGACTATTTCCTCATCAAGTGAAGGGTCTCCATAGTGAAGTACCCTTGCAACCTTGGTAGAGCTCGAGCCTGGTGCTAAAATCTACAATGGTACTACATCAATGCTTGGCTTCTTATTAGGAGTCTCTGAGGTAGGAAAGTTCACCCATATTTGTATTGCCTCTTGCTCCTTAGGAGTTTTCTCTTCTTATTTTCCTCTTCTCTACTGCCTTGATCAATGATGATAATTTTTGGTAGTGCACCTTGACTTTGTATAGTAGGAGCATCTTGCCCTGTTTGTTCCATTGCTTGCTCCTTGACAATTTTTGTCACTTTTATTGTAGAATCAACCTTAGCAATTTTGTCTTTTTCTTTTTTCTCTTTGGGTTGATCTACTGTAGTTGTGGGAGGTTGTGAATATTATTCTTGTGTGCTTTCTTTCTCCCTTGTTATTTCTACTATAGCTTTCTATAACTCATCAACACTCACCAAAACTAGATTTGTACAAAGTTGTCCTTGTAATTTAGATTGGTGAAGGATCTTTTTGAGATCCTCTATAGTTAAAGGATTGATGTTCTGACTTGAGGTGTTAGGAACATCCTTAACACTTACTATTTTTGTAGGTGTTATGCATGGAGGACTTGGTGGTGGTAGTTAGGTGTCTTAGACACTTTGTTCAATTTACTATTCCTCAACTATTGCCTCATCACCATGTGTCTTCTCCACTATCTCTTTTTCCTCTACCTTATCTCTTTCTTTCTCTCCTTTATCTTTTTCTTTCTCTCTTTCTTCTTTCTCATTCTCTTCTTCTCCTCCATCATTTCTACCCTCAAATGTGTCTTCCTACCCTTCTTTCATAGTTGTCAATCCATTAATTAATTTCCACATTTGTGTGGACTTTTGGACAACATCTTCTATTTGGTGCTGCAAAATTTTGAAAGCTTTGTATTTGGGTGTAAATCTATTCCCATGCTTCTTACTAGCCTTTTTTATTTGACCTTTAGTAAGGTCTAGCATTACATGAGCTAATGTATATTGCCTTATTTCTTTCTCCACCTTAAGATAGTAATGCCATTTATTCTCAACTAATGAGCTTAGCTCCTTAGGCATTGAATTATCTAGTTCAAGTGGGTTAGTCTTTAACTTAGCCATCATAGTGTAGATGGACTCTTCCACTATGTTTTTTTGTTCCTTTGAAAACTTATTGAAATATATGGTCTTTAGACTAGATAAATCTACATTATCTCTAATATTATTGCAAATTTTTTCCAATTTATATGTAGTAGAAAAACTTACCAATCTAAATTGATCTTCATCAAACTCTGTCCTCTCCTCATCTGATTCTGGTGGTGCAACATACTTTCTTCTCTTTTTCTGATCTATAGGTCCTCCTTGTTCTATTGCCTTTTTTTTTTCCTATTCTTTTGCCCTTGTGTTGTATCCCTAGTGTCAGCCCTTGTGGTTGGCTTGGCTAGGCTTGGCTTTGTCACCTTCTTCTTTCCCTTGGGCTGTGCAGTTGGATATTTTTGAGCTTTTCTCTTCTTTGGCTTAGCCTTTGGTGTTTCCTGCTCGACACCTTCCTCTTCATCTAAATAATTCCCCATACCTTGGGTTAAGGCAAGTGGACCTTGATTTTGTTCTTCTTCATCACCCTTGGCATCTTCATCTTCTTCTTCTGCTTCTTCTATAGTACCTTTCCCAAATTTACCTTTCAACTTCTTAACTAGCTTATCTTTCTTTTTCAAAGTGGTAGTCTTCAACTCCATATCCACTTTTGATCTCATAATGTCATAAGTTCCAAAATATGGTGCATCCTTGTCAAATTCATGTACCAGTAATGCAGTTATTGCTACTGATGCTTCATCTATGTTTATTTCATACCCAAGAGGTGTTAACCATCTCACTCTTAGTATGGCCACTTATATGTATGTATAGTCTATATCTACAAGAAAGCATACATCATTTACATGTTTCTCTACTAAGGAAATTGGAATTCTAAGCCTTTTCTTCACTGTCTTCTTAAAATTCTCAAAATAACTACTCATCAAGGTCTCAAAATTAGCTCCCATGTACTCTATGTATTCATTAACCTAAGCTATGATTAACCTATCATTTTTCCATGCAACTTTACCAAAAGAAGGAAATTCATTCTAAATATAAAAGAAAATATATATCAAAATGATGCCAAATTTGCATTGGACTCCCTTTGTCCTCCATATTGCTATTAGATTTTCATTGATTTATTGTAGTTGTAGCTCTACAAGATCATATGTATGATCCTTCTTCACTAGTTTATATCCTACATCTACTATAATGCAAGACACACTATTGAGTCTGCTAGACTAGTATAATTTGTGCACAATGACCCTAATAGCAAAGTCAACTAAAGGGTATTGGATAGTGTCAATTTTCATCCCTCTCTTATTCCATTTTGCACCTGTGTTCTTCTCAATTGCCTCCTTAGAATCACTCCTATGGGTCTTTGGCTGATCTAGTGTTGGGTACCCTATCACTCTATGTACAATTCTCTTTGTGATTTTTATAGGGCCATCCTCCAACCATAAGCTTCCATCATGTATTTGGCTTAATACTAGCCTAATACATTCTATCTTGAACACTATAGGGAATTCTAGATTACGTGTTAAACCCTTCCTCTCAACAATTTTGTACTCTTGCTTCAACACTCCATTTACACACAACTTCTCATATGCCTACCTCATTTCCATGTGACCTATGGCTCCAATTTTATAGTTATAGTATTTCCTTACATCTTGAACCATTACAACCTTAGGGGGTATGACGAATAGGGCTCCAACTAGGTTGTTCTTATAAGAAACCTTTGGGATTGGACAAAAAATGGGTTGTTTGGCCTCTTTAGACACTAATTGGACTTCAAATGATTCCTTCTCTTGAGTTTTTCTAGAGCTAGAAGCCATTTTACACAATTAGGGTTTAATTATGAAGAAAATATGAAATTGGATAGCTTGGCACAGTTGTAAATACCTTGAAATTAATGGAATCATGTTGGAATGTTGTTGAAATCTTCTTATACACTAGATTCTCTACTTGGGATTCACTCTACACTTTTTCTCGTCTTTTCTCTCTATTCTTGATGAAGAAAAATGATTGAAAATATGATAATATACCCTATTTTCATCACATTTAATGCTTAGTACATTTACAACTATCTACTTAGCTATTGAAGGATTCTACATTACTCGACTTCCACTAGAGTATTACTTACTCGACCTCAATTGAGATTTCTTCTTCACTTGACTTCCTCTATCAGCTTGGCTCCTACTATTTTGACAATCAACTTAGCATGTTCTAGATTTTTATTGGGCATCTAATAGAAACTTGGCAACACTTATGAAATCTTGAATTTTCAACTTTGCATCTTTGTTCATGCTGATGTGTTCTTTTTCAGTACTTTCTTTTCTAGGAACTAATGTATGATAAAACTTTGTAAATTTATCCCTTATGCCTTTTCTTGCTTAGTTTGATGAACTGTGACTATTTGACCTATTAGGTGAAGTGATCCCTTCATTTGATGTGCTACTCCCATCTTTCTTCTTCCATGTCTTGTTCATTTCTCTTTTGATGTGTTCAACATCTATCTTCTTCTTTCCTTTGTCATTCTTTGAGTTGGGTGCCTTTGACTATGTTGGGCAATTCTTGCTGATATGACCAATCTTCAAGAAACTAAAACATGTGGCTTGGCTCAACCATTTTCTATAGTTCCCTCTAAAATGTTTCCTTATGGAATTTTTAGGGATGTGTCCATATTCTTGATAGTAATGGTAGTTATACCTGGTGTTGTAGTCCCAATTGTAGTGATGACAACAATTACCTTCCCTTGTTTCTTGATTTGATGTCCACATAGGCTTTGATCTACACTCAAAAGCTCTATGTCCATACTTCTTGCAATTGTAGTAGTGACCTTCAAATTTTGGTGTTCTAATAGTCCCAATCCTGTAGTTATGTGCTTGATGTCCTTGCTTTTTGCACTTATGAAAATAACTTGCATTCTTAGGCTTGTCATGCTAATGGGAATTCTTGCTCCTACATACATTAGAAGAATGTCCCTTTTTACCATAGAAATGACAAGTAGGTTTAGTGTTCTTACCTTTCTTACTCCTGGAGGATTCTCCTTGTTCAGTGCTGGTGTAACCAAGTCCGGAAGTATCATTGATAGCCCTTGGTGATCTCAATAGTTTCTCAAAATACTTGATGGCCTGATTGGGTTTGTTGGAGCTTTCTACAACATCCTTCTCTCTTTTCAAGTCATCTTGTAGTTTTTCATTTTGCATCTTTAGTGTAGAGATCTCAATATCCTTGATATTTAATTCATGATGTGCATTTATCATCTGACTCAGGGTGTCCAGTTGCATGTTTAAAATTCTTACAATCTCAATTGACTTTTCTTCCAATCTATTGGCAAGGTTTTTCTTGACTTCTTCTAGCATAGCCTTGTCTTCAATGGCTCTTTTCTTCTATTTAGTCACTTCACAAAGCATCATGGCTTGTGATTCTTGTTCAAGCTATAGTGTTCTAATTTCTTTAGCTTGAGCTCTATTCTTTTACATCAAATCTACTATTGCTACATCAAACTCTTTGGAATCTCTATTTGAAAAAAAAATTGAGGTGTCAATCTCTATGTACTATGTTATTCTCAACAATGGCAATCTCTCTTCTTCTTTTTAAGGATTTCTTCAGTTCTCCTCTAGCTTCTTCCAAAGCATGTAAAGAAAGTTGTATGTCAATTGCCTAATTCTCTATGATGTTCCCAAGTTTGTAGACTTCCATTTCTAGATCTTTTCTCCAAGCTATGAGGCTCCTCCTTGTGAGAACCTTGCTCTAATAGTAATTGTTGGAATTAACAAGTGGGAATATTTATTTCAAAAGGAGGGGGGGTTGAATCATAAGTAAATAAATTTAACCTTTTCAAATCCTCTTAATTGAAACCATTCACATGCATCTAATTTATCTAATAAACTTGAAAGTAAAGACATTCATGAAAATAGATGACACACAAATTTGGTATCCTAGAAACCCTCCAAAATGAGAAGGTAAAACTAGGGTGGGGATGACATCCACAAAATATTACATCCACAAAATATTATTGCAACAATGTGAAACTTTTCAAGGTTACAATGTGTGATCACTTCCAATGGTTTCCCCTATGAAAGGCTTGTCCTATTAAAGATTTTACACTCTATTAAAAGTGACCTAGTTAAAAGATTTTAGTACCCTACTAGAAGTAGGCCTGGTTAAAGGACTTTTGTACATTCACTTAGAATTCCACCCTGTTAAAGGATTTACAAATGGTTGCTGGGCTAACCTAAGTCCATAGGATTTCCATGTTTAATACACTTACTAGTGAGTATTAGAAAGCCTTTGACCTAATAGGTTTGCAATCTTCAATTTCTGATTCTAGATCCTTGTTATGCTCTTACTAATATGATCCTTGCTTGATCTGATATGTCACTATACTAGGTTTTGATACTCTATTCTTCAACAGCTAGATTCTACTATGCTGCTCTATTCTTCACTAAGTCTTTTACCCTTCTACACTTTACTATATTTCACCCATACATATCCTCTCCTACACACACATAATGGGGTTTCATTCTCCTTTTAAAGATTTCAAAGACTTAGGGTTAGGTATGAATCTATGATCAATATTAAATCTTAATTTTTTGCTCATTTCTTGCACTTTTCCTATTGGTTGCATGCCTTCTACATTTTTCTCATTGGTTTCATATTGATTAAATAGGTAATGCTAGAGATTCAATCTTATCTTCAAGATCCTTCAAAATTTATCCTATGTCAGCTCCAAAAATGGTTTATATATGAGTTTGTGAAGGCACAAACTCATATGTTGATTCTGTGTTACTCGACACATACTAGTTGCTGATGCTTGACACATATAGGAAAACTAGCTAACTCATCTCCTATAGAATTTTTTTTTCACTCAGCATCTATAGTGACTCGACATCAATACTTTTCTTGGTACTTGAACTTTTCTTGACACTTGAAGTTCAATTGGCACCCATTGATTTCTTTGGCTTGGCACACACTATAGCTTGGCTTTTGTATTATAGTTGGCATTGACTTGAGAATTGGTTAAGTGTGTTGACACTCAAATGTCAAAACCAATTTGAGACTAACATTCTAGAGGCCAAATGGCATAGCTAGCCATTCATAGAGTTCTTCAATGGTTTTAAAGGGCATCATCCATTCATCTCCCTCTTTGATTCTAATTTGATGATAACCACTCTTAAGGTCTATCTTAGTGTAGTACTTAGCCCCTCCTAAGCAATCCATTAAGTCTTCAATCCTAGGTATTAGAAACCTATACTGGATTATGATCTTGTTTATGGCTCTAGAATCTATGCAGAATCTACATGTTCCTCCTTTCTATGGTGCCAAAATAGTAGGCACAACACATGGGATGATGCTTTTCCTTATCAACCCTTGATCCATCAACTCTTGGACTTTCTTTGCAACTTCCCTATTCTTCTTAGGAGTTAGCTTATAAGGTGCTTTTTTTGGGAAAGATGCTCCCAAAACCAAGTCTATTTGATGGCTGATTACTCTTTTAGGTGGTAGTACTACTAGTGTACCATCTGATATAATATCCCTAAAGTCATGAAGAATCTATTGCACCTCATGAGGTATTGCCTCTATCTTAGCTTTTCCTTCTTCCTTGAGTTTCACCACAATGACATAACCCACTCCCTCTTCTTTGTCAAGAGTCTTCATGAACTCTTTCCCCTTCAATAGTAGCACATTAGGTCCACTTGGTTTTCAGATTCTAGTAATGACTAAATTTTATAACTTACCCCATCCTTCTTGAAGGTGTGTGAGTTGAGCTCATCACTGTGTATGGATTTCCTATCAAATTGCAATGGTTTACCTACTAATAGGTGACAAGAATCCATGGGTAAAACATCACATAGAATCTTGTCTTTATATCCTCCTAAGGTGAACTCAATCCATGCTTGCTCATTTACCAAAACATGTTGATCCTTGTTTAGCCAGGTGACCTTGGAGGGAGTGTTATGAGGTATTTTTAGAATCTTGAGTTTAGCTATGGCTTCCTCTAAAATTATGTTATTAGAAGACCCTATGTCTATGATAACTTTTCATACCATTCCCATAAGATTGCATCTCACCCTAAAGAGTAATTTTATTTACATTGGCTCTCCTTTGACCATTTCTGTGATTAGGATCCTCTTTATCATCAAGTTCACCCCACTTTTAGAATCCAACTAAATGTCAGGTGACTTCACACTTCAAGCATCTTCATGGATGTAGGCTATCTTCTTTTCTCCTTGTGATGTTAATCCCTTTTGAGGACACCTATAGGTAGGATGTACAAGTTGTTGACAATGGTAACATTTCATTGTAGCAAACTAGGATGGTCCCCTTCCTCTTGGTGAATTACCTCAACCTCTACCTCTACTTGAACCACCTCTTTGACTAGTTTCTCCACTTTATTTAGTCAACTTAGACTCACCTTGGAATCTTTCTTCATTGCTCCTACCTCCATAGCTTCCTCTTCATCCTCTACCATCTCTACCTCTTCCTTTGTTATTTGAGGTAATATCTTTCTTTCTTTTTCCTTTCTCTTCCACCTTTAAATACATCTAATAGGATTGGTTGACTATTTTAGGAGTGACAATGCTCATGTCTTCTTGGATAGACCACTTGAGTACATTCAAATATCTTTCCAATTTAATGTTTTCATCTTCTACCACCTTGGACCTTAAGAATAGTTTTTGGAACTCTTCAGTGTAAGAGTGGACATCCATGTCTTTTTGCCTCATATTTTGTCTCCTCCTATGAAGCTATATCTCATAATCTTTAGGAATGTAAGCTTGCTTTATTTTATCCACCATTCCTTTCCAAGTAACAATGGGACTTTTCCTTTCTTTTTCCCTCTTTGTTTGAGAAAACTTCCACTAGGTTAGAGCAATACCTCTTAACCTTGATTTTGCCACCTTAAATTTTTGATCATTGGAGACACCACCACATTCAAAATGTTTCTACATTCCTTCAATCCATTCCATGATGAGGTCTGGATCCATCTTGCCACTAAATAGAGGAATGTGTTCCAAGGCTTTACTATTTATTACCATTATTGCCTTCAAGAAAGGCTCTTCTAGTAGAATAGGGTTTAGTGTTGGAGTTTCTTCTACCAACTCAATCTCTTTCTCTTCTTTCTACTCTATCTTTTCCTTGACTTTATCAACTATGTCTTGGACCTCACTCAACAACTATTCAAGTTGTGCCAATCTTTCTCTCAAAGACCTATTGTCTTCCTTTTATTCTTCTACTTTCTTGTCTTTTTCTTCTACTGGAAAATTTAGAATTGGTCACCATTGTACTAGAACCATTAGAATCACTAGGTGACAACATTCACCTTTCTTTGCACTTGCTTTTCCCACACCTTTTGCAAGCTCTGAAATAGGGAGAAGTAGGGATGAATCAATCATTGATTCATGCTTCTTGTCTACCTCTAAGACTTAGTGTGTCTTGCTAGACCACCACATCAACCTATAGGACCTTTTTCAAGCAAAGATCCCCCAATACAAAACCCTACTCCACTATCTTGAACAATTTCCACTTCTTGTTGTCTGTAAGGCTCTTATGTTGGATGAAGAACATTCAAACTCTTCAACAAAACTAGGTCTTTTTTACCATTATTCTCAACCACTTGTAAGATCATGGAAGGAGTGCTAACACCTTGCAATGTACTACTTTGGCATCTTAAAACAACTTTCTATGGTTAAGTTTCTACCCAATTTCACCCTTTTTCCTTCAAAATAGGGCTACAAGGAAGAGCCCCAATTAGCCCTATTTCACCTAAAAAATAGGGATTTTCTCACTTTTCTTCCAATGAAGCTTCCAAGGTGTCTTCATGTACCACTACTTATTTTTTGAGGGCTTTAAGAATTTCTAGGTTTTAGGCCCTAGAATGGTCATCCGATACTAGTGCTAAAATGGAGGGTTTTTGAGGGTTTGTAAGGGAAATTTTCTATTTGGCCTTGTTTGATGGATAAATGGATTGGTGGGAGCTTTTCCTTTGACCCAAGTAACCTCCTATCACTCCTCTTTCAACTTCTAAAAGCATTCTACAAAAAAATCCACAATCCTGCAAGAAACAACCTCTACAACAACACTATTCCCTAACTGGGCATGCTTTAGCTTGCCTAGGGAAAGAGCTCAAAAATGCTTGCCAGAGTTTTGAATAGACTTGATTTTGCCACAATATAGTACATTGATTTTACTCACTATCCCCAAGAGGTTGTACAATTCCAAGAGTGGGATGGTGAGTTACACCATTATTTCTACAAGTTGCTAAAAATAGGACAACAAACTATCTAAAATGGAGAGATTTTTATACTATAAAACAAATAACTTTCAAAGAAAAATTAATAAAGAAAAAACATTCTAATTAACCCTATCTATGATTCTATGTGGTACAACAACCAAGAACAATGCAAAAAAATCTTAAAACTCAAAAAATCAATAATTTTGCCTTTAAAGTGTCATGCTACATCACTTGTTCATACAAAATGACAATCACTTATGGAATTTTAGGGTTTGGGAACTCTTTTATATCTCCTCCTAGGTCTTTTCCCTCCATCTATAGGGTTTTCATTGGCCTCTTTAGTGTTTTTGTAATAATTTGGCTTAGGTTGGAATTCACCCAAGAGCAAGGAACTCAAACACAAGCATAACAGTAGACCAATAGAGGGAGTATGATCAGAATGACAATATATTCATTCAATATGCCATACAACCATATCAAGAGTACACTAGGAGTGCCTATATATAAAGGCCTTTGGAGAGCTTCTAGAATACATAGAAGTCAGAATCATGATAAGTCATACAACTAGGCACATGTCCACTAGATATGGGTTATCCTCCATTAAGCACGAAAATAAGTGTGATGATGTGAGGATAAGCCTACAATGGTGTATCATGCAAATCAGTGTAGACAACATGTGCTAAATTAGGAGTGCAAATAACTATGTTGTCGACATGACAACTCAATGAATGATGCAAACTCCTATGTTGTAGACATCATGTGCTTAATTAGAGTTACATACTTTTGTAAGAGTACACAAACTCCTAAGTGTCTCACCTAAATAAATAATAAAATAATGAATTGACCTAAGTAAACTTAAGTAAGTGTAAATGGTAAATACGTATTTACACCAACATCCCCCCTTAAGTGAAACTTAGGGGAATGCCCTTAAGCTTATGAAATCTAGGATGAAATGCATGATGGGTCACGACTACTAGGCCATGTTAGGTACACATGTACATAATACAAATGAAATCTCTCATAAAGTGGAGAAAGACCAAAAACCTCATGGGAAAAACCCTCCCTCAAAAAGAGAGAATGAAACGATGTATGGATGTATGGAGTAATCAAGACCACCCCATTATGACATACATCTAGTATATACATAAGAGAATTATAAGAAGAGGAAGAGAAATAGGATAGGCAACCCCCCCCCCCCAAAGAAGAATGTCAAACAGTGACTACTTTGATGAAGAAGCTGATCCAAGACTTTAGAATGGTGTTCCTCCCCTTAGGAAGAAACAATTCCAAGGGTACAAATGAGATGTCTCTCCTATTTGTGGAAATAATCCCATGGATAAGTGATGTCTCTAAAAATTGCTCAACTAGCTGAAGAACCTATCTCAAAGAACTATTTGTCTTAGCAACTAATGAAGAACCCTGCTACAACTGCTGATCATAAGTATCCACAATCACTTCAACTTGTGAGGATTGATCATTTAGATAATGAACAAGAGATTCAAATGGAGCCCTCATGAAAACTAAAGAATGAGCTTCTACATCAACAAGAAGAGGCAAATCATCAATAATATCCTCTAAATCTATCACTGAACCTATACCTAGAAGACTGAATGTACCTTGTTGTGCTGGACCTATCACTATGGCTATGTATGCATGTAGACTGAACTAATATAGTGACCTCTCATGGAAACTATCAATATAACCCTGTATGTCTGAATCTATTGAAGCATTATCACTAGTGTCACTATCAGTTTCAACATTGTATGACGTGTACAGAGGAGTAGAGGACAAGCTTGGTGAACTTTCCTCAAAGTACACTTCCTTCTCCACAAAAATCTGATGTGTCTTAGGATCTAGAAGTTTGTATGCCTTCACACTATCTTCATAACCATTGAATGTAAAAGGTTGAGGTGACTATGCCTTGTATCCCTTGGAAGATCTCTTTTCCCATACAGGACAAAATAAGACTTTGAAGTGTGTCACAATAGGTTTTCTGCCACACCATGCCTCAAAAGGAGTTTTTCCATCTAAGGCTAGATGAGGAGAATGATTAAGAATGTGAGTGGAACTAGTGATTGCTTTATCTTTTAATGATGGATCTAGAGACTTGGCTTGTATCATGCAACTTGCCATAGATTTAAGAGTGCAATTCCTCAAAGCTACAACATCTAGCTTATGTGGACTAAATGCTAACAAAGTTTGAAGATCAATTACCTCATGTCTAAAAAAGTTTGTAAGTCTTCTATTTACATACATGCTTCCATTATCCATACAAAGAACCTTGATGGCTTTCCTCAACTTTCATTCTACATGAGTCTTGAAGGCTACAAACTTTTCCAACACTTTGTTCTTATTATGAAGAAAGTAGACCCAAGTGTATCTTGAAAAGTCATCAACAAAGGTAAATATGTAGCAACCCTGGTTGACTACAAAAGGTCCTGCTAATACTATATGAACCATCTATAGAACACCTGGTGCTCTTGAAGACTTCACTATTTGTAACTTCCCCTCTAGATGTATATCCACTGAATCTGTTGAACATTCACCTTTGGAAAAGTTGATTTGAGGTAGACCTTTGACCATTTTGTATGTGCAAAGTTGTTGAAGATAGCAAAAGTCAAGATGACCATACTGCTCATGCCATAATTGCATGTTTGAATTTTATTGTGTTATAAGGCCTTTGAAGGAGAAAGAGTACATCCTCTTGTTATGATTCACTTTCCCCACTACAACCAAGGAATCATCTTTAAGACTATGCACCTTTACTAAGTCTAGAAGGAACTCAACTCTATGTCCATCTCCAAGGTGAGTGATTTGGTATATTGATAGGAGATTTGAACTTAGGTTTGGAACATAGAGAACCTCTTGAAACTCTCCATTTTCCATGTCCACATTTCCTTTCCCTTCAACTTCCATTTTGGTATCATTTCCCATGAAGATGTGTAGTACCTTTGATTGCTCCATTGAAGAAAAATCCTCCTTTGAAGAACCCATGTGATAAGAGGCACCTAAGTCAAATATCCATTGCTTTGAAGAGTTTGAATTAGCCATGAGTGCTTCCCATTTTCCCTTTGAATTTGAAGAAGACTCTTTATCCTTATAAGCATTAGGTAATGGAACATTATGTTTCTTCATGATGTTGGTCAACTCTTCAATCTTCTTCAGATAACACTCATGTTCTTCGTGACCTAATTTCTTGCAATAGGCACACTTTTTCTTCTCTTTATTTTTGTTGTCCCCCTTCTTATTAGAATTTGAGGAATTGCCTTGTTAATTTGATTGTGGTGTTGTCTTTTCTGCATCCTCTAATTTGTGCTTCTTCCACTTCTTATTACGCTTTCCTTTGTTTGAAGGTTGTCTAGCTGAATTTTGAGAACCCTCATTATTGGCCACCAATGCTTTGGACTAAGGTGATTTGAGAATCCCCATTGATTTCAACTTCTTTTCTTTAGTATCTAATAGATCAACATATTCATCAAAAGTGACTTTCTTATAGGTAGACCCAAAGGTAGTCTTTGAGGTGTTAAAAGAAGATACAAAAATGGAATACTCTGATTGCAAGTTGTTATGAATGAGATAGATCAATCTATCATCTTTGATAGAACTCCCACAATTAGTAAGCTTAGTCCTTAGTTCACTCACCTTGATGATGAAATCCTATATTGAGTCAAATGACTTAGGATCTAAGGAGACAAGCTCATCTTCAATTTTGAAAACATCCTCTTCAAACACTGTTACATATTGTACCCCCCACCAAATATTTGAATTTTAAATTACTGCTCGCCCAACTGTCACTTCTTAATTTAATATTATTTTAAACATCCCAAGAATATCAAAAAGATTAAATGATCAAACCTTGTGATTTATTTCTACAGGCCCACAACTTCCTCATTGTCAGATCGAGATAGATCAATGGATGGTGCTATGTCACTATGGAAAGTTGCATGTTGTTTTGCATTAGCAACATAATGCCTTTTGACTGCATGGCTGGTGGGTCCTCCTTTTCCCTATTTTTCTTTAGCACCCGATTTTGCTAGGTCCATGATGGGCACTATGGTGCTATCTAAAAATCTATGTTCCTCATCATTAGTGACATAGTGCCTAGACAAAAAGAGTTACTGCGGCGATGTTAGAAGGAGGGTGGGTCCCAAGTATGCCCTATCAGATATCAGCAAGGATTTGTTAGACACATTGGTAGTCGATCAATCTTTTCATTGGCTAAGGTATGACTGTGTGGAATGTGGGTCCTTCTTCACTTGGTGGGCCACAAATGAGGGTTGTCAGATAGGTTGGCACATGGCCAGTTTCTATTGGTCTGTATACTGATAAGTCAGATCTATCTTTCTCACCATTAGATCAATTCAAATCTACAATAGGCACTATCTCACTATGGGAAGTTTCTCAGAGGATATCCATAGCGACATAGTGCCTCAACGATATGTGGCACAGATGATGTAATGGGCCCGCCCTTCTCCAAGTAATAGTACAGCTCATCCTCAGTGGCAGTTGTCAAGTGGGTCATAGTACGGTGGCAATATTTCATTGGTCCATTCAACTAGCTCAATACATAGTAGTACAAATTTGTTGATCACTGTAGATCTAAAGAAAATCCATGGCAGGCACTATCTCGCTATTGAAAGCTACAAGAATATTATCATTAGCGACATAGCAACTCAGCAACATGTAGTAGGGTGGGGCTAAGTGTTATGAAACTATAGGGATGGTACCAATTCAAGCCGAGTCAAGCACTAGGTGTGTTGAGAGGTTTCATGGGCCCAAAAGTTTTAAGGGCAAAGCGCAGTAATATGGCGAGTCTTCATGATCGTCAGATCTAAGGATATTGATGGTGGATGCTATCTCACCATGGGAAAGTGCCTAGAGGATACACATAGTGACATAGTGCCTTGCTGACATGTCTCTCAGTGGGTCCAGTTAAGGCAGTAACAATTTGACGCGCTGGCAAATAATGTGACTATCACAGTCAGGGTTGCAAGGTGGTGCAGTTAGTAATGAAAGAGATGGTCAACTACGTAGGAATCTCATGAGGTGGCAAGATAAAAAGAGGTTATTGGTCCATGTGGTGCATTTTCATTGTGATATTTGACTGACTCACTGACTCTGTTGATTCATGCACCAAAGAATGATAAGAAATCAAGTTTTGCCATGTGATTTGATCTCTGTAATCAATCCCAACTAGCCCAGAATGAATGCGAGACAAGGAAGAACACTCCACCTCTGATCCAATCCATCTACCTGGTCAAAATGGCTTAATGGCACCATTTCTATCTTCTTAAGGCATTATTTGACACAGAGGGTCAGATATCATTGCATCTGGATCTGTACCCAGATCAGATTTTCTCCATGATTGTTCCTTGTAGGAATTAATGGTAGGTAGTTGTGAAGTAACTATAGATGGAGGACATCTCAGTTATGCCTGCACTACAAAGGCTAAATTTTATGAATTTTGTATGGTCAATCATTCTATGTTGTTCTCTGTTATTGCTCTACAATTCTAGTGTAAAATTCCCTTTGCCTCTAAATTGCATGATTTCTGCCTTATCTCCTTCAGCCATTGGTATGAAAGTGTAAGAATTCTTTGGCTCTTACTGGTGTTTATTAGAGATCTATGATCTGCATGACTATATCTCCTTGGCTTATGAATAATAATATAAGTGAATCTCTCTTTCCTTGTGTCATTCATCTTGAATTTTTGATCTGCATGTGATTATTAGATTAAAGCAAGTTTGGATTTGTATATCCTAAGTTTCATTCTAGTTCAATAGTGCATATATGGGTAAATTTTGGTCTGAACACTCTATTTTGGTGCATCACCTCTTTAGATTAGACTAGGTAGATTTTCTTTCATGCTCTCCTTCTCCCTTTTCCTCTCCAAGAGTAGTTAGGTGCATCTTGATAGTAAGAGGAAGTCGGCCTTCTTCAAAGACTCAACCTCACAGTTTAAGTCCCATAGCTTGGAGGTTGTTTCCATGTTTCACTAGGTTGTCCTCATGTATAGGCTTTGGACAAGGGTGCAAACCTAAGTGACAACAATTTTTGGCATGCCCAGTAGGACACTTTTTCAAAAAATTTCAAGCCTACTAGTGTCAAAAGAGAAGATTCCAAGATCAATACCAAGGAGATAGTACTAGCTTTAGTGTTTAAGCCTTCAAGAGGCTCATCCTTCAAAGTACTTGGTGACTCTGAGCTTTAAATACATATCTGGTTCCAGACCAAAGTTGCAGTGATTCATGCCCAGAGCTAAAACAATTGCATCTTCTAGAGGTAAGTTTCGGTATCAAGAGCTTTCATTGTCAAACCCTAGAAGAAGGAGGACTAGAATATCTTTATCACCAGTTAGGAGTGTGATAGTAACAAATACACCTACAAGATCTATCTCTACTCCTCTTACTATTAGATCTTAGCCTTGACTACCATCAATACATATCAATAGATCACTTGTCTATATGGCATTGCCTAGAGCTCATACTTTTGCCACCTTTAATGGTGGGAGCCCTCTCTTATTAGCCCAAAGACATGACATACTAGTAGTTGCACTCAAAAGTATACCAGAGTTTACTGGTGAAACTTCTATCTCTCCCTTAGAACACATTCAAGAGGTTGCAAATGTCTGCAATATCCATGGTATTACAGAGGATGATGTTGCAGTTATACTCCTAGCCTCATCCTTGAAAGGAAAAGAACTACAATGGTATAGAGGTTTAGCTCATGGTTCTATAATAGATTGGGATGGATTAGGAGTAGGATTGTGCAAACATTTTGAGGATAAAAGTGACTATTTGTAACTTTTAGAGTAGTTGACTACTATAAAAAGAGCCCCCCATGAATGTATGAGTGCTTTAATTATATATTTCAAAAGACATGGGATAGAATACCTACTTCAGTGAAGCCTACCCCTGGTAATGCCTTCTTGCATTACCTTAGAGCTTTTAATAGTGATATTGCCACTATAATTCAAACTATGGGAGGAGATACCTTTCCTAATGCTTATGACATAGCAATAAAATCAGAGAACATCCTAATACAAGGAGGTAAGCTAGCTCCAAGGCCTCCTATGCCTTTCTTCCCTGATGTTCCAAATCATCAACCAACAATGGCTCCCCTTCCCACAACTTATACATCACAATCCCTTACTCCAGTCCCTCAAGCTTCCACATCTTCAAATGGAATAGATAAAATCAAGGAGATGATGCAATCTCTAATGCAGAACATGGACAAAAGAGAGAAGAACCTTGATAAAAGATTGCAAGATCAAGGGAAGAAGTTAGAAGATCAAGGAAAGAGGTTGGAGGATAATTTCTCTATGATGTAGAAATTGAGCAACAAGGTGGTGACTTTAGAAAGATAGCAAGATCAAGGTAGGAAGCCTCATCAATTGCAATATCAAACTCCAAGTAGTGGTAGGCCTCCAAATCCTAATCATTGGAACAACTCTTTTGATTAGAGTAGGTAGGGTGGCCAGGCTTCAACCTCAAATGTAAACCAAAGTAGGGCCATAGTTCCTCAAAACAATATGGCTCAAGATCAAGATTTTTGTCCCTTCTATAACTACTCCTATGCCTATTGTATGTGTCAGAAGGCTAAATTTTTTATGGCTTTGATATTCCAAGAACCTACAACAAAACAATCATATAAAGAGGATCAATTTAAGGATGCCTCAGAGATGCAAAGATAGGGTGATTGCTCTTTTATGAATCAACAGATGGAGGAGAATTGTAATGTAAACCAAGATTCCATTGCTCATAACACTAGAAGAAAAATAAGAGCTATGGAAGATGTTGTCCCTCCTCCTCCCAATCAGGCCTCAACTTCAAATGCAATAACTCATGAGCAAGCAGCAAATAATCGATCAAGTACCTTTCAGCAGCAAAGGCAAAATCATGGCAAAAAGGATGCAAGTGATCCTCAGGTTATTCCATCTCAACCTCATACAATCACAGCTCCCAAAGCTTCTACCAAAGCACCTGCTATGCCATTCAATGTGGTAGAGAAAATGAAGAAGAAAAATGTGAATATCTCCATGTGGGATGCTATTGCTACTATACCCATGCAAAAGAGGTTGTTGCAGCAAGAATTGGAAAGAATTGAACCAAAGGAACATCCACTCAGCATGGAAAGTGCCACAAGCCTAGTATAACCATCAAGGGAGGTAGAAAAAAGTAAAAAGGTTAGACCTCCTCCATTCTATGTTTCTCTAATTATAGGGGGCAAACTAGTCCATAATTCCATGATTGATTCAGGGGCTAGTAGTTCAGTGATGCCTAGGTGTGTTGTTGATGCTTTGGGAATGAAATATGAGCCCATTGTTAAGGATGTATTACAGTTGGATGGTAGTACTGTCAAGACTGTAGGGATCCTTAGGAATGTGGAGATGGCCTTACATGCATGCCCTGGTTGTACTATAACCCAAGATATCTCTATTGCTGAACTCAAGCCATATTTTTCCATCTATCTGTCAAGAGACTTCATTGCCCAAATAGGTGGTTTCATATCTTCTGATTGGTCATATATGTCTTTTAAGATGAGATATGGAGCCAATGCTTCAATTAGAGTAGAGCCTCAAGCCCTCCATCATACTGAACCCTACACACCTAATTCCATCAACATGAATTGCCCTATCCTAGAGATTGATGAGAATGACATAGTTAATGAGCCCACCACTTCCCTAGCAAAGATACCTGATTT
Source organism: Cupressus sempervirens (assembly GCA_028749045.1). NCBI lineage: Eukaryota > Viridiplantae > Streptophyta > Pinopsida > Cupressales > Cupressaceae > Cupressus > Cupressus sempervirens. The sequence continues at coordinate 114,830,480 of CM053785.1, read as the reverse complement.
TTTCTTAGATGAATGGGCTGATGCATATCAATTTGACCCTATTTCAAAGATCCTTGAGATAGGTCTCAGTACATATTGTATATTGGAGAAAGATTTTCTAGTTCCTAATCTTGTGAAGAGTAAAGAAGATATGAGTGGGATATGGAGTATGTACTTTGATGGATCAAGGAATAAAAATGGATTGGGGGCTGGTGTGATGTTGATTTCTCCTACACAAGTAAGGTACTACTTCTCCTATAGGCTTCAATTCAGTTGCACTAATAATGTAGCCAAGTATGAATCCTTGATTCAAGGTCTCCTACTTGCTCAAAAAAGAGGAATCCAAGCCTTAAGGGTGTATGAAGATAGTGATTTGGTGGTTAATCAAGTGAGGAATCAGAATACCACCAAGAATGGTTTTCTCAAGTCTTATAAAAATAGGGTGTGGTATTTTCTTGAGGGTTTTAATGAATTTAATATTCAAAGCATCCCTAGAAAAAAAAACATACATGCTAATAGACTTGTAGCAATAGGTGCATCTTATGATGTGCCAGGGAATCTTGAGGAGGAGAAGAAGCAACAAATTAGAGTGGTAGTAAGCCCTTCCATCCCTGATAACAACATCCATTGGCAAGTTTTTGAGTCTAATGAGAAAATTGTTAGCTTCTTGTAGAATGAGGCAGAGTTTTCAGGCAGGAACCAGTTAAGACTACAGGATCAGTATGGTGATCAAATCACTAACCTCAACTCCAACAAGCTACCTAAAGGTCTCATTACTTTAGAGAGTTTTTTTAATCCTAATGATCAAGTAAGAGGTCGGTCCATGAACCTAGTTGTTGATGAAGATGACTACACTCCAGTCATGATTGCTGATGGAAAGTCCTTAAACATGGGTAAGGTATGTTCTGAAATTGAACAAGAAAATTTTATTCATCTATGTCAAGAATTTAATGATGTATTTTCTTGGACATATGATGACTTATAGGGCTTTGACCCAAGGATGTTTCAGCATACCATAGATTTAATTAATGATGTAAAACCAGTAAGACAAAAATAGAGCCTAGTGAATCCTAAAATTGAACCCTTAATGAGAAAGGAGCTATCCAAATTGATTGAGGCCAATATAAATTTCCCTATCAAGCACTCATCATGGGTAGCAAACCTTATCCCTATTAGGAAGAAGAACATAGAGATTATATTGTGTGTGGACTCTAGGGACCTTAACCAAGCTTCCCTTAAAGATCACCATCCTCTCCCTTCCATGGAGAAAATTTTGTCCAAGGTCAGTGGTTCAAAGATATTTTTATTTCTTGATGGATTTTCAGACTATAATCAAGTGCTAGTCAAAGAGTCTGATAGGTACAAGATTGCATTTACCACTAAATGGGGTACCTATGCTTATTGTAAGATTCCATTTGTGCTAACCAATGCAGGTGCTACATTTCAGAAGGCAACGGAGATGGCCTTCAAAAGATTGATTGACAAATTTGTCTTAGTTTACCTTGGTGATATCACAACGTATTCTAAGAATGCAGAAGATCATTTTGATCATTTAAGACAGGTATTCCTAAGATGTAGAGAGTTTGGGGTTTCCCTTAACCCAAGCAAGTGTGTCTTTACTACTAACCAAGGAAAATTATTAGGATATTTTGTATCTAAGGATGGCTTAACCATTGATCTAGAGAGAACAAACGACATACTTTCCCTTCCTCTTCCTAAACACAAGAAAGGGCTGCAAAGTTTCCTAGGCAGGATAAATTTTGTGAGAAGATTTATCCCTAATCTTGCTACCATGGTGAAACCTCTTACAGCTATGCTCAAGAAAGGTATGGTCTTTGCATGGACCAATGAAGGGAAAGAAAGTTTTGAAGAGATCAAGACAACCATAGCCTTAGTCCCTACTCTCATGAATCCAAAATTTGAGAAGGATTTCATCCTTTATACCCTAGGTGGTGAGCCAAGCATTTTTGCTATCCTAACTCAAAGAAATGATAAAAATGATGAGCAACCCATAGCTTTCTTTAGTGAAGGGCTTAAATAATGTGAAGATAAATACAACTATGTAGAGAAGAAAGCCCTTGCAATCATCAGAGATTTAAAGAAATTTAGACATCTCCTGTCTCATAATAAGATTCATTTGTTAGTACCCCATGCACGTTTAGTGACTAGGTAGTGATGTGTACTACGATGTTAGATTGGAGTAGGCCTACAACAATGAACTAAAAAGTGACATGTGGCACTAGTTTGCAAGAAATATCTATTTGCATGGTAGATGTGGAGGGTAGGTGTTTAGTGTAGAGGGAGTGGGCACGAGTCAATGTGGGCCTACTTGAATCACACCACGTGGAGGCTAGAACTTCAATAGTTGCCAAAACTGAATATTACGAGGCCAAAATCTTATGCTGGAATATGTAGGGATAGTCCCACATGCATGGGATAAGCACATAAAGCACTATGTAAATAAAAATTGCCGTGGGTAGAAAATAGAATTGAACCCACCAAATGTTTGGAGATACCTGTCAAATGTTGCCTACCTTCAGCTTGAATTATGTTATAGATGGGGGTTTCCTTTGCTAGAAAACATGTAAAGGCCATGGCCAAAAATTGTTCTTGGCCTATTTTTTGAAATGTGCAGTACGACCTATCTATGAGATTAATAATATTCTTGTGACAATAATAAAAATTCCAAAATTCCACCAAAATTATAGAGCCGAGTCCAGGTGTCATTGCTTGCTTCGGCTAAATTTTTTTTCTCTACCTGTGTTAATAAATCAAAAAATACTGAATTCAAAAATAAATTGCAGAGAATAAAAAATAATTTAGATTTGAAAAACCAATTAATTAGATCTAAAAATAATCATACTTGAACCTACAAATCGCGGCCTCTGGGTTCCAATTTGTAATTTTTTTTTTGTCTCACAATCAACTTTCACCTAGCATAGACAAATTTATATTCGATCTTCACCAAATCAATATTCTAGATGCAACGGTGAGGTTAGATCTGGCTCTAGATTCGAGTCAAGGTGCTGAAGCATGAATAGTCTCAAATGGCTATGTGTAGAGAATCTCCCCAAGCTCTGATACCATGTAAGAATTTAGCTTAGGCAAAAATTCACCCAAGACCAAGGAACTCAAACACAAGCACAATAGTTACCAATAGAGAAAGTATGATTAGAATGATGATATATTCATTCAATATGCCATACAACCATATCAAGAGTACACTAGGAGTGCCTATATATAAAGGCCTTTGGAGAGCTTCTAGAACTCATAGAAGTCAACATCATGATAAGTAATACAACTAGGCACATGTCCACCAAACATGGGTTGTCCTCCATTAAGCATAGAAATAAGTATGATGATGTGAGGATAAGCCTACAATGGTGTATCACATAAATCAGTGGTGTAGACAACATGTGCTAAATTAGGAGTGTAAATAACTATTTTGTCAACATGAAAACTTAGTAAACGACTCAAACTCCTATGTTGTAGACATCATGTGTTTAATTAGAGTTGCATACTTCTATGAGAGTACACAAACTCCTAAGTGTCTCACCTAAATAATTAATTAAATAATGCAAAATAATAAAATAATGTATTAACCTAAGTAAAATTAAGTAAGTTTAAATAGTAAATATGTATTTACACCAATAGTTTTTAAAAGAAAAGTCACAATTTCTTGCAAAATAAGCATTTTTGTAAAAATTGCAAAAGAGCAACTTTTGCAATTTTTCTTGCTTGTTTTTTTTAACACTTCTAAATTTTTATTTAAGCTATCCCTTAGAAATTTCATGATAGGGACCCTCCCCTAAGCCAGTGGCTCATCACTTAGGTTACTCATTACCCAATGGTAAGCTATACCTTTCTTTTTAAGCCATTTATGACTCTACCTAGGACATTTTGACTTCCTACACCCTAGCCATCACACTTAGGTCCAATGAACCTTATTCCTACTTATAAAATCTCTCTTGGAGTAAAATGCAAAAAAATTGAAAAGGTGAGCACCATTAAGTTATGCACAAATAAAATACCTTTTTGTAGTATCTCTTTTCCTCATGTGATGTTTCACACAATTTACTCCAATGTGCCCAAATTCACCATAGTAGTGACATCTATTCCATGTATTGTAATCCCATCCAAATATTTTTTTCACAATTTGTTCTGCTAGATTCCAATACTTTGTTTTGAACTCTAAAGATTTATGTCCTTGTTTCTTTCAATTGTGACATTTAACTTTAAACTTAGGTTTCCTTTTACATTCACTTTCTCTATGACCATGCTTATTGAAATTGTAACACTTTCCATTGAATTTTTCTTTACCATCACTCCAACATTTTTTTTATGTATGACCTATATGATCACAATGATTGCAAGTAGGTCTTTTATTCTTTTGAGCTCCTTGCTAAGGATGATTCACCTTCTTTTATATATCCTATTCCAACTTTGCCTTTGTTTCTATATTGACTTTATTCATTTCATTGATTCATGCATTCTTGAGATTTCATCATTTTTTAATAGGTATTCTTTTCACTATTGAGATCATTCTGCAGTCTTTCATTCTTTGATCTTAGATTCATAAGCTCTTTATTTGGATTAGTGAGTTGATTAATGAAGTCTTCTTGCTAAACGGACATCTGTTGAATTTCATTATTCTTTTTGTAAGAATTTGGCTTAGGCTAGAATTCACCCAAGAACTAAAGAACTCAACACAAGCACATAGTAGACCAAAATAGATAGAGTATGATAAAAATGATGATATTCATTCAATAACTAGTTGAGAGTACACTAGAAGTGCCTGAATATAAAGGCCTCAGGAGAGCTTCTAGAATGCATAAAAGTTAGCATCATGATATGTCATACAACCAGGCACATGTTCACCAAATATGGGTTATCCTCCATTGAGCATAGGATTAAGTGCAATGATGTGAGGATAAGCCTACAATGGTGTAGCATGCAAATCAATGGTGTAGACAACATATGCTAAATGATGAGTGAGGATAACTATGTTGTCATCATGACAACTCAGTGAATGATGCATACTATTGTGTTTAAACACCATGTGCATAATTAGAGTTGTATTACTCAATGAGAGTACATAAACTCCTAAGTGTCTCACCTAAAATAATAAAAAAATAATGCAAAATAATTAAATAATGCATTAACCTAAGTAAACTTAAGTAAGTGTAATAAGTAAATGCTTATTTACGCCAACACCCCCCCTTAAGTGCAACTTAGAGGAATGCCCTTAAGCTTATAAAATCTAGGATGATATGCAAGATGTGTCCCAGCTACTAGGCCATGTTAGGTACCCATGTACATAATGATATAAAATCTCCCATAAAGTGAGGAAAGAGGGAAAACCTCATTGGAAAAACCCTCCCCCAAAAAGAGAGATATAGGGATGCATGGATGGATGGAGTAATCAAGGTCCCCCCATTACAACATACATGCAGTATATACATAAGAGAATGATGAGAAGAGGTAGAGAGATAGGATAGGCTCCCTCCCTCTCCCCCCCCCCCCCCCCCCCCCCCCCAAAAAAAAAGAAGAATGCCAAACAATGACTGCTCCGATGAAGAAGCTGATCCAAGATTGCAGAATGGTGTTCCTCCCCTTAGGAAGAAACAATGCCAAGGGTACAAGTGAGAAACTTCTACTATGTGTGGAAAGAATCCCATGGATAAGTGATGTCTCTGAAACTTGGTCAACTAGCTAAAGAACCTATCCCAAAGAACTATCTATCTCTACAACTGATGAAGAACCCTGCTGCAACTACTGATCATAAGTATCGACAATCACTTCAACCTGTGATGATTGATCATGTAGAGAATGAACAAGAGAGTTGGATGGAACCCTCATGACAACTGATGAAGGTAATTCTGCACCAAGAAGAAGAGGCAGATCATCAATACTATCCCCCAAATCTTTCACTAAACTTGTATTTGGAAGATTTGATGTACCCTACTGTTCTGGACCTATCACTATGGCGATGTATGCATGCGGACTGAACTGATGAAGTAACCTCTCACTATAACTATTGATAGAACCCCACATGTCTGAAGCTGTTGAAGCACTATCATTGAAATCACTATCAGTTTCCACACTGTATGATGTGTAGAGAGGAGTAGAGGACAAGCTTGGAGAAATTTCCTCAAATTATACATCCTTCTCCACAAATATTTTATGTGTCTCAAGATCTAGAAGTCTATATGCCTTCACACTGTCTTCATAACCAATAAAAGTACAAGGTCAAGATGATTATGCCTTGCATCCCTTGGAAGATCTTTTTGCCCATGCAGGACAACCAAAGACTATGAAGTGTGTCACAATAGGTTTTCTACCACACCATGCCTCAAAAGGAGTTTTTCCATCTAAGGTTGGATGAGGAGAATGATTAAGAATGTGAGTGGCACTAGAGATTTCTTTGACTTCTAATGATGGATCGAGATACTTGGCATGGATCATGCAACTTGCCATAGATTTGAGAGTTTGAATCCTCAAAGCTGCAACATCTTTCTTATGTGGACTGAATGTTGGCGGTCTAAAGATCAATGCCCTCATGTTTGTAAAAGTCCTTAAGTCTTTTTTTCACATCCATGTTTCCATTTTCCATTCGGAGAACTTTGATGGCTTTCCTAGATTTTTGTTCTACATGAGTCCTAAAGTCTAGAAACTTATCCAACACTTTATTCTTGTTATGCAAAAAATAGACCCAAGTGAACCTTGAAAAGTCATCAACAAAAGTGAGTATGTAGCGACCCTAGCTAAATGCAAAAGGACCTGCTAATACCATGTGAACCATCTGTAGAACACCAAGTGCTCTTGAAGACTTCCCTCTTTGTAACTTCCCTTCTAGATGCATATCCATTGAATATGTTGAACATTCACCCTTAGAAAAGTTGATTTGAGGTAGACCTTTGACCATATGGTATGTGCAAAGTTGTTAAAGGTAGCAGTAGTCAAGATGACCATACTGTTCATGCCATAATTGCATGTTTGAATTGGTTTGAGATAACAAGGCCTTTAATGAAGACTTGGGTACAAAATACGAGAAAGAGTACAACATCTTATGATCATTCACTTTCCCCACTACAACCAAGGAATCATCTTTAAGACTGTGCACTTGAACTGAGTCTTGAAGGAACTCAACTCTATGTCCATCTCCAAGGTGAGTGATTTGGTAGATTGATAGGAGATTCAAACTTAGGTTTGGAACATAGAGAACCTCTTGAAACTCTCCATTATCCATATCCACATTTCCTTTTCCTTCAACTTCCATTTTTCTATCATTCCCCATGAAGATGTGTTGTACCTGGGACTGCTTCATTGAAGAAAAATCCTCCTCTGAAGAACCCATGTGATATGAGGCACTTGAGTCAAATATCCATTCCTTTGAAGAGTTTGCATTTTCCATGAATGCTTGCCCTTTGCCGTTAGAATTTTAAGATGATCCTTTATCCTTATAAGAATTAGGCAATGGAACATTATGCTTCTTCATGATGTTGGTTAATTCATCAATCTTTGTGAGATAACACTCATGCTCTTCATGACCCATTTTCTTGCAATAAGCGCACTTCTTCTTCTCCTTATTGTTGTCCCCCTTCTTGTTGGAATTTGAGGACTTGCGTTGTTGATTTGATTGTGGTGTTGTCTTTTCTACATCCTCAAATTTTTCTTTCTTCCACTTCTTCTTACCCTTTTCTTTATTTGGAGGTTGTCTTGCTGAATTTTGAGAATCCTCATTGTTGGCCACCAATGCTTTGGACTGAGGTGATTTGAGAATCCCCATTGATTTCAACTTCTTTTCTTCATCATCCAACACTTTAGCATATTCATCAAAAGTGACTTTCTTGTAGGCAGACCCTAAGGTAGTCTTTGAGGAGTTAAAAGAAGATACAAATGTGGAATATTCAGATGGCAACTTGTTATGTATGAGATAGATTAGTTTGTCATCTTTTATAGAACTCCCACAATCAGTAATCTTTGTCATTAATTCATTCACCTTGATGATGAAGTCCTGTATTGAGTCATACGACTTAAGATCTAAGGAAATAAGCTCATCTTCAATCTTGAATACATCATCTTTAGAAACTTTACCATAAAGGCTTTTGAGGGTATCCCAAGCTTCCTTGGATGTAGTACATTTCTTGATTTGATACATGATCTTATCATCTACCCCCAAACACATATCACCTAGGGCTTTCCTATCCATGGCTACCTAATCTAAAATTTCACTTGTTGATACATTATCACCTGCTGGTTTAGAAAGAGTAGTATCTACATATTGTAAAACTCCATTATGCATTAAGTGATACAATATTTTGATTGACCATGAAGCATAGTTATGAGGAGTTAATTTAGGAAAGTTAAAGTTGCCCATAATGCAGAAAATGAAAGAAAATTGCAGAAAAGAGAGAACACAACACCAAGAAGACCCCCCCTTTTCACTAAATCAAGAAACCCCCCAAAAATAGATGCTTTGGGCACTTTATTAGTAGTGCGATTACAATGGGCCACTTGCCAATTTTGGCCTTCATGGACTTCTAATTTTTCTTGTTACAACCTCTTCATAGAGTACAAATCTGAAACTTTACAATGTGCTACAATACTGAAGCATTACAATGAAAATAAAGGCCCTATTGGTGAAAGTGACACTTTTGTCCACACAACACTAAAACTTGATGCCAGATCTAGAAAGTAGATGAAAAATAATGTACTTTCAAAAAAATGGAACCTATTTTTGACCACAGATGTGCCCGTACAGAGCTTTTGAAGTTGCAAAATGCAGGATTATGTAGGTATAGTCACCAAAAAATGCATATTCTGAACAATCACTATACCAAAACTAGAAAATAGCTACACCACTAAAAATTTTAGAAAATTCTACCCAATTTCAAAAAAAATTGCACTTGATTTGGAGTCTGGATGTGTGAGTTATGGCCTCCCAAAGTCAGACTGCAAAAACCAAAATGAATTTGGAGAGGGGTTGCATCAATGAATGATGGGTTTAAATTTGACAGTTATACTATCATTGCACCAGTTATAATTCCTCTAGGAATGACATCCAAATAGGCATGAAATTTAGGACCAGGAAATGATGATGTCAGTACACTTGCAGCCTTCGATGATGTTAGCATGACATCATGATGATGTCATCATGTACAAAAGTGTATAGACATTCCACATCCTTTCTAGCTCAGCATATAGATTTTCTTATTGAGCTACCTATGGGGATGATTATGTATCACTGGGTGAATGGAAATACGCCACATGTCCCAAGAGTACTAGGCCGCATGTTACGTGTGCACCTGTGTGGTAGTGAGTGAGAACGACACGTGTCTCAGAGCGGATACATGCACAGAGAAAATCATCGATGAAAAAGAAAATAGCAACTGGAAAAATCTGTGTTTTTCGATGCTGGTTTTTTTTTTTAAATGGCTGCCAAATTGTCTGCGGATTATATGTTGTTTAAAAGATAAGGCCTTGTTAGAAAGGTTAATCTTTCCTTGGATATATTAATTGGGATATTCCAAGGGTCCCTAAATGTAGTTTGTCCTCTTGTACACATGTGGAGGACATGTCATTGTTTGTCCTTTATTCCACATGTAAGGACAACTCTTGTTTATTTCTTTATTTAGTTTATCCTCCTTAAGAGGATTGTGACACTTTGCACACACCTATTATGAATGTCACATTCATAGAAATGGGAGTTACAAATGCAACTCCTCTCTCATCTCTATATAAGAGATGCTCCTCCTTCTTTCTTCTACACACTCTTAGCACTTGATGTTATTGTATTGAGCTACTTTTGCTCCAACACTCTCTCTCTCTTCTCTAGGCATTTTCCTTCATTCATAATACTCACAAGGGGTTTTCTTTGCTTTCCCCTTATAAATCCTTGTCTCCATTGTTGAACCATCTTGGTGTATGCTCTTGGAGTTTGCTTATCTTATGGTAATATTGTTTCACACTTAACTTACTTGGATTGTTTCTCATTCCTTGCTCAATATTATCATTTCTTACATGGTATCAGAGCTTGGCTATCTAATCCTTGTTTTAAGTTTTGTGTTGAAGGTTACCATTCATTGGAGCACACCTTATTTGGAGACATTATTGAGAGAAGAAGTTTGTGTTGTGATTTTAGCTCTTTTTAACAAATTTTGTGTATGCAGGTTTCATTATTTACTAACCCTCTTTGGAAGGCTTGCCGCCAAAGGGTTTTCTTGTAAAGTTTCATATTTTTTTACTAACCCCTCTTTGGAAGGCTTGCCGCCAAAGGGTTTTCTTGTTAAATTTCAATTTTTTCCTCTCTTGTTTTGGATGGCATGCCGCCAAAACAAGAAGTATAATATGAGTAAAGTTTTCAATAAGTCTCTAATTTTCTTACTTCATTTATAAAAAAAAATTTCCTACTCTTTAAAACAAAAAAAAAAATTCCAATATATTTTTTTTTTGTTGTATGCTCTTAAATATATTATCATTTCTTATAAATCTATTATCATTGCATCTTTTTATATAAAAAAAAATCTTGCATTTAAATTTGGAGTGCACCACCGTGCGACACCAGCATGCCGCCGCGAGCCGTTCGCGCCGCCGCGTGCACTCAGTGACGACACCCATTTTCAACACCGCCGCATGCCGCCGCAGGCACTCAGTGCCACCGCCGCTCATTCTCAACACTGCCTAAACCCTGTGAATTAACAGTCGGTGTTTGTTTATCCACTTTCGCCACCCCCTTCACACTCAGGGTAAACCTTTCAGCGCGGCCCGCGTCCAGGCCATGCGACAACCGCCACCTGCGCAGCCACGCCGACATCATTATCCACCTTCATCCATTTTTTAAACATTTGAAACCCTGCTTTTTTTTTTTCCATCGACCTCCACCGACCATCCACCTCTGCCCTCTGGCCACGCGGCAATCACCGATAATGCTCCGCTCCTCAAACATATATCCGCCCAACCTTTTGCATTTTTTATTAAAAAAATCTTGTTTTATTTATTAAAACAAAAATTTTATAACATTTTTTTTATCACATTTTTTTTCTTCTTTAATTTTTTTAAACAAATAGAAATTTAAATTTTATTAATTTTTTGTTTTCTTTCACATCCATAATTCAAAAAAAAAAAAAGATATATTCTTAATTTTATATATTAAAAAAAACAAAAATTTTTTTCTTCTCATTAACAAAATTTTTTTCTCAATTGATTTTCAAATTAAGGAATTTAAGAAAAAAAAAAAAAAAAAAAAAGAGAATTTTTTTTTCTAATCATGTCTACCTTAATTCCTGAAATAAAACTTAATTATTCTAATTATCATTCTTGGAAAAATCATATCTCATTTATTTTTCGTTTTAAACACCTCTTCGAAATAGCCACTGACCCTTCTCTTGAACCCGGTTCAGCAGCTACCCAAGACGAGAAAGATACTTGGAAAGCTTAAAATGAAGAAGCTTTAGGGTTAATTGGTATTTCCATTATTCCAGATTTATATGTGTTAATTGCTCACTGTTCTAAAGCTCATGATGCATGGTCCATCTTGCAAACCAAGTATGACAGTGGAGATGAATACCGCAAAATACAGTTGCAGGATCAACTCGAAGATCTCAGGTATGCAAATTTTAAAAGTATGGATGAATTTCTCTTAAAATTTGATTCTCTTAAAAGTCAAATTATGGCTTTAGGTGTTCAATTAGAGGACATTCGTTTAATTCATCTTATTCTTAAAAAATGTCTTCCTAGACAGTTTCAATAGTTTATAACTAATATTCATGCACAACTTGCTATTCCTACTTTAACTTCTCAGTTAACTTATGTTATTTTTCAAACTTTATTAAGACAAGAAGAAGCTAAGCTAATTCAGTTTGGTACCCTTAAATCAACTGAACATGCATTTGTGTCTAGAAATTCAACTAATAATTTTTGTTCCAATAATAATAATCATAATCACAAACAATATAATACTAATTCAAATAATTCCAACAATAAATTTCATGCCAAATATAATAATAATACCAATCATCCTAATAATACTCGTAATACTAATAATCAAAGGAATCATTCCAATTCCAAACCTCATTGTTCTTATTGTGGCAAAGATGGTCATATTGTTAATAACTATTTTAAAAAGCAAAATAATAAAAAAACCTATGAATAATAGTAACAATCATCAAAACTCAAACCATAAAAAAGGTAACTCGTCTAGTTCTAATCCTTGTCATGCTTTTACTTGTAGCTTTAATCTTTGTAGACCTTTAGAATGGATTGTTGACAGTGGTGCATCACAACATGTCACTTCTCATAAGGAAATTTTTGATTCTTTACAACCTGCTATTGCTAACATTCCTATTTAGTTAGCTAATAATCAGACTTGTAAAGTTGAAGGATTAGGTGATGTTACTATTCCTAATGGTAAATTGCATGATGTATTATATGTACCTGACTTGAAAACTAATCTATTTTCTGTTTCACAGTTATGTTAGGACTATAAAGTTGAATTCTACAAAGATACATGTTATATCATAGATCCTCAAACTCTCAAAGTAATTTCTCATGCTAAAATGGATAATGACAATTTGTTTAAATTCCATGAATTTGCTAGTTCACGATATTCTTTACATACTTCTATTGATTTCAATATATGGCATGAAAGACTTGGCCATTTAAATTTTGATTATATTACTTTCATGCAAAAGTATAATATGGTTGATGGCTTGCCTCACATTATTCCTTCCAAGATTGCCTGTACAGGTTGTATGAGTGGTAAGATGCATAGGGAGCCCTTTCCAAGTGGAAAATCATGGCGGGCAACTCATAAGTTGCATCTTGTCCATAGTGATCTTTTGGGCCCCATGGAGAATAACTCCATCCAAGGTTCTCGGTATGCACTTACCTTTGTTGATGATTTTTCTAGACGAACTTGGATCTATTTTTTGCATAGCAAGGATTAAGTTCTTGATATATTTATTGAATTTCAGTTATATGTTGAAAGGCAATCTGGGTTTAAACTTAAAATTATTAAAACTGATAATGGGAAGGAATATGTGAATAATGCTTTTCATTCTTATTTGAAATCATGTGGAATCAAACACGAGCTTACTATTCCTTATACACCACAACAAAATGGTGTGGCGGAAAGAAAGCATTAGACCATTGTTGAAATGGCTAGAAGCATGTTGCATGCTAAGAATCTGCATTATAAATTTTGGGCTAAAGCCATGTTTTGTGCAACTTATATTCTTAATCGGACTCCTACCAAAGCTCTCAAGGCTATCACTCCAGAAGAGGCTTGGTCTAGTAGGAAACCTAATTTACATCATTTACGGATATTTGGTTCTATTTCTTATGTTCATACGCCTAAACAGAAAAGGCATAAATTAGATGCTAAGTCATCTCCTTATATGTTTGTTGGGTATGATGAAAACACTAAGGGTTATCGTGTTTATGATTCCACTACTAACAAAGTTCAAGTTGCTAGAGATGTTTGTATTGCAGAAAATGGAGTTCATGATTTCTCTACTACACATGATGAAGAATTCAGTGGCACTAAAATTGTGCTGGTGGAGGACCAACCTCCTTCTCTTAACCCTACTCTTTCTCTTAATCCTTCAAATCAAGTACCACCGATTATTTCTGCTCCTACAACTCATGATACTCAAGTAGATACTAATGATACTTTTATTACTAATGATTCTTCCTCTAGTGATAATTCCATCACAACTAAATGTAAACCTAAATGGGCTCAAAACTTAATCAATGAAGTTGATGATTATATTTCTAGATCTGGTGGAATTAAACATAGAAGGATTAATTATTGTAATTATGCTTTGATGACTACTATTATGAATTCTAACGATCCTAAGTCTTTTGATCAAGCTAACTCTCAACCTCATTGGCAGAAAGCCATGCAAGAAGAATATGATTCTTTACTTGCTAATCAAACTTGGGACTTAGTCAAATTACCTCATGGCAAGAATCTAGTTTCATGTAAATGGTTATACAAAACAAAATTGAATACTAATAATGAAATTAGTAAATTCAAGGCTAGACTAGTTGCTAGAGGTTTTTCCTAAATTGAAGGATTAGACTATAATGAAACTTTTGCTCTTGTTGCTAAAATGCCTACTATCAAATTAGTTCTTGCTTTAGCATCTAACCTGAATTGGCCCATTCATCAAATGGATGTTAAAAGTGCCTTCTTAAATGGTGATTTACATGAAGAAATCTATATGGCTCAACCTCTTGCATTTTCTGAGAAAGGTAGTGAAAATTTGGTTTGCAAATTGAACAAATCTATTTATGGTCTTAAACAATCACCTAGAGAATGGTATTCTAAAATTAATTCTTTCTTTCTTTCTCAAGGTTTTACTAGAAGTCAGAATGATCCAAATTTGTATATTAAACATACTAACGATGACATTATTATTGTTATTGTTTATGTAGATGATCTAATACTCACTTCTAATTTAGACACTTTGATTTCTGATATCAAATTCCAAGTTAAACAGAAATTTCAGATGACAGATTTAGGTATCTTACATTATTTCTTAGGTATGCAAATTTTTCAAACTCCTAAAGGTATCTTTGTTTCTCAAAGCAAGTATGCTTATGATCTTTTAGAAAAATTTAAGATGAATGACTCTAACCATGTTTCAATTCCATGTGAATTAGGAACTAAATTAATGAATGATATGAATACTCCTTTTGTTGATGAAACCTTATATAGACAGTTGGTAGGAAGTTTAAATTATTTAACTCTTACTAGACCTGATATTGCTTATAGTGTTGGTTTAGTTTCTCGATTTATGTCTAAACCTCAACAAACTCATTTTAAGTTGCTAAATGCATCTTAAGGTACATTAAAGGAACTATTAATATGGGATTATTTTATGATGCAAATTCTGAATTTATTTTACATGGCTATACTGATTTCGATCTAGGTGGAGATCCCAATGATGGGAAATCCACTTGTGGTTATTGCTTCTTTGTTGGTTCAGGTCCAATTTCTTGGAAAAGCAAAAAAGAACACTCTATTTCCCTATGCTCATCTAAAGCTGAATACAAAGGTTGTACCAATGCAGCTAAGGAAGCTTTGTGGATTCGAAGACTTCTTGACGATTTGGGTCTACCTCAACAATCACCTACACCTATACATTGTGACAATCAAAGTGCTATTGCCTTGGCAAAGAATCTAGTTTATCATGCACGAACCAAACATGTTTCACTTCAACATCACTTCATTTGAGAACAAGTTGAAGACAACCAAATTATTCTTCTTTATTGTAAAGGAGAAGATCAAGTGGCTGATATTTTAACCAAACCACTTTCTAAAGAGAGATTTTAGTTCCATTGTAAAAATTTGGGTTTACAACCTGTTGATGTAAACTCCCCAAGTAAAGATTAAGGGGGGGTGTTAGAAAGGTTAATCTTTCCTTGGATATATTAATTGGGATATTCCAAGGGTCCCTAAATGTAGTTTGTCCTCTTGTACACATGTGGAGGACATGTCATTGTTTGTCCTTTATTCCACATGTAAGGACAACTCTTGTTTATTTCTTTATTTAGTTTATCCTCCTTAAGAGGATTGTGACACTTTGCACACACCTATTATGAATGTGGCATTCATAGAAATGGGAGTTAAAAATGCAACTCCTCTCTCATCTCTATATAAGAGATGCTCCTCCTTCTTTCTTCTACACACTCTTAGCACTTGATGTTATTGTATTGAGCTACTTTTGCTCCAACACTCTCTCTCTCTCTCTTCTCTAGGCATTTGCCTTCATTCATAATACTCGCAAGGGGTTTTCTTTGCTTTCCCCTTATAAATCCTTGTCTCCATTGTTGAACCATCTTGGTGTATGCTCTTGGAGTTTTCTTATCTTATGGTAATATTGTTTCACACTTAACTTACTTGGATTACTTCTCATTCCTTGCTCAATATTATCATTTCTTACAGGCCTACACTTTGAAAAGAAAAGAGCAGTGCCAAAATTGTTGTTCGCTGTCGGGCTAGGTGAGTTTTGTCGGCTTGGAAATACGCTGAAATTTATGTGGCTAGCTAGAATTTATGTAGCAGAGGTATGGCTTGTGCATTGAATGTAGATGCCCGTAGATTTTTAGAGGTATGCATTGATTAATAACCCTACAATAACAATATAATTGTGCCAAAATTAATAATTAGATCAATGAAAATGATCATACCTAATTACAAATCGGTGCCTTCGAGTGCTGGTTTGCAAATTTTTTTTGTCTCACAATCAACTTTCACCAAATATAGGAAAATTTATAGTTGATCTTCACCAAATTGACACTCTGTATGCAACAGTGAGGTCATATCTGGCTCTAGATGCTCCCAATTTTTGTGAATCCTCCAAATTTGTGTTGAGGTGCTGAAGCATGAACGGTCTCGAATGGCTATGTGATGAGAATCTCCCTCAGCTCTGATACCATGTAAGAATTTGGCTTAGGCTAGAATTCACCCAAGAACTAAAGAACTCAACACAAGCACACAGTAGACCAAAATAGATAGAGTATGATCAGAATGATGACATTCATTCGATAACTAGTTAAGAGTACACTAGGAGTGCTTTAATATAAAGGCCTCAAGAAAGCTTCTAGAATGCATAAAAGTTAGCATTATGATATGTCATATAACCAGGCACATGTCCACCAAATATGGGTTATCCTCCATTGAGCACGAGATTAAGTGCGATGATGTGAGGATAAGCCTACAATGGTGTAGCATGCAAATTAGTGGTGTAGACAACATGTCCTAAATGAGGAGTGTAGATAACTGTGTTGTCATCATGACAACTCAATGAATGATGCATACTCCTATGTTGTAGACACCATGTGCATAATTAGAGTTGCGTAACTCAATGAGAGTACACAAACTCCTAAGTGTCTCACCTAAAATAATAATAAAATAATGCAAAATAATTAAATAATTTATTAACCTAAGTAAACTTAAGGAAGTGTAATAAGTAAATACTTATTTACACCAACACTTTTCTTCTATCTCTTCTTTAGTTTTGTCATTTTCTTCCATGCCTTCACATAATTTGACTGATTGGATTTCTTGTTCTCTTTTCAAATTTTTGACTTCTTCTTGAAGATTGGAATTATTTTCTAATAGGTCTTTGATTACTTCATTAACTTCATCTAAATTTCTTTCTAGATACATGTCTTTAATTCTTTCTTAAGTGTAGAGATTGTCATTCATTTGTACTACAATATCTTTCCTTATTTTCATTGATTGAGAGAGTTTCTCCTTTGCTTTCTTTAGTTGTCCAATGGCCAATTCAAGATCTAACTTTTCATTGTCAATAGCCTTATCTAGTGTGTATACCTCCATTTCTTTTGATCTTTTCTCAAGCTATTAAACTTTTGATGTGAGAACCAAACTTCTCTAATACCAATTGTTGGAAATATAAGGTAGGTAAGGTTATTGAGACGAGAGGAGTGAATCGAGAACCAATAAAAATTTATCTTACCAATTAGTCCTTCATGTGATATTTTGATCTAATTACATGCATGAAAGAATGAAAGAAAATGAACATTCATAACACTTTGACACAAGATATGGTGACCCAAAAACCTTTCAATTAGAAAGTAAAACTAGGGTGGGGATGATAGCCACAAGCTTTAGTTTAGTAGTATAAAGTCAACCTGTTAAGGCTTACAATTGACTACTTCTAGTGATCTTCCCTATTAGGAGCAATAAGGATGGTGAAGTCCACCTTGTTAAAGGATTTACAAATATACAATGAATTATGGACTAAGTTAAGAGATTTAGCAAAGACTATTAAGTCTATTCTATTAAAGTATTTGACTAATGCACTTGTTAGGATGAACTAGTGGTTGATCTCTGATCTACAACTCTGATTTATTAGTTGAGATTCCTTGTATCATAATGATCACCTAACTATAATAGATAAATCTATTCTATCCCTTATACTACTTGTAGCCTTCTTTAATTCACACTCCTACTCATCATATACTCTTCACATACATACTTGGATATGATACAATGCAGTACATATATACCAATCTAAATCATAACTTACTAGAGCCAGCTACAATACCAATTTCATCATAATTCACAAAGTCAACTCAACTACTATCACTTAGGTTCTAAAGACAAAATCGGTGATGTTTTGATATACAAAAAACACTATCAACTCAAAAAAAATTGGAACTTAGTTGAACTTGAAGCTCGGTCCATACTAATAACTTCCAAGTAGCTTGAACTCAGTCAACACTATGTGACTCAGTGAATACTAAGAAAATTAGTTACAACTAAATCACTCTATTGACACTGCATGACTCAGTCAACACTAGATCCACTTTTTTAACCCCTCAAGCTTGGTAGACACTATTGGACTTGGTTAACACTATAAATCTTGGTTAATACTATGATCTTCTTCACTTCCATTGAATAGCTTGGTAGCCTCTGCTACACTCATTTTGCATTGAACTTTTTTTATGAAGCTTGATAAACACTGCAAACTATTAGAATCTGAAAAGATTAACAACCCAAAAAACTAGTGCAAAGAATAAATATCTAAACTATGAATGCAAATGATACAAAATCAAAATAGCATCATAGAGTTAGTCTCCAAGAGAGTAATGCAAATGTTGGAAGCAAAATAGCATTAAGAGGATGCAAAAATAAGAGATGCAAATACAAGCTAGGTAGCATGCTTATATAGGCTAGGAAGAGGGAGGAGGTGGAAACACTAACCAATGAGGAGCAACCATCTATTGGACTAAAAATAGCAAATTATCTTCCCAAGATAGCTAATGGATGCTCACATGTAGGAAGGTGACACCTCACAACCATTCACCTAATAAGACATGCTTTATTAACCTAAGTGAGATTACTAAAAGTGTAGGAAAAACCTAGCAAAATAAGAAAAATAAAAAACTACACTAACACCCCCCCATAAGCGAAGCTTAGTAGAAATGGGTCCCAAAAAGTCAAGCCTGATGAGGTACCCATGTACATAAAATTCCCCCAAAAGAGAGAGAAAAGAGATTCCCCAAAGAAAATTAGGGCTCCAAGTGAGAGGAAGAGGCCCCCCCAAAAGATGTAGCATCTTGCACCTCCAGCAAAGCTTGCAAATTTTTTCTGGTGGATCCACTTACATCGAACAAGTCTTCTTCCCTTAGGAAAAGGGACAAGATCCCAAGTGTGGTTCCTCATCAAGGAACTATACTCTTCCTGCATAGCTGTATCCCACTCAAAAATACCAGAAGCCTCATGAAAGGACTTTGGATTTGAGGTAGTAGCAATGAAGATATGTAGAGAATCCTAGAATTGTGAACGAGTCTTCTTGGTGTCTAATGTATCCCCAACCCAATCACCTACAAACTGCAAGGTCTGTCTAGCCGAAAGTGGACCAGAAGATGGAGAATCTAGAGGAGAATCATCAACCTATAAATGATGACTAGGAGAGGAAGGAGGTGAGTCCTCTAAATCACTCTCTGCATCAAAAGTGGCGGTAGAAGACTACTCAAGTGAATCTAACCCATTAGAAGATCTATCATGTATTCCAAGTGACTCCAATGTCAAAGTAGAAGGAAACCCTATGACCATGCTCTGCTGGTTAAGCTGATGCAAGTAGTGGAAGTTAAGATGGACAAACCACTCATGCCATAATTTTCTCACATCATTAGAGTGAATGAGTGAAACAGTCAAAGGAGGATCAGGAACAAAGTGAGAAAACATATAGAGTCATGACTGATGACCTGCTCTCCCAGATGCAACTGTAGAATCATTGTGCAACTCACATACCTCCACTAAATTAGGAGTGAACTCAACCCTCTTTCCTAAACCTATGCGAGTGATCTAGTATACCGATAGGAGATTAGTTGACAATGAGGGTACACAAGGAACATCATGGAATGTGCCAACCCCCACATCAACAGACCCTCTCCCACACACCTCAACAGTAGTGTTATCACCCATGAAAATAGAAGGCATAGTACACGGCTCCAAGGATGCAAGTTCTTCCTTAGATGAAGCCATGTGGTGTGAAGCACCCAAATCAAGAACCCAAGTGGATGGTGAGGAAGCAACTGCAAAAAGGGCCTTGCCCTTTCCTTTCCCCTTGTTGTTTTCTTTTTCTTTGTTAGACCCTTCATTAGAGCTTTGTTTGATAGACTCAGGAACATTTATATTATTCTTCTCGAGAATGTATGTCAAGTGATCAATTTGTTTCTACAAACATTTATGTTCATCATGACCAGGTCTTATATAATAGGCAAATTTGACCTTTTATTTCTTAGGCTTATTGCCCTTGGAAGATGGTGTATCAATAGTTGCTTTTGAAGAAATCAATATCTGATCCTTCTTCTCCTTGCTATTCTTTTGTTTCTTATCCTTACTATTGTTGTTACTACTTTGTCCTTGTTGTTCTTTTGTGCCTTAGTTGGCAGCCAAGGCATGTGACTTAGAGGACTTAAGAATGCCCATCTAGATTAGCTTATCCTATTCTCGAGTGAGATTGACAACAAAATCATCTAAAGATGGCATAGTGAATTGAGTACCAAGTGCACCCTTAGTAGCATAGAAAGTAGAGACAAACACATAATATTCTGAACTTATCTTAGAAAGAATACTACGAATTAGTTGTTTATCTTTCTTTTCAATTCCACATTGTTTTAACTTCAGCCTTAGTGATTTCAATTTGGTGAAGAAATCTTGGATTGTGTTGAAATTGTCTGGACTCAAACTAATTAATTCATTTTCCAACATATGAACCCTCATTGAATCTTGTGTTCCAAATAGTGTTTCTAGCTTTGTCCATACTTCATTTGGTGTATCCAAAGACTCAATGTGAAATAGCAAGTCAGGAGAAACAGACAAACACAATGTTCCAAATGCCTCATCACATTTGTTAAACCACTTAGGATTATCTTCATCTTTAGTAGGTTCAGTTTCAAGTCCCATAGTTATCCTATTTAATCCAACTTTCCTTGAGTGAATTGTCATGCGTGATTTCCACTCAAAGTAATTGTATGGAGTTAGGATGGGCATATTTGTTTGATCCATGATGAACAAATGCAGAGAAGAAATGCTAGAAAGAAGAGAACCCAACCACGACAATGCCCCCCCCTCTTTACTCAATCAAAGAACCCCCCCCCCCCCCCCCCAAAGAAATATGATTTGGCACTTTATTTTAGTGCGTTTACAACTACCACTAGAAAGAAATACTTAGTGGTCTTGATTTCAATGCATCACAAACCCTCATGAAGAGCATATGCTAAAAGTGAAACTTGGGCACAATAATCAAGGAAACAAATAGAACCACTGCAATCTAATCAAAAAATCATGCACTTTCAAAAAAAGAACTGCCTCGATACGAGGTCGTATGAGAAATTTATTATCCTCCAAAGTTTCCAAAATAAGAACTATGCACAGTCACGGCTGAGAATCTGCAATTTTTGAAGAATTCATGCATGAAAATCAAAAAACAACTATACTAGTGGATAGAGCACAAAAAAATAGCCAAGCTAATAACAAGAATCATCAAAATCGGAGTCCATATGAGCAAGAACGAGACATTTGAAAACTACGTTCAAATCTACAACTGCCAATGGAGAGGGGTATTGTTGTAGCTTTCCGTGCTAGATCCTACAAAATATATAGATTGCATGCAAAATCTAAAAGATAGCCAGATGGTTTTTTGGTGCTACGAACAAAACTTAGAAAGCATTTTCCTTGCTGATGTACAAAAGATGTTGCTGTAGTGTAAATCAAACGCCTTTAATAGTAAAAAATAGCTCCAAAAATCAAGAAATGACCCTAGCAACCAAAATATGACATGCAAATATTGGATCAGCTTCCTAAGTCCATCAATGGCATGTTGGAACTTGCAATACTAATTGAAACCTCCAAATATGCAAGTTGGTTGTTAGATTTGAGATTAAAACCCCAAAGAAAAACTGTTTTTGTCAAAAAAATTCTGATTCGCAGGATCATCCAAAGATGCAAGAGAAGAGCATACTTCATTTTCCAAAAAACTAAAATAAATTTTATTGCCCCCCGCCCCCCCCCCCCCCCCCCCCCCCCCGAATCTCTCAAATAAGGAAACTAAAATCTACTCTTGCACATAGAAAAGCTCTGATACCATGTTAGAATCTGAAAAGATTAACAACCCAAAAAACTAGTGCAAAGAATAAATATCTAAACTATGAATGCAAATGATACAAAATCAAAATAGCATCATAGAGTTAGTCTCCAAGAGAGTAATGTAAATGCTGGAAGAAAAATAGCATTAAGAGGATGCAAAAATAAGAGATGCAAATACAAGCCAGGTAGCATGCTTATATAGGCTAGGAAGAGGGAGGAGGTGGAAACACTAACCAATGAGGAGCAACCATCTATCGGACTAAAGATAGCAAAGTATCTTCCCAAGATAGCTAATGGATGCTCACATGTAGGAAGGTGACACCTCACAACCATTCACCTAATAAGACATGCTTTATTAACCTAAGTGAGATTAGTAAAAGTGTAAGAAAAACCTAGAAAAATAGGAAAAGTAAAAAACTACACTAACACAAACTAACTCAAATGCTTGATAAACACTATATTTTGACTACTTGGTTCATGAACAACTAAATCACCTGGCTAACACTACAAATTGAATGATAAGCTCAATTACAATTGTAGAGCTTGGTAGCAATATAACCATTTTACTAAGTGTTGAGTCATTGATAGACAAATTGACCTTTATGTCAACAATATCAACTCACCAGTATTGCTTTTGCCTTATTTTGAGAAGCCATTTGTGGTAGAGTGTGATGTTAGTAACATAGTAGTTGAGGTAGTTCTAAGCCAAGAGGGTAGGCCTATGACATTTTTTAGTGAGAGGCTTAATGAAGCCAAAACAAGGTATTCAACATATGACTTGGAGCTCTATGCTCTTTTTCAAGCTCTTAAGAAGCATAGGCATTATATATGGCCTAAGGGGTTTGTTTTCTTCACTAACAAACAAGCACTAAGCTTAATCAACTCATAGGAGAAGCTAAGCTTGAGGCACATCAAATGGATGGATTTCTTGCAGTCCTACACTTTCACCATCAAATATAAGAAGGGCATAAGCTACAAGGTTGTAGATGCTTTAAGTAGGAGGTTGTTGATAGTCCAAGAAGTCAAGTTGTAGAGCATATGACTAGAAGGATTCAAGGATATGTATGGTGAGGATAGTGATTTTTTAGAGGCCTAAAAGGTATGTACTAACTTTGAAAATCATTTCCATAGTGACTTTTTTGAATATACCTTGCAAAATGGGTTATTGTTTAAGGGTCAGAAGTTGTGCATCCCAAGGGGATCTATGAGGGAAAATCTCATACAAGAGAAGCATAATGGAAGCATGAGTGGGCATTTTGGCCTTAACAAGACCCTAGACCTTGTGGAAATGTTTTACTACTAGCCTAAGATGCAAAGGGATATGAATAGGTATGTAGAACAATGTGGTATATGTTAGAAGGAAAAGGGAACTTTCTCCAACGCAAGACTTTACCAACCTCCATCCATTCCTAATAGGCCTTGGGAATACATCAACATGGATTTCATAGTGGGATTACCAAGGGATAAGATAGGGTTAGATAGTTTTTTTGTGGTGGTAGATAGGTTCAACAAGATGAGCCACTTCATCCCATGCAAAACACACATGATGTAAGCAATATAGCCAACCTATTCTTTAAGGAGGTGATCAAAATACATGGTTTACCAAGGAGCATAGTAGCTGATAGAGATGTCAAATTTATGAGGAATTTTTGGAAGAACCTATGGAAGAGGTTGGAAAAAAACCTAGCTCATAGTTCTTCCTAAAATCCCCAAATAGATGGGTAGACATAGGTCATCAATAGGGTCCTAGGAAACCTCTTAAGGTTTCTTACCAAGGAGTATGGATAGAGTTGGGAGCAAGTCATACCTCATGAAAATTTTTCCTAAAATGGAAATAAGAAAAGGAAAATAGGTTTAAGTAAATTTCAAGTAGAGTATGGCACACATCCAAGGGGAATAATGGAGTTAAGAGACCTATCAAAACATGACAACATTAGTGGACATGCTGATAATTTTGTTCAGTCTATGAAAGAGGTGCATGATTAGGTTAAGCTAACCTTGATGGAGGCAAATAAAAGTTGAAGGAGAAGAAGGATAAGGAAGGAAGAGAAATAAAATTTCAAGTGGGAGATTTGGTGATGGTCTACTTGAACAAAGCCATGTTACAGAATGGCATCCCTAGTATGTTACAAATGAAGAGGATTGGGCCATGCAAGGTACTAGAGAAGTATGGACCCAATGCCTACAAAGTAGACTTACCTCAAGACATGGCTATCTCTCCCATCTTCAATGTCAAAGAATTGATACCTTAAAAGGGTCCAAGGATGGATGAAGTAGAGTATTAGGTAGAGTTAAGAAAGGATATCTCAGACCTACAAGTACTTGAAAGGAAGCAATTGTAAGTGAAGAGGATATTGGATTCTAGAGTGAAAAAGAGTACATAGAACAAAGTTTATAAAGAACATCTAGTGAAATGGTTAGATACACTTTAAGCTAAGGAAACTTGGATTTTTGAGAGTTATTTCAAGAAGCATGGCATCAACAAGGATTTTCTCTCTCCAAAAGTACCTTAGGCTTCTACTTGTAGGGGGAGAATGGTGCAAGAGCACCTAGGAGTAAGATGAAACCCTAACTCAAATTTTGGCTTACGAATGGGATAACCAACCATTTAGAGAATAATGAATCAATATAAAGTACCAAGTTAGGTTTAGGATGTTTGGTTAGGTAAGATTTGAGTGTGAATCAAGTTTTGACCAATTAAGTCCTGATAGGTATAAATTGCCCAAAGTTGCTCTATGAGGAAAAACTTGGTAAAATGTCCCAAATAGGTATAGAAGTGTTTAATGGAGGTCCTTAGGTTTTTAGGGTTAATTTTATGAGGGTTATAATCAAACTAGAAAACTTTGGGGGCTTAGACTACAAAATTGCAAAAGTTGGTCAAAATTGCTCATTAACAACTTTACAATTTTTGCAAAATTACAATTGACAATTTTTGCACTTTTTGAGGAAGGAGAAAAATAGGTAGTTATGGATTAAACCAAAGGCCAAGATGGATGGGGGAACCTATTTAAACAACCTTCAACTAATTTCTAAGGGTTGGTTGAATCACATGTACAAAAAGTTAATGAAACCAAAGGAATTGCTGACAGAAAACAAGTTTTAGGAAGATTCCTTATTTGTTCTAATTGGTGTGCCTACTGTTCTTGATGGAATAGTTACTTAGATTCATGTGTTTATTTTGTGCAAGGTTTTTTAGATCGGGGAACCTATTTACACACCCTCCAACTAATTTCTTAGGGTTGGTTGAATCAGATGTACAAAAAGTTAATGAAACTAAAAGAATTGCTGATAGAAAACAAGTTTTAGGAAGATTCCTTATTTTGTCTAATTGGTGTGCCATGGGGGAACCTATTTAAACACCCTGCAACTAATTTCTAAGGGTTGGTTGAATCACATGTATAGAAAGTTAGTGAAACCAAAGGAATTGCTAATAGAAAACAAGTTTTAGGAAGATTCCTTATTTTGTCTAATTGGTGTGCCTACTATTCTTGATCGAATAGTTACTTGGATTCATGTATTTATATTTTGCAAGGTTTTTTAGATCTTAAGTCTTCATTTTAATAGGTTTTCAAAATTAATTAATTTTTACATTTCTGCTATCTAGTTTTGAGCAATCAACAATAAACGTGGCTAAGGCTTGACTTCCCATGGTTGTAATCCATGGACTTTTGAAATCAAGAAATGGCGTTTGTATACTATGTATATACTAGTTTTGGAGGTTGTGGAAGACTGTTAACTATTTTTACAAGTGAACCTTAGGTAAGAAAGAAAGGCTTGGCAAGATGTAATGAAGGCTTGTAATTGAGTTATGGTGAGAAAAGATGATTAACACATGCCAATATTGCATAGGAAGTGATGGATTAGGATATCAAGAGTCCAAAATCCATAGGAGAAGTTTGGATGAAGAGTATGGACCAAATTGGAGAGAGTTTTATTGTCATTTCCTTTGAAACCCTCAAAATAAGGGATTTCTAGAACCATACTATATGGACACCATGGAGGCCTAAGACATTAAAAATATTTAAGCTTATGTCATTAGGAATAAAATTTTAGAAGGAATTAATGGGCCTTATTAAGGGATTTTGGGTGTTATTGTTAGTTCCTTGTTTTTAGGAGGGCTAATAGGGGCTCTTAGGGCTACAAGGACAAACAAAGAAAATTGGAGTTGTGGGTATGGTAGACCTACCCAAAAGATGCAAAATTAGGTGAAAATCATAAAAAAACCATAAAAATATGGCATAAACCTGATTTTTTTCCCTTGGAATGCATTTGGTGGATTTTTGGCTCATTAGGTCAAAAGATGCATAGTTAGGGTTGTGGAGTGTGGAGGAGTGAAACCTAAGCTGATTGGTGAGTTTCTTAGAGAGAGGGTATTGGAAGAGATTCCTCTAGGTTGGGGTTGGAATAGTAACCCTAGGTAGGCTAGAAGTAGCCTTTGTAGATCAAAAAAGCTCTAGAGTGAAGAAAGTCCCCATCATGAACTTTTGATCTCATTTCCCCAATATCCCTAAATAGATATGAATGTAAAGAAGTAGACTTATCTTCTAACTTATTATTCTATTCCTACAAAGAAACCATTATCCTAAGTAGGTTATCTCTTTCAATGAGAGAATTCATCGTGACTTACTCCTTCTCTTTTTCCAAATGTATGTGTTTGGTATCTTCTTTAGCAACTCTTTTTCTAAGGGATTCTACCTTTGTAGATAGATCATTAGAATTTGTTATTGTTATCTTTGATTTTTTAGGGTCACTTAGGTCAATGAGGTTTCTCTCAATAAAAGGGACTTGGCAAGGGTGAAATCTAATTTATTGAATGCTTCTAGGTCTGAGATGTTGATTTATTTCTCCTAAATCATGTGATCTGAAAACAATATCTCCCATGGATGACACCATTTTATCTTGGTAAAGTTCTGCTTCTTGAAAAGGTGTTGTAAAAAAAACCACCCAAAAACTTAGTACTCTTAGATTCATAACTATGTGACAAGATTTATTTCTCCACTATAGGGTGGTATTGAAGATTATCCCTATGCTTCCATGTATGATTGGACTCTCCTTTCTTCTTAGGCCAATTCTTCTCACTAGCTTTTGGAAATTCTATATATAAAGGGGTTTCTAGGTTTTCTCTTATGTGTGTTCTCATATTTTTCTTTCTATCATCTAGTTTCAAAAGATTACTTAGAATATATATAGCACTAGTTATAAAGCCTTTGATCGAGTCACCACCCACCAGGAGAAAAGGACTTTTAAAATGGCTCTGAGATAGGAAAATATCATGGGGAAAACCATGCCTAGAAACTAATCTAACACAAGGGCCTAACCCAGAAAAACTTTAATACAATGCACATTTTTAGAAAATGTAAACTCTATGTGGTGACAACACATTATATAGACACATCCTATATCATATAACTCTTGTAGTATAGAAATTCTTTTAGATTCTCAAGGTTTGTCACTTAAAAGAGACTAGCAAAAAGTATAGGCCCGAGACAACTAGGAATATGACTACAGATATACAACTTATACCAAAGATTGTGGTAGTTCAAACAATGGATTTATTTACACAACTCCCTAGTAGAGTCACCATTTTTTTGGTGTTTTAAATCCATAGGTCTAAAAAAGCACCAAGATTCAGAGTAAAAGTATATGTCTAGGGGTTAGCTATTTCCCATATTCAACAAGAATTTATTTAGATCTAGACCAACTTAACAAAGTAAAAGGGCTTTCTACACTCTAGGCTATGTAGGGCCAAGATAGGTACACCTAGGGATTTTATCACTTATTTGTTGATCTTCCTTACCTAGTATTTATCCCTTATAGTAGAAGATGGTCTAATGCCTTCCTAAAATTGTAACCAACTATTGATTTACAACAACTAACTACAAACTCAAAGAAAGCTATTACAATAAGTGAATGACCAATATGTAATTCTTTGCTACAAAGTCTAGATAATTTATTTTGATTTAAGTGTGAGTTATGCAACCAAGTGACTATTTTAGTTTGCATCTCAAATAATGACTAGTGCCTTATCCATTGTTATACAGAGTCATACTAGTAATTCTTGATCTATTTAATTGACTTGCAATTAAATTGATCAAATATTAACCCTAAATCTCATTCTTATGATATCCCTCCCATATATTATGAAGCCCTATCAATCACTAGAAGAATTTACTTAATTTATTGAATTAAAGACAACAATCAATTGGCATACAACCTATCTTAGCTACATCAAATTGAAATGAACTTTCCTCACTCAACCTCAGAGTGAAAAACATATGAAAATAGAGATAAAATTTAAAGACAGATATTCAAAACTTCCATTTATGTTCATCTTCTTGAGAACATTAAATTTTTTATACAAAACTTAGAATATAACTTCAAACATGACAATATGTTTCATTCAATATCCACTATATTCTTAGAGTTAAAAATTAAAACAACACATAATTGACTTAAAGAATGGACTGACTGCAAAATAACATTAACATTGATAATAAAACAAGAATCAGATCCTCACTCCACATCTTGGGAATCCTTTTATAGACAAGGATTGCAACAAGCTTGAGATGGGAGGACACTTGTCAAATTTTTATTAAAAATCAAAATACAAAGACATTTTAGATATTTCCTTTTTACAAATATTCTTTGTATTTGGACAAAAGTGGGGGAGCAGTTCTAAAATGATGGGGACACAACTCAACAACAGAATGGACACAATAGAAAAGGGAAATTATATTAACTGAGAAAATAAGCTAGTACAAATAGTGTAGAGGAAATAAACTTCAAAACATGCCCTACGGGCTTACAATAGCATAAATCTGGAGAATATTTCTCCTTTTAGCACCTCCTCTCAAGCTCCAATCCGAACTGCCTTTTACAATGCTAGAAATCTCCTTAAATAGACCCCGGAGGGTTAAGGACTAGGAGTACATTCTAGAAAGTGCTAGTAGGCATCCACTGAAAAAATAGAAGGTTCCAAAAGCTGCGTTAGAAGTCGGTGCAAATCTAGAAGAATCCAGAAACAGTAACCGAACTTTCGGGAGGCATAACTTTTGAACTGTAGCTCCGATTGACAAACCGTTTACATTTTCAGAAAGCTCTCAAAGCGCTCTATAGCCCTATGGACAAGGTTAGCTCGTCCCCCATTTTTTGACCCTTTTCGAGGTCATTTAATGCCCCAAACTGGACTTTGAAGCATTCTTAGGAGGTCTCCGAAACTCGAAAAACTACAATAACTTTCAAACCGTGGGGCCTATTGACCTGATTCTTTTTTTGGAATGCTCTAAATCATGATTACATTCATTTGGCCAATTCAGACCTTCTAGTTTACCAAAATGATGCCCCAAATACATGCTCCTATTTTTTTGAGATTTTCAAATGCACTAATAGTTGAACTATGAGAGTTGGAACCTTTATTTGAGCCAAATGCGTATCCAAAAATGTAAAGACATGAAACAGAAACTAAGTCTAAGTAAATTTTTTTTTGGGTGACACAGGATTGCCCTTATACATCTGGATGCTCCTGCATCATAAAACTAGCAAATGGTAGCTTTTCTTTAGGTGTCTCCAAGATGAACATGTCTACATTTTAACAACCTATCATAATCACTTATTTTTCTTAATTTTTTCCTTTCTACCTTTGAGTTATGACTCCACTTCTTAATCAATATCCTTGGATGGTAAGGCCTTTATGCCACATATCATCCCCCAAATTGCAATATCAGTTTCAACATTTGGCTAGGTAGCATCTTTGATAATGTTCAATTCCTTGAGGCATTTATTCCATTTGGCATCTATGATGGCTTTGACCTCTACAATTACCTTTCCCATCTTTGACTCCAACTTATACAAAACATCAATCATGTCATATACTACCATAACATCTACCTCATTTTTATAGTAAGCAATAAATCAGACATGCTTTAAAATGTCATTAAAAGAAGATGATCACTCCTACTAGTCTCTTAAATTTCTATTTTCATTAGCAATACTAGGCACAAAATTAGGAGTCCCTATGGTTATTGCTTTCATTTTATTCTAGATTAATTACAATTTCCTTAGGAAAAAACCATTTAATTCTTTCACCTTGTGAATTAATTTCCTTAAAGAGATAATTATCCTTTGGCAAATCTTTATTTTGTGTCAACATGGGTACAAGGTTTTAAAAAAACTGTGTATGAGCCCCATGTTGTAGAACATTGATACTCAACTCCCTGTAGGACAATGTAGCTAATGTGTACATTTTGTGAAGAAAGTTTCATATAATTTATCTTATGAGTCAAAAAATTATTCATAGTTTCAATTTTTATTTCTTTTCTTTATTCTATTTCTTCTTCATTAGTAGCTACAGATTGGCCTATTACATTCCTTGCATCTAGTGCATAATCCTTTTTTTTCATATCCTTGTCTTCAAATTCAATAGCACACCTAGAATTATTCTTCAATAATCTCCATATAATTGTTCTTCTAGCACATCAATTCTATTCTTTCCTAACAATGATGCTGATGTCATCAACCCATAATTCTAGCTACTAGATGTGGAGTGAACATTCCAAAATATCACATTCTCACCATGGGACTCTTTGATTTCCATAAGACTTAGTTTTTCATTTTTTGAGCCAAGCTCCATATTTCCATGGTTTGAGCATCAATTATATAAACAGACCCTCTCAATTCCCCATGTTGATTAACATGTTCAAAAGAAATAGTTTTTTCTTGTCTCCTTGTTTGATCCAACAAGAATGAAGAACTAACTTCCAATCCTGGGAAGAAAATCATACCACTTCTTTGTATCAATTCTCTTGCTTCATCAATAATTAACTTCTCACTCTCATGAGCATACTCCTATAGCCTCTTTACCATCTCTACTACCTTTTCATCAGATTCACTTGGTTTCAGTTGTAAGGAAAATTTATTTTATTTATTTTGAATAAAAATATTTTAAATTCTTCTAATTTTATGAACTTTTCATTATTCATAAATTTTCTAGCCTCTATGATTCTATCATCTACCATTATAGCCTTTAACTCCAAATTCTTTGCTTTTTGCTCATCCTCAATTGCTTGTGCCATCAAGAAACTTCATCTTGCATCATTAAAGTATTAGTTACTCCTTAGAATTATTTGTAAGGATCTCTCTCTTGAATTTTGAGGAATCTCAACCATCTTTTCATTCTTTCTTCTCTACTAAGCCCGTGTTGAGATTTTAGGTTGTTCTTCATCATCACTCACTTCTACTATAATATCACATTTAGAAGATTAAGGATTGAATCTATTTTTTTATCTCCATTGGCACTTGGGATATAATCTCATCAAAAAATTTAATGCACTTATCAAATCTAGGCCAATAGCCTTCTTCATGATAAAAACCCTTAAAAGATGGTGTTGGAGTTCTTTCTAGTAAAGAACATATCAAGTGGATTTAAACTTGATACAAGAAAACAAAGATAGGGATAGGCCTAAGGATGAGCTAAATCCTCTATTTAGCAAGGCTAAATCTTAGTTCTAGCCAACATTAAAAAAGTCAATAGGAATCACTTCACTTTAGGCTCCGCAAGGCCAAGGCAGGCAAACCTAAGGGATTAATCTTGTTAACTTGATACATTTTCTTTCAAAAATTATTCCCTACAACATAAATGGCCAATATTCTTCTATAATTTGCTGATAAAATTTCTGAGCATAGTAGCTAACTACAACCAAAAACTAGATGCAAATAAGTGATGACCAACACTTAGGTTCTTGATACATTAAATGGTAAATTGATTTGTTGTTGTGAATGTTTTGCAATTAAGTGAATCATCAGTGTATTCTTGAACTTTTAGATGGACCAGTGTCTTATCTAATGGGATATATAGAGTCAAAGACTAGTAGATTTGGACCTTTTTAATTAACTTGTGATTAAAATTTTCAACATCAAATCTAAGTTTCATTCTGATTCTCATCCTTTTCACAAACCCTAAACCTCATCCATTAAGGAAAGTAACTACCTAATTATTTAAATTAGTAGCAATTAATAAGAGATATAAAACTATGTAAATTGCATTGAATTGAATGAAACTTGTTCATTTAGTCCCAAGATTATGGATATATGAGAAAGGAGACAAAACTCAAAGATAATGATAATTAAGAGAAAATCCTTCTTATTTAGATCTTTATAGTACTAATAGAAACTCATGATATAACTCAGAGACAAACCGTAGGTACCCAATGTTCACCTTTTCTATATTCAAGTATGCAATAAGTAAACTCATTCATATAACTACTAGAACACTTGGATGGACTACAAAATAATACATGACAATAACAAAATTCTATAGGAAATCAACCTCTACTCTTCATCTTGGAAATCAATGTATAGGATTGTAACAAGCTACAAATGAGAGGAGGAAACATGTAAAAATTTTAATGGATAGAAAAACTTTGGAAGATGGGAACAAAAAGGTACACAATACATTCTTCCAAAAGATCAATCAGCAAAAGAAAAGTAGTTGAGATAGCAAAAGAATATTTATATCGAGCCTTTGATTTTTCTCCTCTTTGTCCTTCACTAACTTGTTTACAAAATATCTCAACAACTTCCTAGTGGCAGAGCTTTAATTTCTCATATTACCTCCCAAACATAAATTTCCCTTTTTGTGGGCCATATGTACTTTTTATCTCTTGTAAATCTTGAGTTTCTTTGGTCCACCTAGTATCCATGACTACTTTTGATTCAACAATAAATTTATTCAAATCTATTTCTTCCTTAAATAAGGAATTTATTTATTTATTATATGAAATATCATAAGTGTCTTCAAAAATTCATACTAAAGCCTCCTGAGTCAAAATGTTATCAAAAGAAATAGACTACTCTTGCCAGTATGGCATCCAAAATTGATGGTATCTAGGGCTATATTCACTTAGATAAAACCTTTAACTTTCCTTATATAAGTTGTAATTTCCTAGTGAAGAAACCCCTCAATTTTTTTACTATTTCTAGGCCTTCCTTCACTATGATTATTTTATTAGGAAAATCTTTCTTTTTAGCCATTAGTAAAATTAGCCTCTCCAAAAATTGAATGTATGTCCCACAAATATTAAATGTGGGTGGTAACCATGGAAGTGCCTCATTGGAAAATTGCTTAGCACTTTGTAAAGTGAAATAAAAACTATGAGCCTATTGTGACATGCTTTTGAACACTTTAATTCTATGGTTCATCATATTCCTAAGGATAGTTTCCCTTATATAAAATCCTTGCTGAGTAGATTGAGCATCAATGCATATCCTTCTAGGTTCTAATGACTCCTTTTCTCCCAAATCCTTTTTTTTTATTAGGGCCTCAGCTATATCCCTAGCTAGCTATTGTTGATCTTCATTCTCTTCTCTATGTTTTGTAGTAACTACTTGTTCTGCCTGTGTAAGTTGTTCTTTGAGAGATGCAAACTCATTTTCAAGTCCTCAGACCTTGGCATCAAGCTCTACAATTCTCTCCTTATACACATGACTTTTTCTTAGCTCATCTTCATAAAGCTTCCTCACATCTATGTAATCATTATGTACTTAGAAAGTCTAGTTTCTATTACCTCTACCTTGGTTTCATTCATAAATGAGAACTATTTCAATGCCTTCAAAATCTTTGTACTAGAGGTGCCTTGTAGAGTCCATACAATCATTTTACCTTGCTTAGTGCTTTGTATGTCCAAATTTTGGCTTATTGGAGGAAGGAGCCATACTACAAACTGCTAGATATTTGGTATCAATGTTAAAACCAATTCCTCTCTATAGTCCATTTGCACCAAATGCCTTATATGAAATAGCATTTTCCTACATCCTTATTTAATCAAGCATAAATGCTTGTTCCAAATCCCATCTAGGCACTAATAACATGCCACTCCTCTGTACAAGATCCTTGGCCTCCTCTAGAGTCTGTTGGGACTGAAAATTGCATGCTTCATTTTTAGTCACATTTTGAAAATTATGGAAAATCATGTCCTAAAGTGTCTTTTATGCATGTGGTCAGTTGGTAGCTTGAGGCCTAGATGGTGTTTGAGTGGCTTAACACCTTTCATTTGACATATGAATATGATCCACAATGTTATTTTTCCATCCCGAATCATTCTGTGAAGTCCCATTTTGAGCTAGTGCCAAAATTTGCAATTCTACCAAGTGTCAAATAGCGATCAGAGGCCCAGTTTGCATCTAAATATCTTTTACCCAGGACTATATCATGACTAGTCACTTTGGGCATGTTTAGTTTCCATAATAGAGAACCTATGTTTCAATTTTCAAGTCTTTTTGAATCTGTTTGACTAGGTTTTGCACCCCGCAAAGTTGGTCATTTACTGTTTTGTGCATTTAACTAGTTGTTCACAATTCTGGGAAGCCCTGTTCGACCAATCATATCTTTGACCCAGTTGACCCAAATGAAAAAATTCTTTTTGCATTGTGTTCTAGGGGTAAGACACTTCATATGTTCCAATTTTGAGATCATGTCGAATCCATTTGATCAATTTTCTAACATGATCAAAAACCCAGTTTGCATTGTTTTGTTATGGCTACGGTATCCAGATTGATCCGTACCCCTGTTCGGCATGTTATAACTTTGATCGTGTGATTGGCTAGCCTAAATGGATTATACCATTATGTTGTGTCCTAGAAATCCTTGAAGTATGCCAGTTCTTAAGTCATGATGAATCCATTTGCATACTTTCTTATGTCCGTACATTTGCCAAAAATCACTTTTTGACACATTTGCCAGTTAAAATTTCCAAGTGCCTGTTTTCGAAAATTCGCCAAATGTGCCCTGTGATTCTTCATGAGCCCAAAACATGGAAATATATTCTCTTCATGGCAAAGAACTTATATCCTAGTTTTCAAAACCCCAAGTGATCAATAACCCAGTTTATAATGCCGAACCCGAGCCCAGTTTATGTTTTTTAACATTGTTTGCCTGCAGAGTAATTGAAGTATGGATGTTCGGCAATTAAAATCTCTTGACTGGGAATCCATCATGGGTTGAAAATTTGCAGTGTGATAGAGTATGCAGGATTGAACACTCATGCCAATTTTCATGGCTTGGTAACTTGACTGGATCAAGTTTTAATTACAACCGGCAGGCCTCCAGACACTAATTGACAATTTGTATAATTGATTAAAGTGAGTTTAAAATAATGAATTGATGATCATTATGCATATGATTCAATCTTATGACAAAGTAAATGGTGGAAATGGTTTCTTAAAAGCAAAATACAAGCAGCATGTGAAGATTCAAGAAAGAGAGAATTTGGAAAGTGTTCCATTAAAGAGGTTTAGAGGATCACAATATGATGTTGATTTGCCTGCAAATTCAAAAGATAGTATTAATCAAGAAATTTCCAAATCAATTAAAATCCACGAGCACAATGAAGCTTTTTGTTGTGAGTTTGCACATTGAATTAAGGAAAAGATTGCATAAAGGTTGCTCTCTCAAAACATTGTAGTCTCAATTTGAAAGTTGCAGCTGAGAGGTAGTTTTCAACATAGAAGATGTGCTCCATGTTGGGAGAAAACAAAGAGGACAGCAGCAAACATCCACAGAGGAAGAAGCATCCACATTTTTTAGAGAAATGAACAAATTTGTTGGTGAAACAAAGCTCAAGGCAGCATGTGATTCACGTTTTTGCAGCAAGCAATCAATAAAAGACCATATGTGCATAAAAAAGGAAGCAAAGAACCTCCATTTTTCAAGCCCATGGCTTCTCTAAAGGTGCAGCCACGTTTTTGAAGGGAGTAGCAGCATTTTAAATGACCATGTGGATAAGAAATGACCATTACAATGAAAAGTCTATAGATTCATAGCAAAAACGACCAACAAGATGGAGCTTCACGTTTGGAATAAGAAAACTCATGCATTTAGCAATCACAGCAAACACAACGAGCAAGAACCATTGAGGAACATTATCCCACATTGAGCAGGTGGGAAGCATTTTTAGTCTTTATATGCTTTTGCACTCAAACATATAGTGTCAACAAGACAAAGCATTTTGAAAAGGCAAGGTAGGTACACGTGGGTCCTAGTCAGCTAGAAGGAATGAAGTAAATTTTGAAAGAAAATGCATGCCCAAATGATGATGTCAGCAGCATATAGGCGACCGAAAAAGTCAAAAATCTGGCAGGTCGCTATGTCGCTTGACGGAAAATCTTGGAAAATCCGGCTAGCGACATAGTGAGGTCGCCGGAAAATTCTAAAAATCTGGCAAGATTCAAAATGCAACGTGGGTCCCGCCTGGAGATAATAGCCAATCAGAAAGTGACACGTGGCATTGGTCAAACCTAGAGTTGACTCGAATTTGGAAGGGCTAGGAAAAATAAAATGATTTTAAAATTTTCATTTTAAAATTATTTTGCCAAGAAACTGACATGCAGGGAACTGTTTTTCAAACAAAGATTTCAGGCATTTCTCAGAGGCTAGATATGCCTTATCATATACCGTTGGAATCGTGAGAATCCAAATTTTCCATTTCTGAAGTTAGTTTTTGCACAGGTGCTTCCTGGTTTGAGCTATAGCTAGAAATGTGAATTTTGGGGCTTCCTCAATGGAATGGGTAAAAAATTGAAAATCCAGTTAAGGGATCAGTAAAACTTGGCAAGAATGCAGTTGGAGTTCACGTTTCTCAAATTCACTCAATTCAACCAAATTTTTTCCAAGCTTTTCAATGTGTAAATCAAATATTGTGGTGACTCAGCAATGTTTCATCATTTCAACAGAGATATTGTGCAAATCAGTTGCAAAAAATTATGAAACAAAATCAGATCAAGATGGGATGGAAGAAAGAAGTTTTTCAGTTGCCAGAAGATTGATTTTCAAGTGGACACTTGTCATTTTTAGAACAGATCTAGGATTTCTTTCTTGTCTATATCTTTCTTTCTCTGATACTTTGTAAGAGTTCCAGTTTTTGGAGAAAAACCAGTCACTACTGAGATACCAAATTTTGGATCCAGTTTTGATATGTTCCCATATTGTGATACCACATATTTCTTTAGCAATTTCTCTCATGTGAACAGCAGTAGAAATAAGAATACAGATAGTCTGATCTATTAGGTAGCTTTGCATTTAAATTTCATGCATCTTATTGTAATTTGTTTCAAGGAAATGAATGATAAGGCAGCAGCAAGTCAATCTTCATTCTGATATCTTGTCTCTCATTCATGCTGTTTGTGATCTTTTGTGTTTTGTAAACAAAGAATATGAAACTCAGTTGCAACTTATTGGTTGTATATGTTGATTTATTTTGCTTATGACTCAAAGAGTTATGTAAATGCTTGATTCCTCATCATAGGATTGCAGATTTCATGAAGGGATAAGTCGAGTATGAGGTTCAGAAGGATGCAGATGTCTAGTTCACAAAGTGGTTAGATAGATTAGGAAGTCCTGATGTATTGCACATATCAGTGATTTTCAAGGATGTGCGTTAGGTTTTCGTATGAATTTCCCAATAGATAAGGCACTGGTCACTTATAGGATCACCTGTTATATTGCTGCATATTTGAGGTTTTGGTGAGATCAACATCAATAATCAAACGCTTTTCCCCTTTCATGTTGAAGAGCTATAATAGAATGCCCTCACTCAGCTCATCAGATTCCTAGATCTGCATTTAGCTACTGTAGATGGATGTCATTTCATGAGTTATCAGGAGAAATAAGGGTTTTATCTGCTTCATATTAGATTCAGTGTATGCTTTGACAATTGGTACCATATAAAGAATCTGTAGGTCCACCTGCCTAGGTTTTGCAGAGCCTGAAGAAGAAGAAGGGTCATGCCTTATAGTTGGCCTGGTGTCTGAATGGATGTGTTGATAATGGGAGTTGGCTGCCCCTAGATGCATTCTTGTTCTCATCAGGGTAATTGGGAATGGGTAACGTTTTCAAACACCAACAGAGTCATTACTTCACTCTTAAATCATTGGCCTATAGTTTCTCTACCAGTTCTAGCTTCTGCTCATCAAATTCCCCTATATTAATTTTTAATACTAGCTTACTCTATTTTATTTTGTATAGAAAGCTCTTGAATTCATCATCTTCAAGGAATTGTTGGGCTTGGTTAATCCTATTAGCTAGCCTTACTGTTGTTGATTCCAAGTCTGTAAGAATAATCTCAATTGCATTTATTTTGTTTTGGAGGTAATATTGTCTTAAGTCAAAAAAATATTGACTATTCCCAAGTAAGATTTGTAGTTTCCTCTATTTCACCTCAGCAAGCATGTGGACAAACTTTTGTCTCTTATTTCCTTTTGTCATCCATGATGCTTCAGGGACATCATCTTCTTCTATTTCAAGGGTTACATTAGGCTCAGGGTTTTTAGGGAATACCCTATGTTCTTTTCCAATTGGTCCCTCAGGCATCTTAGCCATGGTCTTACCATGGTCAATCAACATCTTCCTAATCCTCTAAGGATAGAGAATATCCATGTAGAATCCCAAAAATTGGGGATCTATTCTTTTCAACTCTCTCTCCACCCTTAAATCATCATCTAGTTTTGCTAGCTTTTTAGTTGCCTCACCCTTTACAACTATGTTTGGAATGACATCCTCATGGAGCAACTCCTTGGTGCTAGGCAGTACATAATTTTTGATTTCTTTAAGGGTAACCCTCATCTAGTTGTTAGGGTCATACATTCTATAGGGACTAGTAGACAAATTGTAATGATGGCGATAAGAATGGATTTGATCCAAGGCCTATTTTCCAATTGTTAAATCCCCAATCCTAAAACATCTACATAGGAAAGTTCCCTTGTGCACTTTAGGTCCCAAGTACTCCCTATTGACCATAAATAATTGCCATATAATCTCAATTATACCCAACCTAGGAGGGATAAACTTTGGTAATATATGGGGTGGTTGAGAACAACCATAGACTCTCATTAAAGAAAAGGTTGGGAATAAAAAGATGTCCCCCTAGTTATGGTCAAATCTTTTTCCTTCAATAAGTAGGGCTAGTCTCAAAAGGCCTTTTAAAATAGCGGGTGCCCTAAAATATCTAGAATCTAACATCTTCATTATTATAGCACTAAAATTATTGAAAAGTGAGATAGAATCAGAAAAATGATAATTACTATCTCATACTCGTGTCCATAGCTAAACTAGTAGAATTCCATTTGCATAAGAAGTAGGATCAATAAAATTAGAACTTATATATCCTACATTCTTGTAGAGGATTAGGTGCATTAGTAGTGAATACTAATGCAAATTGAAATCTTTTAGTTGTCCACTCTGAGCCCTAGCAATATTTTCTTTCATCACCTCCAAAATGTAATTAACATAATCATAGTC
This sequence comes from Cupressus sempervirens, assembly GCA_028749045.1. Taxonomy (NCBI): domain Eukaryota; kingdom Viridiplantae; phylum Streptophyta; class Pinopsida; order Cupressales; family Cupressaceae; genus Cupressus; species Cupressus sempervirens. The sequence continues at coordinate 114,791,082 of CM053785.1, read as the reverse complement.
CCCACCATGGTAGGATTCTTGTACATGTCTAGCAATTATGAATTCAGCTCCATAAACCATATTAGTCCCATCCTTGCCAACCACCTTGTGGACACCATAAACTATTTTCACAAAATAATTTTTGAACTTGCCCAGTGGCATCATTTTTCTACCTTCTTAGGGTAATAACACACTTCCTTCAAATCCATGAGAATATGCTATAGCATAGATTTTCCAGTATATTCCTTGGTATTCACCTCAAATTTCCTCTACAAATCCTTTAAATCTATAGGCTAACCCATAGCACCATCTAGTCCAAAGGCCTCAATGAATGATCCTCAGTCAAGAGTACAGAGAATGGTTCCATCTTTCTTATGAAAGGATTTAGTGGCTAGATTAAATAGGGCATTCATTCAATATACATCTATAAAGACTTCTAGAAATATCATCTTGGCTAGATTCTTCTTCCATGGGTTACACATAGGAATTTTCCTCTCCCTATTATAATAGAAGTATTTGAAAAGCTCCAAAACAATAACACTAGGGAAAAAAACATCTCTATAGAGAGAATATGGATCAATGAATGCTTGATCATCCATGGCATTGGCATTAGAAGAACCAGGGACAAGTTTCATCCATTCTTTAGCAAACCTATATCGTTTATTCTATGTTTTTTCCCACCCTTAGATGTTAAAGTTTCTAGAACTCCCATGTCTAATGCTTGGATTTCTTCCACTTATTTATCAAATATATTGACACTATGTGAGAAAACACAAGATATGGAAACTATTCTCAAAGCTTTGAAATGATAATCTACATTGCATTGAAAACTCAAAAACTGCTCAAATTCTCTTTCTTTGCAAATGGTGAATTGTAATTATAAATTAGGAAAATTATTACAACTTAATATATGCAAATCAACATTCACTTTGCATTGATTTTAACATGCTTGAAACATAATATCAAATTATTCTATCAACTCAGGTGAGTATCACCATTACTACCCAACAATGCATTTTTTGTACCGTGCTTAAATCTTATTTGTTGAGAAGTTCATTGTTGCTTCTAGCTCAAAAATGTGACTTAACAATTTAATGTCAAAATAGGGGCTACAATGCTATAATCATGACTAATGAAAAGACCTCTTATATTATCCTACCACTGAAGAAATAGTCTCCTAATGTTATGAAACTCTTTGAAAAACCCTTGTCGACCAGTTAGAAACCATGGCAGAACCCTTGTATTATCTTATGACTCCTTTGTTGTCATGGCATCAACATTGACCTTTTCTTTTTTTATGATCTTACAAAAAATAATTTTGCTGTATCTTAGCTTAATCTTTTGCAACATATGATCTTTCAATTGTGGTCACTTTTTTTATCTCGTAATATCTCTAGTTACCTGTAAAACCTCTATGATACTTTGATAAACTATTAACTCTTTCTACCATAGCATCAAAAACTTTACAATTTTCATTTGAGATCCTATGATCATAGCTTGCTTGTAACATTTGAACACATCCTTTATTACCTTGAGATCTTATGATGAACAATATATTGTAGGATCAGAGATAGCCATATGGCACATAGAAATAGTATAAAATTCCTTTTTTGGTTCCATGGATCCAGCTAAGCATCTAGCCAATGTACTCTTCATGATTTGATCAATCAAAGATGGACACCTATCACTTGCTTGGCAATGTACTATTACATTTTCTTGTCTTTTACCACCTTACAATCTTATGACCATAGGTACCCCATATCATTGCAACATCCAAATATTTCCTTCATGATTCTATGATGTCTACTACTTCATAACATCATAACACCTTCCTTTCATTGTTCCTAATGCCATGATGACCTCCCTTTTTTGTAATATTAGAGATCGATGAAATAAAAACCATTTAAACTATAATACAATCATATTAAACAGAGGAAATTGTATGGTCAAAAAGACAAACTTTATCATTCATGATACCTAGATAAAACATTTATCTTAAGATCAAGACATTGAAAATTCCTCACCACGATGCTCTGCTAACCCTCTTATTGTAATAGTTTAGAAAATGATTTAAAAGAAAAAATGAAAACCCACTTAGTTTTAGTACTTAGGGTTAGGGCTTAGACTAATTTCATGAAGATTTTTGCAATGTGGTATAAAATTAAAACCCTAGGGCACTAAACCTCACAAACAACAATGAAAAATATTTGGATTAGGCAAAACATGCTAGGGTTTTCTCTACAAATGAAAAATATATATATAAAACCCTCACAATTATGACTTCAATTCAGTATTTTCACCTTACATTTGAAAATTAAGATTAGTGAAAATAGGAATGATCAGTGGCTCTGACTGGGGATGATGGATAACTTGTATCCATGCAAGAATTTAGAATTTTTGGTTTAGCAGACTACACACCTTATAATATAAAGTAACAACTTGAGACTATATGAAAAATATACATATCTAAAAGGTTTATACACATATTTATAGGTAATTACAAAAATGTACACAAACATAGGACTTAAGTACTATTCATGGAAGATAAATATCTTCAATAGAAGTAGTTTTTCAAGAATTGTCCATGAATTGGCAATTCTAGAAAGTTTCTTAATAATTCCTTAATGAAATATGAATCCTCACCCCAAGATGAATCAACCAAATAAGGACCAAGCCATATGGGATCAAATTTCCCATGTTTGCCTTTATCTTCTAACCTTGCAGTCCACATTAAGAAAAGATCATTAGATTAAAATTTTCTAATTATTACCTTTTTGTCATATAAATGTTTTTTTTGCAATTGTAATTTCATTTTCCTTCTAGAGGCTTTCTTCCTTGTTTTAGTTAATCCAACTAATTCATCTATCCTTTCATGCATATCATCAACAATATCATCATCATATATCTGAATATAGTTATAGAAACCCATCAAATTGTTCTAAGGCATTCTAGCATGAATTCCATATACAAGGTCAAAAGGTGATACACCTATTGCCTTTTTTATTATCACTCTATCAGCTCGAATAACTAAATACAACTTTGAATCCCAAGCCCTTTTATTATCATCTAGGGTCCTCTTTATGACCTTTAAAAAAATCTTATTTGTAGATTCTACTTGTCCATTCCCTTGTGGATGATAAGGTGATGAAATTGATCTAGTGATGCCATATTTATCACAAAAATTAATAAATTCCTTAGATCTAAAGTACATAGCATTATCAGTTACTATTCTTTGAGAACATCTAAACCTTGTGATGATATTATTAGTAAGAAATTGTTTACCACTTTTCTGGTAGAATTTTTAGTAGGGATTGCTTCCACCCATTTTGTAAAATAATCAGTGGCAACTAATATCCAAGAGAAACCACTACTAGAGCTAGGTGAAATTTCACCTATAAAATCCATTCCCCATTGCTGAAAAGGTGCCTAGACCTCAACTGACTTCAAAGACGTATTCCTAGAAAACTTTAATTTTCTTGCAAACCTCTCGCAAGAGTCACATTTCCTAACTAGGATTTGAGCATCTTTAAACAAGCTAAGCCACCAAAAGCCTACTCTCATAATCTTATGAGTAGTAGTCTTTGCCATATAATACCCACCACATATTCCTAAATGAATATCATTTAGTATTTTCTCTGATTTCTATTGATCAATGCACTTTAGCAGTACACCCTCAAAATTCCTCGACTACAAGTCTCCATTTACAATAATATATTTGACTACATGCAATTTTATAGTTCATTTTTCATTATCTATTAGATGAGATGGAGATTGCATATGTTGCAAATAATATATCAAATCTTTCACACTGATCCATATCACATGTATGAGAACTGAGGTTCGGATCTTTAACATTTATCTGATTAGCATCTAAATTGGTCTATGCCACGATCTTAGCTAATCCTTGACCTCTTACCAACTTAGTAATTTTTATATCTATGTTAAATTCTTGGATTCTATTAAGCCATCTACATCTTCTACCAAATACTTCTTGTTGAGAGAAAATGTCCTTTATTGCTGCATTAGGCACAAAAACAATAGCAATAGCACCTACTAGGTAACACCTAAAAGCCTTAACAACTTTGACTAGGGCATATGTCTGATTCTCATTTATTTCATAATTAAGTTCTATAGGTTACAAAGACTTACTAAAGAATGCTATAGGCTATTCGTATCCATCTTCATTTTTCTAAAGTAAAACTACTGCAATATTATGAAAAGATGCAAAAGAGAAAAGATGCATATGCTTTTCATTATTAGGGGTCCTAAGGACTAGAGCATTCTTAATAGCATTTTTTATTTCTTGGAATAAAACATTAGGCTCACCTTCCCAACTAATTGTAGCCCCTTTTTTGAGCATTTTTGAAATTGGCCTACTAACTTTAGCAAAGTTTGTCACAAATCTCCTCAAGAAATTAACCTACCCAAAGAAAGATTGTATATCATTGACACTTTTTTGCTTTAGCACTTTATCAATTGCTGTCACCCTTTCAAGGTCAATGTTTACCCCATCCTTTGAAACTATATATCCTAGAAGCTTCCATTTTGTGACTCCAAAAGTACATTTTCTATGGTTTAATGATAAACCATATTCTAAATCCTTAATGCAAATCTTTTCAAGATGCTTGCAATGGTCTTCAGCCTTCTTGGAATAAGTAGTCAAGTTTTCTTGATATACCATCATGAATTTGTCAATATATTCTTTGAAAGCTACATCCATAGCCATCTAAAAATTTGCTCCCACATTTATGAGAGAAAAAGGCATTCTCACATACACATAAGTTCTCCAGGGAGTAGTAAAAGTTTTCTTGAATTGTTCTTTTTCATCAATAAGGACCTAGTTATATCCTAGAAAACTATCCATCATAGACATTGAGTCTGAACTAGTCACCTATTGTAGTACAGCCTCCATATTAGGCAATCCATAATTATTTTTTAAGGTTGTAACACTTAAATTCCTAAAGTCAACTCAAAGTCTAATGTCACTATTCTTTCTTCTAATAGTTACTAAGTTAGACACCCATGAATAATGCTTAATTGGCTTAATTATCCCTCCATCTCTAAGCTTCAATAATTCTTCCTATATCTTAGGAGCTAGAGTGGGATTCACTAGTATTTTCTTCTATCTTAAAGGTTTTAAATTCTCTTTGAGAGGTATTACATGCTGAAACAAATCTTGCCTATAAGATTTAAGGTCATCATAAGACCATGCAAATTTTTTTTTGAATTTTCTTAATAGACCTATCAAGGATTTCCTAATCTTAGGAGATAAGGACTTACCAATATATACTTTCTTTGGGGAATTAGTTGTGCCCAAATTAATTTCTTCTAATTCTTGTGGTTTCTTGTCTTTTGCATTGAAATACACTCGGTCCTGATTATTAAAGGCACTCTCCAACATAACCAATCCCTCAGGCACCTTGTTAGTTTTTAGCTTCAAGATTTCTTAGACAAAAATATTTTCTTTTCCATCTACTATTTCTACCTAAGCACTGCAATCAAGTTCCTATCCATAATATTTATCTTCATTAAGGATAAAATTTAAGATATCCTTGTCATCCTCAAAAACTTGCCAACTATGTACATTATCTGGGACTGAAGGTCTATTCTACACTTCCATAGTAGATAGACCAACAAATGATATGTCATCAGGCTTTATGGCCACATTTACTAATAAATCAGCTATTTGTCTTTCCATATTATTCCAAAAGAATCAAATGACTCAATTATATCCTAGAGAGCATTCCTATATTGTTTTAATCTTTTATTTTTTGAAACATACACTCCTCTAACCTAGGAAATAATCAACTTAGAATCACCTATAACATGTATTTTCTTGATTCCATGGCTTTCTACAACCTTTAAATGTAACAATAAGGCCTCACTTTCTACAATATTATTGGTACATACAAAATTAAGAGAAAAGGAATACCTATATGTATTTTTTTCTAGGGAAACAAAAACTATTCCTGCACTTGATCCTTCCTTTGAGCTTTCTCCATCAAAATACATGCTCCATAATTTTGGTGAATCCATACAACATGTGACCTCTTGTCTAATTATTGTAGGAAATTTTTCAACTTCCTAGATGATCAATTCAACTTTGAATGCATTCATTTTTCAGTCTAAGAAACAAGTTGTATCTTTCTGAATATTTTCCTCAAAAATGTAAGTTACCCTTGGCTCCCTATTTACTTTCATAGAATTTTCACCTACTTGGAAAGTAGCATATGAAAAGTCATACTATAGACTATCTCCCATTGTATCACTCCATTTCCTAGAGAGAAACATCCCATAGTGAGGGGGAATATCTACTACAAGGACTGATATAGTGAGTTCTTCATCTAGGTATGCAACAAGTCTAAAAGGTAAAACATTAATAGTACTTATGATAGTACTTCTTTGGCATCCATTTCCCTATAGCTACCTTGCTTAGTACCTACTACTAAACCAAGAGCCCCCATAACCTTAAAAGGTATTATATTATTTGAGGCACTAGAGTTAATCACACAATTCTTCAAAGTTCTACCCTTTATGATTAGGCTAAGGAAAGAAAAGGGCCAATGTCCCACAAATATGCAATTGGTGAATTATCCAAATACATTTGGGGTATTTGAGACATGATTTCCTTATCCTCCTTTTCTTTTGTTAAGATTGGGAATTGATATCTAACTATTAGTTCTTGTATAACAACATTATTATTTCCTATCCCTCCTAACCAAGAAAGAGCCTTATTCTTGTGTTCTTTTATCCTAAACATATCTAATAAAGGAACCTTGTTATTAATCTATGATAAGATGGAAATCATATCACATAGATCATAATTGGTAGGTTTAACATTAAAACCTATGGGCATAGAAGTTTGAACAATAGATGATTCCTTCTACTTGATAATCTTAGGTTTTGATCCTTTTTCTAATGCATTTGACTTGGTAGTTTCAAATTCTTGAAAATGTACCCTCTTTTTTGGTTCACACTCCTTATTCTTATTTTCCTAGGTCTTAGAAATCTCAAGAATATCCTTTTTGTTTTCATTAGTAACCTTTGCAGTACTATCCTTGATAAAAATACCTATTGGCTACACTGAGGAACCATTTATAGTCCTATTCCTTAAATTATAAGTACTTTGGACTTGTGCAACCATTTATAAAGTAATCTTATCAATATCCTCTTTGGAAGGTTTTCTCAAATTTATGTGATCCATTGCATTCAAACTGTTACATATACCATTCTCATCCTAATTTTCATTATCAGAGAATACTTGTGGATGATACAAATGATAGAAATATCTTTGGTCTACAATATCATGTTTAGATTCCTTAATATCAGATTCTCCATCACTATCACAGAGATGGATCATATTACATGTCACATCTTCTTGATTTTCTTCTTCTGCTTCCTCATCATTTTGCACTTGTTGATTGATATAAAAAGATTGAGATATTGCACAATAATCAAGGGAATGGGGAGATTGACAAGTGATACACCAAGGCACATGGTCTACCATATTCACAAAGTTTCTCTGCAAAGGATCTTAAAGGATACTCTTGTATCCCAACATTTGGTTTACTCCATTGCTGCTATTTACATCAGATCCATCATTGGGTCTGCTAAACATTAATGGCTACTACCTTTTATTTACAAAAACAAGAACTGTTAGCTATGGATTCAGGTTTCAAGAATCCTCCTCTAACAAAATTCCATCACCTTTGTTGTTCTTAGGTTCTTCCTACAACTATCAAGCTCGCGACATTTTCCCACTATCAAATGTAACCATACAACCGATCCATCTTACCACTATTCTCATAGTCCAAATAATATCATCGAAGATAATGACTGTAAGATATCATGGAGCCCGATTCTTTATCTGATGAACTCTTCCTTGAATACAAACAAAACTGACTTTCATGGAACATAGACGAGAAAAGAGAGAACAAAAATTACAATCTTAAATTTATTAAAGCCAAAACTTGAAATACATAGAAACATAATTGATATGCATGGCTCTCTGGCCTTTAGCCAGAGAGCCGACTCCTTTCTACACTTCTTTTCGCTCTCTTCTTAATTTCTCCCAAGAGTCTCTCCACACTTTTTTTTCTACCTTTCTATTCATTTCCATTCTCTTTTAAAGAGATGCTTTTGAAATACATCTTAAATTCTATACATAGCCATTAAAACATATGTCTAACCCATGGTTCCTAGAGATTCAAAGTTTCTCCATTATTATAATATTGAAAACTTTTGCCGCGATTCGCCAAGTTCGAGGGGTCACCCATCAGATCTAGTGTTCCTTTGTCCTTATTTCCTTGAGTGATATTGAGAACTAGCTTACCTTCCTTCCATTAAGTTGTATAAGGGTAGTTTTTCATCCTAGGTTACCTATTAAAATTATTATTAAAAGGAGCCTTCTCTACAACATTTGGTTTATTTTCCTAGTAAGTTGGGCTAAATTTCTTTAGTAAACTTAAAACTTGCCCCATTGTATCATCTTCAAGTTTCTTTCCTATAATAGGCTTTTCATTATCTTTCTTACCTCTAGGATTAAACAAATTAGGATCATCCCTTTTTCCAAGTTTACTAGTATCTCTTCTATTATTTTCAATATTCATAGCCATTGTGTAAGCATCTCTTAATGTTTTTGGATCTTTATCCCTAAAAACATAAGCCATCTTACTATCAAAAGAATTGAAGTAGTAAGACAAACATCCTCATTCAATCTCATTACTTGGAATAAATTGTACATACCTTTTTGAAATATGGCATTGAAATCAAAGGCTAACTCATTAGGATTCTTCTTGATCTTGTTCAAGTCATTTAGCATGAAACCAATGTTAGTCTTATCATCATACTATCCTTTGAAAAATCTCTCAACATCATCCCATGATTTGATACTATCATTAAGAAATCTTCTGAACCAATCTCTAACATTCTCAATTATTGAATTAACATCTTCATGTTCTACATCATAATCATTTAGCATATCAATGAACTTTTTGAGATGCTCTTCAATAGTAAGAGCATTATTTCCAATAAATTTTTTGACTTTGTCCCTAAGGTCATTTGAAATGGGATGAGGAAAACCAAGCATACCTAAGAAAGACATTTGTCTATATTTTTTCCATATAAATTGGTCTCCTTTGGGAAATTGGAACACTTGAGGTACTTGCTCCAATAGGCTGACTTTGGATAGGAATCTGAGTCTATTGGGTTTATTTAGTAAGGGGAACCTAGCTAGTTTTAGTAGAAGTTGAAATAGGGGCTAGTTGTGAAGAGCTTTGGCCTATTGTCAGAGGAACAAAACTAGATACAGTAGGAGAAACTTGTGAAGGTTGGCTAGGCTAAACAACTAGGGAAAAATTTTACTTAATGAATTAGATCTTTCTCCTAGTCTCAGTTGCTTGAGCTTTATTCTCTACCTTCTTGAGTTCCTTTGGTAAATCTTCCTTTTTATTTTTAGCCTTTTCCAAATCTAAATCAAGTTTTGACATAGAAAAAGAAGTGGTTTTATTAGGAGGATGGGGTTCATTGATTTGTATCCCAACAACCTTTTTGTTTTCCTTATCTAAATCTTTCTTATTGGCATCTTCCACTCTAGCCTCTAATGGTTTATGTTAACTAATTTTTCCCCCCGCCAAAAAATTTGAATTCGAATACCTCGATCCACCCAATGACTACTTCCCATATTTTATATTATTTTAATGCCCAAGAAATATCAAAAAAATAAACGATAAAACCTTATGTTATTTCTTTATTTCCTAAATATGCTTTGTGGGCCTGCAACTTTCCATGCCATTAGATCTTGTTCAAATCTACGATGGGCACTCTCCCACATTTTGAAAATGCACTACCTTTACATAATGCGAGGAAGCCCCTTTGTGACATGTGGATTGGTGGGTCCTTTCATTTTGTATGGGCCATAGAAAGGAAGAAGATTAGTCTAGGTGGTGATTCTATTGGCACCTGCTTTCCTGCATTCTAAGTTTTTTCAAATTTCTTGACAATGTAGGGAAGCACTTTTTGACCATGTGGAAGGGTGAGTTGGTAGTTTGATTGGTGCCCACATTCTCGCATTTTGTCTTTTGTTATGCTTTTTGATAATGTAGGCATGCCCCTTTGTGACATGTGTCCCACAATGTCCCATGTTCCTAGTTGTACCTTCCACCATCAGATCTTCAAGGATTGATGGCTGGCGCATGCCCACAATAAGGAGTTACAAGGAAGTTAAACAATGTGGGTATGCACCCTTATGACATGTGGCATGGTGTGATGTCATAGGCCTGCCTTTCTCAGAAGGTGATGACAACTCATCCTCCATGGCAGTTCTTAGGTGAGTCAGAGTACAATGAAGGCATCTCATTGGACTGTCTTGCTGAAGGTATATAGTTATATGAGATTTTTTGATCCACCATTTGATGCAATGAAATCGAGGGCTGGCACTTGCCTGTAATAAGAAGATGCAGGGATGTTAAGGAATGCAAGCATGCACCTCGCTACTGCATGTCCTTGTGGGCTTAGGTTTGTTCCATATATTGTAGGGTGATGCCACGGTGGTGCCATTTGGATGCCAGGTTAGATGCCGAGTGTTTCATGGACCCAAAATTTTGAAGAGAAAGTGCAATAATATGGGGGTCTTTCATGATCGTTGATCTCACAGAGACCAACAATTAGGGCTTTCCTGCATTATGAAGTTACAAGGAAGTTAAACAATTTGGGGAAGTGCTTGAGGGACATGTGTCCTTGTGAGCTTGGGGACATACATTGCGGCTAAGGCATTAATAGTTAAGGGCTAGTGGTTATGTAACATCACGGTCAGGGTTTTGAGGAGGTGGTGTAGTTATTTAAAAGATGTTGGTCAACCATGTGGAGACCTTGCGAGGTGGCAAAATAAAATGAAGTTATTGGCCCACGTGGCCTAATTTGGGTGTAGTATTCAGTTGACCTGCTGATCTTGCTGATTCATGAGCTAGAAGTAGGGGAAATTGAGTTTTGTTGTGCGATTTGATCCTTGTGATCAATGCCAACCACCCTTGGCTAAATGTTGAACTCAATGAACATGGGAAAACACTCCACCTCCCCAGTTTATTTATCTATCTTGGCCAGTATGGTTTAATGGCACTGTTTCTATCTTCTCAGGGCCCTATTCCAACATAGATTAGATATCATTACATCTGGATCTATGCTCAGATCAAATTTTCTCTAGATCTTCATGATTATCCTCTATAGGACTTAATGGTAGTGGTTGTAGAGTAGTTTTAGTTGGAAAATATCTCAATTATGCCTGAGCTATAAAGGAAAATTTTGTAGATTTTGAAAAGGATGACCCTTCTTTGACTTCTCTAATATTGCTCTATAATTTCATGTGTAAATTCCCTTAGCCTCTAAACTACGTGACATTCTACCTTATCTCCTTCAACCATTGATGTAAAGTGCAAGAACTATTTGCCTCTCATTGGCGTGTTGTAGAGATCTACAATCTTGCATGGCTATATCTCTTTTGGCCTCTGAATGGTATATAAGTGAATCCTCTCTTTCCTTGTGTCATTCATTTGGGTTTTCTAATTTGCATGTGATTGTTAGATTAAAGAAAGTCTGGATGTGTATATCTTTGGTATCATGATGGTCTAATAGCACATGTATGGGAAAATATTGGTTTGAACACTCTATTTTGGTGCATCACCCCCTTAGGCTAGAGTAGGTAGATTTTCTTTTATGCATTCCTTCTCCCTTTTCCTCTCCAAGAGTAGTTAGGTGCACCCTGATAGTAAATGAAGCTAGCCTTCTTCAAAGACTCAACCTCACGGTTCAATTCCCATAGCTTGCAGGTTGTTTCCATGTTTCACAAGGTTTTCCTTAGGTAAAAAATTTGGACAATGGTGAAAACCTCTGTGACAACAATTTTTGGCACTCCTAGTGGAACAATATTTAAAAAATTTCAAGTCTACTGGTGTCAAAAGGAATATTTCAAGATTAATGCCAAGGAGATAGTTTTGGCTTCGATTTTCAAGCCTTCAAGAGGCTCATTCTTCAAGTACTTGGTAACTCTGAGCTTCAAATACATCTGGTTCTAGACCAAAGTTGTAGTAATTCATGCCCAAAGCTGAAACAAGGGCATCTTTTAGAGGTAAGTTTCAGTACCAAGAGCTTTCATTTTCAAATCCTAGAAGAAGGAGGACTAGAGTATATTTATCACTAGTTAGGAGTGCAATAGTGACAAATACACCTACAAGATCTATCTCTACTCCTCCTGCTACCAGATCTCATCCTAGATTGCCATCAACACATATCAATAGATCACTTGTCTATATGGCATAGCCTAGAGCTCATGCTTTTGTCACCTTTAATGGTGAAAGTCCTCTTTTATTGGCCCAAAGACATGACATACCAATAGCTACACTCAAAAGTATACCAAATTTTACTGGTGAAACTTCTATCTCTCCCTTATAACACATTTAAGAGGTTGCAAATGTCTGTAATATCCATGGTATTACATAGGATGATGTTGTAGTAATGCTTCTAGCCTCATCCTTGAAAGGAAAAACACTTCAATGGTATAGAAGTTTGGATCATGGTTCTATAATAGATTGGGATGGATTAGGAGCAGGATTGTGCAAACACTTTGAGGACACAAGTGACCATTTGTCACTTTTAGAATAGTTCACCATTATAAAAAGAGCCCCCCATGAATGTATGATTGATTTCAACTATAGATTTCAAAAGACATGGGATAGAATACCTACTTCAATAAAACCTACCCCTAGTAATGCCTTCTTGCATTACCTTAGAGCTTTTAATAGTGACATTGCCACTACAATCCAAACTATGGGAGGAGATACCTTGCCTAATGCCTATGACATAGCAATAAAGTTAGAAAACATCCTAATACAAGGAGGCAAGCTAGCTCCAAGGCCTCCTATGCCTTTCTTTCCTGATGTTCCAAATCACCAAGCAGGAATGGCTCCTCTTCCCAAAAATTCCACACCACAATCCATTTCTCTAGTCCCTCAAGCTTCCACATCTTCAAATGGAATAGATGAAATCAAGGAGATGATGCAATCTATGATGTTGAACATAGATAAGAGATTGCAGGGCCAAGAGAAGAAAATGGAGGAAAGTTTCTCTGTGATTCATAAAATGAGCAATAAGGTGGTGACTTTAGAAAGACAAGCTCAATGTAGTAAAGCTCATCAATTGCAACATCAAACTCTAAACAATGGTAGGCCTCCAAATCATAATCACAAGAATAATTCTTTTGATCAGAATATGCAAAGTAGTCATGCTTCAACCTCAAATGTAAACCAAAGTAGGGCCATTGTCCCCTAAAACAATATGGCCCAAGATCAGGATTTTTGTCCCTCCTATAACTACTCCTATGCTTGTTGTATGTGTCAGAAGGCTGAATCTTATTCTGCTTTAACCATCCAAGAGCCTGCAGAAAGACAATCATACAAGGAGTACCAATTCAAAGATGCCTCATATATGCAAGGACAAGGTGATTTCTCCTTTATGAATCATCAAGTGGAGGAACATTGTAATGTAAACCAAGATTCCATTTCTCACAACACTAGGAGAAAAAGAAGATCCATTGAAGATGCTACCCCTCCTTTTCCCAATTAGGCCTCAACTTCAAATGTAATACCTCATGATCAATCAAATACCTTTCAGCACTAAAGGCAAAATAATGGCAGAAAGGATGTAAGTGATCCTTAGGTTGTTCCATCTCAACCTCTTACAAATGTAGCTCCTAAGGCTTCTACCAGAGCAACTGCTATGCCATTTAGTGTGGTAGACCCAAATGAAGAAGAAAAATGTGAATATTTCCATGTGGGATGTTGTTGCTACTATACCCATGCAAAAGAGGCTATTGTAGCAAGAATTGGAAAATATTGAACCAAAGGATCAACCACCCATCATGGAAAGTGCCACAAGCCTAGTACAACCATCAAGGGAGGAAGAAACAAGTAAAAAGGTTAGACCCCCTCCATTTTATGTTTCTCTAATTATAGGAGATAAACTAGTCCACAATTGCATGATTGATTCGGGGGCTAGTAGTTTAGTGATGCCTAGGTGTGTTGCTGATGCTTTGGAGATGAAATACAAGCCCATTGTTAAGGATGTATTCCAGTTGGATGGTAGTATTTTCAAGACTGTAGGGATCCTTAGGAATGTAGAAATGGCCCTACATGCATGCCCTGGTTGTACTGTAACTCAAGATATATCTATTGCTAATGTCAAGCTACATTTTTCCATCTATCTGTCAAGAGACTTCACTGCCCAAATAGGTGGTCACATATCTTTTGATTGGTCATATATGTTTTTTAGGACAAGATATGGGGACAAAGCTTCAATTAGAGTAGAGCCTCTAGCCCTCCATCATGTTCAACCCTACACCCCTAATCTCATCAACATGAATTGCACTATCTTAGAAGTGGATGAGAATGACATAATGAATGAGCCTACTACTTTCCTAGTAGAGATTCTTGATTTCCTCTTAGATGAATGGGCTAATGCATATCAATTTGATCCTATGTCAGAAACCCTTGAAACAGGCATCAGTACATATTGTATATTGGAGAAGGATGCTATAGTCCCCAATCTTGTGGAGACTATAGAAGATGTGAGTGGGATATGGAGTATGTACTTTGATGGCTTAAGGAATAAAAATGGGTCAGGGGCTAGTGTGATGTTGATTTCTCCTGCATAAGTAAGGTACTACTTCTCCTTTAGGCTCTAGTTTAGTTGCACCAATAATGTAGCCAAGTATGAATCCTTAATTCAAGGCCTCCTACTTTCTCAAAAAAGAGGAATTCAAACTTTAAGTGTATATGGAGATAGTGATTTGGTAGTTAATCAAGTGAGAAATCAGAATATCACCAAGAACAATTTTCTCAAGACTTATAAACATAGGGTATTGGATTTTCTTGAAGGTTTCAATGCATTTAATATTCAAAGCATCCCTAGAAGATGAAATAGACATGCTGATAGACTTGTAGCAATAGGTGCATCTTATGATGTGCCAGGGAATCTTGAGGAGAAGAAGAAGCAACAAATCAAAATGGTAGTAAGGCTTGCCATCCCTAACAATAACATCCATTGGCAAGTGTTTGAATCTGATGAAAAAATTATAAGCTTCTTGTAGAATGAAGAAAATTTTTCAAATAGAAACCAATCAAGACTGCAGGATTAGTATGGTGATCAAATCATTAATCTCAGTTCCAACAAGTTGCCTAAGGGTCTCATTACTTTAGAAAGTGTTTTTAATCTTGATGACCAAGAAAGAGGTAGAGTCATGAACTTAGCTACTGACAAAGATGATCACACCCCAGTCATGGTTGTTGATGGAAAATCCTTAAACATGGGGAAGGTATGTTCTAAGATTGAGCAAGAAATTTTTATTCATCTATGTCAAGAATTTAATGATATATTTTCCTGGACATATGATGATTTAAAGGAATCTGACCCAAGGTTGTTTCAGCATACCATAGATTTAATTGATAATGTCAAACTAGTAAGACATAAATAGAGGCTAGTGAATCCCAAGATTGAACCCTTAATGAGAAGAGAGCTATCCAAATTGATTGAGGCCAATATAATTTTCCCCATCAAGCACTCATCATGAGTAGCAAATGTTGTCCCTATTAGGAAGAAGAATGGAGAAATTAGATTGCATGTTGACTTTAGGGACCTTAACCAAGCTTCCCTTAAAGATCACCATCCTCTCCCTTCCATGGAGTAGATTTTGTCCAAGGTTAGTAGCTCAAAGAGGTTTCCATTTCTTGATGGATTTTCTTGCTACAATCAAGTACTGGTCAAAGAGTTTGATAGGTACAAGACTACATTTACCACCAAATGGGGTACCTATGCTTATTGTAAGATGCCATTTGGGCTAACTAATGTAGGTGCTACATTTCAAAAGGCAATGGATATGGCTTTGAAAAACATGATTGAAAAGTTTGTATTAGTTTACCTTGATGATCTCACAGTGTGTTCAAAGAATGTAGAAGATCATTTTGATCATTTAAGATAGGTGTTCTCAAGGTGTAGAGAGTTTGGGGTATCCCTTAACTTGAGCAAGTGTTTCTTTGCTACCAATGAGGGAAAATTATTGGGACACATTGTATTTGAGGATGGCCTAACCATTAATCTAGAAAGAACAAAAGCAATACTTGCCCTCCCTCTTCCTAAACATAAGGTTTGCAAAGTTTCCTTGGTAGGATAAATTTTGTGAGAAGATTTATCCCTAATCTTTCTACCATGGTAAAACCCCTTACAGCTATGCTCAAGAAAAGTATGGTCTTTTCATGGACTAAGGAAGGGAAGGAAAGTTTTGAAGAAATCAAGGTAGCCATAGCCTCAACCCCTACTCTCATTAATCCAAATTTTGAAAAGGATTTCATCCTTTATACCCTAGGTGGTGAGTCAAGAATTTATGCTATCTTGACCCAAACAAATGATAAATATGGAGAGCAACCCATAGCCTTCTTTAGTGAAGGGCTTAAAGAGTATGAAGACAAATATAGCTATGTAGAGAAGCAAGCCCTTATAGTCATTAGAGCTTTAAAGAAATTTAGACACCTCTTGTCTCATAATAAGATTCATTTGTTAGTACCCCATGCCAGTGTGAAAGATTTTATTTTGAGCAAAGATATCAGTGAGAAAAGAGCTAGTTGGATTACTAAAGTGATGGAATATGATGTTGACATCTAGATCACCATGCTAGTAAGAGGGAAGGGATTGTGTAAAAAGATGATATCATATCAGGAACCTGATGAGGAAATTGCTATGATACTAACAGAGCAACATGAGACATGAAATGATGGCCCAAGGAACTAGATGGATGATATGAAGAATTTTTTATTAGGCTATGGATGCCCTCAAGGATTATATAGAACTAAAAGGAGATAGTATAGATTATAGTCAATTCCTTATGCCATAGTTGATGAAATCCTTTTTAGGAAAGATTTTAATGGAGCCCTATTAAGATGCATTAACATAGACCAAGCTAAAAGAATGATCAAAGAGCTTCATGATGGTCCTAATGGTGGTCACTTCTTAGCAAGAACAACTCCAATGAAGATCATGAGAGCTGGTTACTACTTGCCATCCCTGTTCTATGATTGTCATAAGTGTGTGAGGAAGTGTGAAAAATGTGCCTTCTTCTCTTGTAAGAAGAAGCTTGTAGCTCTTCCTCTTTATCCCATTCAGATGGACCAACCTTTTGCCCAATGGGGTTTGGATTTTATAGGCCCTATCAATCCTCCTTCTAGTTCTAGTCACAAATGGATTTTAGCTACTACAGACTACTTCACTAGATGGACAGAGGTAGTTGCATTGAAGAACGCCACATAATTTTTAGTTGTTAAGTTCCTTGATGGAATTGTGACTAGGTTTGGTGCCCCTTCAACCATTATTTTAGATAATGTAAAATCTTTTATAGGAGCTCAAATTTGTGCATGGGCAGTTGACCATAACATCTACTTGAGCACATCCTCAAACTACTATCCTCAAGGTAATGGTTTGGCTAAGTCATCCAAAAAGAACCTAATTGGGATTATGAAAAGAACTATAGAGGATAACCAAAGGTGTTGGCATCAAAATTTGAGGATTTCATTGTGGGCTAATAGAATAACACCATCTGATGCAATGAAATCGAGGGCTAGTGCTTGCCCATAATATGAAGATGTAGGGATGTTAAGGAATGTAGGCATGTGCATCATTGTCATGTGTCCTTGTGGGGTTGGGTTTGTTCCATATGCTACAGGGTGACACCAAGGTGGTTCCAGTTGGATGCCAAGTTAGATGTTGAGTGTTTCATGGGCCCAAAATTTTGAAGAGCAAGCATAGTAATATGGGGGTCTTTCATGATCATTGATCTCATAGAGATTAACAATCAGGGATTTCCTGCATTATGAAGTTACAAGGAAGTTAAACAATGCGGGGAAGCACCTGAGGGACATGTGTCCTTGTGGGCCCAGGGAGATACATTGCGGCTAAGGTAGTAACAGTTAAGGGCTGGCAATTATGTAACATCGCGGTCAGGGTTTTGAGGAGGTGGTGCAATTAGTTAAAAGATGTTGGTCAACCATGTGTAGACCTTGCAAGGTGGAAAAATAAAATGAAGTTATTGGCCCACGTGGCCTAATTTGGGTGTAGTATTTGGTTGACCTACTGATCTTGCTAATTCATGAGCTAGAAGCAGGGGAAATTGAGTTTTGTTGCATGATTTGATCCTTGTTATCAATGCCAACCACTCTTGGATAAATGATGAACTCAACAAACATAGGAAAACACTCCACCTCCCCAGTTTATGTATCTACCTTGGTCAGAATTGTTTAATGGTGATGTTTCTATCTTCTCAAGGTCCTGTTCCAACAAAGATCGGATATCATTGCATCTGGATCTATTCTCAGATCAGATTTTCTCTAGATCTGCATGATTATTCTCTGTAGGACTTAATGGCAATGGTTGTAGAGTAGTTTCACTTAGAAAATATCTTAATTATGCTTGAGCTATAAAGGAAAATTTTGTAAATTTTGAAAAGGTCGACTCTTCTCTGACTTCTCTAATATTGCTCTGCAATTTCATATGTAAATTCACTTTGCCTCTAAATTGCATGACATTCTACCTTATCCCCTTTAGCCATTGATTGAAAGTGCAAGAACTATTTTCCTCCCATTAGTGTGTTGTAGAGATCTACAATCTTGCATGACTATATCTCTTTTGGCTTATGAATGGTATATAAGTGAATCCTCTCTTTCCTTTTGTCATTCATTTGGGTTTTCTAATCTGTATGTGATTGTTAGATTAAAGCAAGTCTAGATGTGTATATCTTTGATATCATGATGGTCCAATAGTGCATGTATGGGCAGAAATTGGTTTGAACACTCTATTTTGGTGCATCACCCCCTTAGGCTAGAGTAGGTAGATTTTCTTTTATGCATTCCTTCTCCCTTTTCCTCTCCAAGAGTAGTTAGGTGCACCCTGATAGTAAAGAAAACCAGCCTTCTCCAAAGACTCAACCTCATAGTTCAAGTCCCACAGCTTGGTGGTTATTTCCATGTTTCACAAGGTTGTCCTTAGGTAAAAACTTTGGACAAGGATGAAAACCTCTATGACAACAGTTTATAAGGCTGAACTTGTGCAACAATAGGGGCCTCCTTCTATTTAAGAATTTGTTCTTACTTTTGAACATTTTACTTTGAAACATCCATATCTCCAAAGATGTCAGAGTTTAAATTAGAAGATCTCTCCTCCAATTTCTTGTTTTGTTCTTGTTGGGAAGCCATTCTCCTGAGTTAGCTCTTTCAATAATAGTATTTAGGACAATTTTTTCTTTTTCTTTTTCCAAATGCATATGTCTAGCTTCCTCCTCTACAACTCTCCTCCTAAGAAGGACAAGTTCTAGATATAGCTCCTCATGGTCTATAGTAGTAGCTTTAGAATCCACTAGATCAAAGTCCATAAGGTTTTCTACATATGGTTCTTGTTTAGGAGTAAAGCTCATATCCAAGTTTTCCCTAAAACCCCAATAGTGGTTTATTTCATTTACTAGGTTTGGTCTATAAGGGATACCCCCCATTTGAGACATATTTTTATCATGAAAAACCCTTTCTCCCTCAATGGGGTTGAGAATGTCTCTCCCAATAGTGTAACTTCTTTTGACTCAGTACTCTTGGTAGAGGACTCTTTTTCTACCATACGGTGATATAATGATTGGGCTGACATATTACCTCTAGGAACCCATTTGGATTAAACTTAGACTTCTTTTTATATAGGTTCTTTCTCCCACCAAGAGGTAACTCAACAAATAGTGGTATTTCAGGGTGATTCTCTATAAAATCACATGTATTCTTCTTCTTCTTAGTCACTAGTTTAGGATTTTCTTAAAATTTGTAGCACTAGCTAAAAAACCTTGACTTGAGTTGCCACCCTATGAAGGAAAGTATAAAATGAAGCCTAAACAATGAATAATAACACAAAAGATTGGTAACAATAACCATAAAACAAAACCCAATGAGAAACCTACCATACAATTTAGTGTAGAGTAGTCCCTCGTAGAGTCACCATTTTCTTGGAGTTCTTTCTAGTAAAGAACATATCAAATGAATTTAAACATGATACCAGGAAAGAAAGATAGGGACAGGCCTAAGAATGAGCTAAATCCTATAATTAGCAAGGCTAGATCTTAGTTCTGGACCAACATTAACAGAGTCATTAGGAGTAACTTCACTTTAGGCTATACAAGGCCAAGGTAGGAAAATCTAAGGGATTAATCTTGTTAACTTGATACTTTTTCTTTCAAAAATTATTCCCTACAATAGAAATGGTCAATATTCTTCTATAATTTTCTAATAAACATTATGAGCATAGTAGCTAACTATAACCAAAAAGTAGATGCAAATAAGTGATGACCAACACTTAGATAAATTGATTTGTTATTGCAAATGTTCTTTAATTAAGTGAATCATCAATGTATTCTTGAACTTCTAAATGGACCATTATCTTATCCCATGGGACATATAGAGTTAAAGATTAGCAGGTTTGGACCTTTTAATCAACTTGTGATTAAAATTGTCAACATAAAATCTAAGTTTCATTCTGATTCTCATCTTTTTCAGAAGCTCTAAACCTTATCCATTATAGAAAGCAATTACCTAATTCTTTAAATTGGGATCAATCAATATGAGATATACAACTATGTAAATTACAATAAATTGAATGAAACTTTCTCATTTAGTGCCAAGATTATGGATATATGAGAAAGGAGACAAAAATCAAAGATAATGATAATTAAGGGAAAATCCTTCTTATTTAGATCTTTATACTATTAATAAAAACTCATGATATAACTTAGAGAAAAACCATAGGTACCAAATGTTCACCTTTTTTGTATTCAGGTATGCAAAAACTAAACTCACTGATATAACTATAGAACACTTGGATAGATTGCAAAATAATACATGATAATAAGAAAATTCTATAGGCAACTGACCTCTACTCTTCATCTTGGGAATCCATATGTAGGATTGCAACAAGCTATAGATGAGAGGAGGAAACATTTCAAAATGTTAATGGATACAAAAAATTTGGAAGATGGGAACAAAAAGGTATACAAAACATTCTTCCAAAAGATTAATTAGCAAAATAAAAGTAGTTGAGATAGTAAAAGAACATTTATATTGGGCCTTTGATTTTTCTCCTCTTTTTCCTTCACTGACCTATTTGCAAAATATCTCAACTACTTCCTACCGGTAGAGCATTAATTTATCCTACTACCTATCTAATCAATATAACACCTTTTTAGTTACAAGATTGGACATCCCTTAGTACCAAAGTACTATGCTGATCTTGATTAAATGCCAATCCAGGAGCGTGAACTTGAGATGATGTCTATAAAGTATATGCTCTAGTTACACTAAAAGTCACTACTACCTTGAATGCAATAACCATTAAGAAAATATAGTTTATCAAAAGGAAAGACAACTATCAAATACTTGGAAGGGAATTCTAATTATTTAACCATACATCTATGCACCTACTGCTATAGGAATAGTGATTGGTTCTATTTCTAGTGGCTGCGGGAACAACAGTTCTAATATTAACTTAGAAAATCGAGTCTAACTCCTACTTAATAAAGTAAACTCCACCTTTCACGTGGGCCTGCATGGAAGAATGAAGGAAAGATAAGCTTAGATAAAAGTATAGAAACTTAGCAAAGTCATGTATTCATTCAAATATGTAGTATTGCAATAACTTGAGAAAACAACAAGATGTCTATCAACTCTATCTATCTACTCAGTACTTAACCTCATAGATATAGATGAGGTCTTTTTTAAAAGGAAGGAAAACAACAAAATCCTATAATCATGACTTCTTGATGAAGGAAAGTCAGTTACAACTTAAGACTGCAAGCATGCAATTGTAAAGACATTAGTTATCCCTTAAATTCCCCACAAATATAGATCATAGAAAATGCTAGATCTACTCTTTTATCTGACTTTAAACAACTTCCAAGGATCTAGGTATCATGCTTTTCATGTTTAACTGATCGCTTTAATGCTCACTTCCTTGCTCAACCACTTTATTAGGTCCCTCTTTGTTATTCATTAAAAAAAGTCCCTTCTAACTTTGCTCCCAAGTCTCCAGTAGCAATGGTGTCATAATGCTTCTAATTCAAACCATCAATGCCTTAGTGCTATTCTTTCGTAGTTTGTTTTTTATTGACTCCAGCTCAACTTGTATTCCTGCGATCAACATTTAATGCACACAAAACTTCCTGCAAACATTTATTTTCATTTATTAGTTTACAAAGAAAAGGCATTAATTATTCAATTAACAATTTTTGCAATCTCTTTGGTTGTAGGAAGATCTATCCATATCAAACATTCATGAAGAAATATTTTTGCCACAAAATGAACCCCTTTTTAGATATAATTCTGATTATCATTTTTATGCCCTATGTCCATACTTTATACATCAAAAGTTCAAAACACTTTATACTAAAAGATGATAAAGTTCAATATGTTATAGACAAATGTTCACAAAAAGGGCCAAAAAAGGCTTCTATTTCTTCATGTCATCATTTTCCCCCCAACCATCCTAAGTCGAGTCCCTTTAGCATCTATAGGTTTTTGATCCTCATCTACAGCCTGAGATCATTGGCAATTTTCTCCATTGATTTGTGAGCTCTATAATTAAAATATCCACGATTTTATTTCAACCTTTCCCATTTTTGTTCTTCAACAATCATGTTATATTTAGCAAATGAATCATACTTTCCAAGCATAGGATGCAAGAGTATTGGTGGTTGGAAACAAAGAGGTACCCAATAATTTTTCTAACTTCTACCTAACATCATATACCTGGGCATCCTACTGATGGCCAACTCCAAATTTTGAGGAGAGTGCAACTCCCTTGTTTGTAGATCTTCTAGTAATTGGATCCATCTTTGAAGGGAGGCTTGTATAGCATCACGGTCATTTGTAGAACAATGTTGCTCCCAATCTAGAAATACCTATTTGTAGATGGGGTAAATTTTGGTAGAAACACTTTGATTATTGCTAATAGAAAGCCAATCGAAGAATACTCTATAAGTGTGTTGCACCTTTGGCCAAATGTACAATGGTTCAAACATTTCTTTTTCCCTATAAGAAGCAGCCTAGTTCTCTCAACTAATCTCATTCTACATCCATGACATAACTACCCTAAATTGTACATCTCCCACATATAAAAATGAATCCCAATCTTTATCATCTAGAATGGCAAGATTATGAACATATAACTCACGAAGGAGATTCTGTAGAGCCATCAAAACTAATTTTAATTCTGCATAGAATTCTTGGGGAGTGTGCAAGAAAGCGTTCAACCCCTGAGTAATTTGAGACAATTGAAAATTAATCATTTTCTCCTTTAGGAACTATGTGTAAACTAGAGATGGTGACCTATAATTTACAAGCTCTGGAATCTTCTTGACACGTTGCTATAGGACAATAATTTCACTATCCCTCTCTTCAATTTGTTGTGCTTGTTCCCTAATAGTTTTGAGCAATTTCTTCCTTTCTAGGTCCCAAATTTCTTTTTCCCATTGAAATTGTTGGTACAAACTAAAGCTGACTGTTAATGGAGTAGAAATGTCTGGTGGTGTATGACGATGGACAACAGGTCTATAATCTTCAAGGTGCTGCTCAGGATGATGATGGTCAGTAGTGTTGTCATCCTGAGAATGTTGACATTCAACAAAGCTATTATTTTGAGAGGCAATAGTGTTATCAACTTTTTTTGAAGGTACAATAGCTATATGATAGGGTTCAATAGTCATTTTAACTTGAAATGTTTCAACAATTTCTTAAACCATTTCTTGTGCAATAGATGGATATTCCTCTAGTGTTAGATTATCAGTCTCCTCCCCTGGCTGTTCAAACATAGACACTATTTTCTCTAAGGACTTTGTGCCACTATCAATATTAATAGGGCTATTTGGCTTTGCAAGAATTTCCTCAAGATCATTTTCATGTTCATGAGTAGGTGTTGTGTGCTTTGGTGACTGTGCAGGTGTAGGTACTAGAGTTTCAACATCAACAGGTGGTATAGGAGGCACAAGAGGTCCAATTCCCAAATTTACCCCAGACATTTTGGTGACTCGTTGTGAAGTAGAAATTGGGGTAGAAATTGGTTTCTTTCCCTTATCGATAGATTTTTCTTTATTAAGGTTGAGTGTAGGTTCTTGTGATATTACAGATATTTCTTCTGAACCTTCCTCTGTAGCAACTATCTGTGATTTTCTCTTTCTAGAAGTTGAGGCTTGTGTGGGAAAAAATTTCCTTTTTGTAGTTTTAGGTACAGATGTACAAGCAAAAGCTTCTTGAGCCATTCTATATACTACTTTCCTGACTCCTACAATAGTTTTTTCTCTTGTCCCCATTCCTTGCTCTTTAGGTCCACCCCTTTTAGGTCCCTCTATCTTGAGTTTTACAAAATCTTCCCATGTTCTCAAGTGTTGCCTAGTCAACTCCCTTTCAATTATAGCACTAATCAAGCAATGGTGGGATACTGACTGGGTTTTGACTTGCTGTACATAGGTAGCTTGCCTTTTGATAATATCATAAAGGAAACTTGGGAGATTTACAAGACAATCACCATGCCACAAACCACTCAAAATTTTGAAATGAATAGCATGCAAATAGGAATACCTTCCTTCATAGGTAAAATACCTCATGATAAATTTAGTAAGGTGGATGAATTGCAGAGGGAGAGATAATCATAATATACCTTGCTTTTTGTTTTCCTCTAGCCGAGGATCTCCAAGTACTAAGAATTTCTCTTTTTCTTATCGTGCATCCATGTCCTCTATCCATTGTTCTCCATCTGTGGGCAAACTAGAAACTTCTACCACCACCTCCTCTGTAAACCCTATTCGAATGCCCTTAATAGTTGCATATCCATCCCTTAATGTATTATGAAATTGGAGCACAATTTCTTGATCAAATTGCTTCAAACTAAGATAGTAAGCCAGCCAACCTCATTGTTGAAACAAACTACATGTTGCTAGGTCTACCAATAAGACTTTGGGGATTGTTGGTTCATGTCGTTGAGGTTCCCCACCCATATTTTTTGAAAAAAAATGCTATTATTAGAAAATTCACTACAAGTGATTTGAGAGTATAGATGGAGATGGCTATAGGGGTTTCAAAAAAGGGAATTTTTAAAAAAAAAATTACTTCAACACTTTCAAAACATCACATCCTTCAGTACTTCATGACAACATTTAATCACCAAACCATAATGAGGATAAAGATCATGCTTAGAACATATGCCATATTGATGAGGGGTTATGTGAAATCATGATTTAATGGTTAGCCTTCTTTATATTATTTCACACATTTTGGAAGTACAAAGGAGTGCCAACTCATTACTGAAATGACCCTTCTCCATACATCCTACATGCCAACTTAAGATTTTCCTTGATTTTCATTCATGATTTCAATTTTCCCTCCCCCTAACGTAGTAGAGACTGGGTCCCACCAAACCATAAAGATTACAAATTCTAAAAATCAAAATGACATGCTTTTCTAAATAAATAATAAATTAAATAATTGCAAAGGGGTCAAGTGTGATTGACCTAAGGTGCAATAGGAAGGATGGTCTGAGTAGTACTATACGAGAGAAAGAAAGTGAGATGGCATGATGATGGAAAGACAAGAAGGTGGGATGGAATGAGGTGGAAAAAAAATGAATTTTGCATGAATATGAAATTTTTATTATGAAGGCTTTGAAAATAAATTCAAGGGGCTATAGGCATCAGAGTGGGGGACTCAAATGAAGTGGCTGCAGAAAGAGATGTTTCTATTGTATTGAATTGTTAAAGAAATTCTCCCCAGGTTGCTAGTTTATGATATAACTTTAGGCGATGCCCATTAACCAAGAGTTTGAATTTGACTGAATCAATTATTGATAGTTGAACTACTCCATTGTTAAAAATTGCAATGATTTCATAGGGACTAAGCCATTAAGTCTAAAAAATTTCTTGGTGATGTTGATATCGTGAATCATATAGGAGCACCCAATCACCAACAGAGAATTCTCTGTCTTTAATGAATTTGTCATGCCATTGCTTTCTTTGACTCTAAATTAATTTTGTGTAATGAAGAGCTGACTTTCACCATTCATTCAACTCATTGAGATGCAAAATGAGATCCTGTTGTGCTACAGGAAGGGTAATATCAAGTTCCAAAGTTGTTTGTAGAGTTTTATGTTCAAATTTAATGGGCATAATAGTTGTCTTCGCATATAGGAGCTGAAAAGGTGTAAACCTAGTAGTGGATTTCCATGCTATTCTATATGCCCATAAGGCTTTAGGAAGTCTAGCTACCCAATATTTTTGATGCAAAGACACTATTTTAGTGAGTATATGTTCTAGCTCTCTATTTGTCACTTCTACCTGTCCATTGGACTGTGCATGATACAGAGAAGATTTTCCATGCCAAATTTTATACTCCTCCATGAGTGTAGCTATCAAATTAGATTTAAATTGAGGCCCTTGATCTAATTGTAATTCTCTTGGAACACCAAATCTGGTAAAGATACATTCATACAAAAACTTTGCAACATTATTGTCACAAGGATGCTTCATGGGTTTTGCTTCTATCCACTTAGTAACATAATCAGTGCAAACCAGTATGTAACTTTTCCTTTCTGATGGTGGTTCAATAGGGCCAAAAAAATCAATTCCCCATTTATCAAATGGTTCTACTACTATCTATGGTTGTAGGGGTATTTCATCCATTTTTGTCAGTCAACCCATTCTTTGACATTTATCACATTTTTTTGTATACTGAGCCACATCCTTGTGAAGTGTAGGCCAATAATAACCTGTATTTAGAATCTTTAATGCAGTCAGTTTGTTAGCAAAGTGACCACCACAGAGCTTGTCATGACAAGCATGAAGAACATCATATGTTTCATCTTCTTGGAGACACCTTCATGTCACCTGGTCTGGCCTAGTATAAAACATGAACCCTAAGATCTATGAGAAATTAAAACTCTTTTCCACCAACAATCATTTTTCTTTTGCAGAGAAATGTGGGGGAGTTTTTCCAATAGTTAGGTAGTTGTCAATGTCAGCATACCAAGGGTTTTGTGCTAAAAAAAGAAAGAGATGTTCATTGGGAAAGCTATCTTCTATGGCTACAGGATCATCAGGCGTTTGAAGATGAGACAAGAAATTAGCTACAACATTTGCTTTACCTGGCTTGTCAATAATGGTGATGTCAAATTCTTGCATTAGTAAAAACCATCAAGCCAATTGTCTAGAAATTGCTGGTTTCTTCATCAAATATTTGATACCAGAGTGATCTGTACATACAAATATTTGGTATCTTGTAATGTAATGTCCAAATTTATTCAAAGCATAAATTATAGCACGCAGTTCTTTCTCTATCACAGTGTAGTTATACTCAACTCCTTGAAGATTTTTGTTGATATAGTAAATTGCATATTCTACTAAATCTATCTTTTGGCTAAGTAATGCTCTAATGGCATGATCTACAACATCTATGTGTATGTGAAAAGGTAACTCCCAATTTGGTCCTTGGAGCACTGGTGCTATTGAGAGGACTTCCTTAAGCTGCAAGAAAACTTTCATACAATCTAAATACTATACAAGCTCTGCATCTTTTCAAAGCAATTTATATAAAGGTGCTACAATTTGACTGAAATCTTTGATAAAATGTCAATAATATCTCGCATGTCCTAGAAAACTCTTGACTTCTTTCAATTTAGCTGGTACAACCAATGTGTGTATGACTTCTATTTTTTCTAGATCTACTTCAATTCCTTTAGGGGAAATAAAGTGTCCCAACACCACTCCTTCTTGCATCATCATAAAACACTTTTCACTATTTAAAGACAAATTGTAGTCTTTTCATCTTTGTAATACCTTGTCCAAGTTCTCCTTGGCTTCTTCAAATGTTTGTCCATATGTGGTGAAGTCATCCATATACACTTCCAAACATTCTAGAGATATGACAGAAAAAATGCTAATAACAACTTTTTGGAAAGTTACAGGTGCATTGCACAAACCAAATGGTAGGACAACATAAGAAAATGTTCCCCATGGACACATGAATGTGGTCTTTTCTTGATCCTCTGGTGCTATCTGGATTTGATTGTAGCCATTGAACCCATCCAGGAATGAAAAGTATTTTTTTCCTGCAAGATTGTCAAGAACTTGATTGACAAAAGGCAATGGAAAATGATCCTTCTTGGTAGTTGAGTTAAGTTCTCTATAATCTATGTAGACTTGCCATTTCTACCCTTTTTTAGGAAAAATAACCAATGGTGACACCCATTAGCTATCTGAAATAGGATATATGAAGCTAGCATTGAGTAGCTTTTGCAATTCATTTTTGACAATATCCCTTAATGTTGGGTTTATCCTATGCTGAGGTTGTCTCATAGGTTTGTAATTCAGACTGATATAAATCCTATGGGTACAGAGTGCAAGATCCAAACCTTTCATATCTGTATACTCTCAAAAAGCATCCTGGTGCTTTTGTAATAGCTGCAGGGTATTATGATGTTGTTCCTAAGATAAGGACTTGCTTATATTTAATTCTCTTCCTAGAACAATTGCTATTTTGACTACTTTTTCAGCCATTGAAATTTGTACAATTGGTTGTGAATCTATCTCATGTGGTAGGAGTGAATGCATAAGCTATGCAAACTCAGAATAGTGAAGTTTAGTGGGTAAAGGAAGAATACTTTCTAAGACACACTCTTGTTTAGAAGATGTCTCAGGTTATGTTCCGTACTCATTCAGTATGATAGAAGAAATGACATCTTCTTCTTCTTTAATGTTTACAAATGAGTCCTATGAGATCATCATCAATTTTTTAATAGAATCTATGTCCATATTAGAGTCATCCATATTTGGCTAGACAACTTGATCATCCTGCAGCATAGGCTGAGCAGGAGAATACAAGATTAAAATTTTAGTGTTCATTCCATCTAAAATAGTCATTTTCCCTAATTAACATGCAATATAAGCATCTACTATTTCTAACCATAGTCTTCCTAGAATGATAGGATATCCCCCAGTACTTTTTTTTGGAGAGAGTACTACAAAATAAACTAGATACTCCCATGAATGTAATGTGACAGTGACATCTTCTAGCATACCATTAGGAATGATGGTAGAACTATTTGCTAGCTACAAGATTGTTGGTGTTTGCCTGAGACCAATGATGCTTAATTTGGACACTAATTCCTTGGTTATTACATTAATGGATGCTCCTAGGTCTATTAAGACATTTTGCACTTGCACTCCTTGAATGGTGAGGGTCACTACTGGGCTTCCAAGGTTTGCATACTTAGGAATTTTGTAGTTATCAAGCATAAGATCAAAAAGCTGCCCAAGGACATGGATAGTCTTTGGGTCTTTCTTTTTCCTTCCTAGAATTTAACACAGGCTTCTTTGATGGCTTTTGAATATATAGGTACTTCCTTTATTGCATCAAGCAAGGGAATTTTTACTGTCATTTTCTTGAGTTGCTCAAGAAAATCTAGTGCGGCTTGATTTTTATTTGGCAGAAGTTGCTATGTTAACCTACTAGGAAATGGTGGTTTCTTGGCTACAGGAGAGACAGTGGTGCTAGGTTCTTGAACTGACTCAGCATTTGTATCATCTATTTCTGTCATAATGGGCTACTAAGGTGAGGAAAGCATTGTTCCAGATTGTAGATGGATATCATTTAGGGCAATGGAATAAATTTGTTGCTAGGCTAAAGGTTTTGCAATATTAGGATTAGGCATAGGTTGTGCAAGTAACTGTGGCTATTTTGGAGGGGCTATATTGGTTGTAGGAGGCATTAAGACTTGCTATTGAGGAGGTTGAGTCAAGGCTGGTTGATATTGGTGCTGCTACCAGTTCTAGGTTTGTTTCCAACCTTGTTGAGGTTGGTACCACCCTTGGTTAGGTTGTTGCCAACCTTGGTTAGGCTACTACCTATTGGTCTAAATTTTTGAATGATAAAATTCCTAGCATAGAATAGAAAATTCAAATTGTCTCCATTAATGGTGATTAGGGTTCCTAGATAAGTCATATTTTTGTTATCCTCTGAATTTTGTTAAAACCATGTGTCCTATTCCTTTTAAATTTTTCCCTGGCATGAAATTTTAAAAGTAGGGGGATAAGCGAATATTCTTTGCCCACTCGTGTGAGTTCATTGTTTTACCCACCGTTAGATCCTTTTGAATCTGCGGTCATTGTTAACTTGCTATGAAAAAATGCTCAATTATTAAGTATAGCGAGTTAACGAGATTGATGGCACATGTCTATGATATTGAAAAGTGAAATCTGGCACTGAGAATTTTGTTAACATGAGGTAAATTTTGGCACGGGATGTGTCCCAAGCTTGTTAGTTTCAAGAATAAATGCACATGAAGAAAACTGTGAATGGTGTCACCAACGTCCAAGTTTTTTTGGCATTCACTAAGTCACTATCGAAAAAATCCATACGACTCGTCAGTGGCGACATAGCGAATGCTCAGATTTTGGTGAAAGGACATTGTTCTCTTAAAAGGCTGATAGTACCGAAAAAGTTCCCATACAGTATTATAAATGTGCATGGCCACCTTCTCTGACACCAGCATTAATTGGAAGGGTTTACGATCAATATGTGTTTTGTTTTTTGTTGGCAAAATTGAGAATCCATCAAAGGTTGCTATATCATTAGCCAAAATAAAACACCACTTTCCTGGTAGTGACATAGCGAGGGCTTGATCATTGCAAAATATGACATTTCTATTATAACTACAAATATTCTTGAGGATCCGGAAGAAAATCTTGTGCAGATTTTGCTTTTACTTCTGTGCAAGTGGAGCTTTTTTTCCCAGCGTCTGTCTACCAGGAGGTTGCTAGGTAGATATTTAGTGTCTTTGTTGGTAGCAATGTGACAACCTACCTGAAAGTCACCAACACGAAAAGGTCAAGAACATGTGATATCATTAACAGATAAAAAAGGAGTACATGTGTGTGCTAGCATGTTTAGCCATCTCAGCGATAGAAGTGTATGGACCCACTCCCCATGTACAAAGCACACAAAGAATTTTGATCGTTAGATCAAACTAGGATCAAAGGCCATTGTTAATTTTCTATGGAAAATTATTTGAAAGTTAGGCATAGTGAGTAAGTGAGCTATGGCCCACAACTGTTGCAGTACATTACTATCCACAAGGTCAAGTATTGATCGACGGTGCTCATTAACTTGCTATGAAGAGATGTGCGATGAATAACTATAGTGAGTTAACAAGCAAGGGACCCACCATTATGTTCTTAAAAGTTGCTTTGAATATCTACCATATGATCAAAGCAAGATCATTGGTTATCGTTAGCTCGCTATTGGTTATCGTTAGCGAGTTAATGAGATTGATGACATGTGTCCTTGGTCATCCGTGGGCCCAGTTTGAAATGCCAGCTTTGAAGGAAAGATATAGATGGAGGCATTTTATTGGCTTGACTGCCATCATGCTAAAAGGAATATTGAGTCAGCCTAGTTTTCATTCCTTAATCATATGATTTCAAATGATCAACGATGCAAGTTTAAATGCCGAAGGTAGTGGCACTCTACATATTAATGAGATATGAAAAGTTTCATGTGTGAAAAGAAAAAATAGAGTGTAACTTATAAGATTTTCTTAGTTGCACCTTATGCGAATAAAGATTTGAAGTCTTTTCTGAATAGGATCTTTTTAGAGGTTGATCAAAATAGCAAAAGATGAATAATACAGAGGGAGAAAGGTAAAGATAAAGGACACAATAGCAAAGAGGGAGAAGTGAAATGAAACAATCAGAATAGTAGTAAGAGATGTGATGTTATAACTTACTTTTTGGCATTTGACTTACTGTTCTAACCTAGTAAGCTTTTGGTGGAATAGTTTAATCTGATGGTTGATCAGTTTAGTTTACCATCAATTCCAAAGAGGGAGATTGTTGGAAATTTGATTAAAAAGCTCATTGTTGTTGAAGATCAAAGAGGGAGATTTTTGTAAAAGAATGTTTTCAATCATTATTTTTCCATTGATGTCAAACCTGCTATTTGTAGGGATCATATTTTCTTATAAGATCCAAGCACTATCACTTAGTTGATTGATGAAGAGGATTTTATCAACAAGATGTAACAAGAGCACCTAAAGGAAAGGTCGAGTTATGATGTTTTAATGAAGTGCAAGAATTAGTTAATACAATGGTTAAGTGATGTATTGATGACATACTCAAAGATACAGAGGTTGGTCACACTTAGATACATTAGAAGAAGAAGTTGTAACAAGGTTGACTGCAAAGCTTTAACTAAGATCATTAGTAGGTGCCAAGAAATTTAGTTGAAGCCAAGAAAATTCTTAGTAGAAGCCAAGTAATAGACATTTCTAGTGTTTTCTAAGTGATCTTCAAGTGTCGATTAAAGATCAAGTGTTGAGCATAAAAAAAAATTCAGTTAGTGCCGAGTGATCTTCAGGTGCCGAGCATTAGGAAAAATATAGTTAATGTCGAGTAACATAGTATGTGTTGAGCACTAGTATTTCAATAGTGTCGAGTTGTTGCATTATTTCAAACGATGAAGATTCACCAAATATAAGCTAACATAGTGATTGCATTGAATTTTTTGAATGAGTTGGAAGATAAAGATGATGAGTTGTTAGCATAGAATCTTATGTAAACCATTTTTGGGTGAATTCTAAAGGATTATTCAAGAAGTTTCTAGAGGAAATAGAATATGGGTTAGATAAAATGAATCCTACCTAATCCATGTGAATTGAAATTGAAAAATGGAAGAATCGAAAGGGAAAAGGAACTCCAAGACTTTTGTTTAAGAATTCATAAACCAAGAAGCAAAGAGTTGCTGATACTGTTGTTGCTGAAGTGACAAACCTAGGAAGTGGTTGAAAGGGTGTCAATAAGGAGACATCTAGGAGAAGGAAGAACATAGAGGCTCTACTTCTACAAGTGGTCATGAAGAGATGATTACACTAGTACATTGAGTATGGAGACTCAAGGAGACAAAGGTTGAAAGAAAAGGCAAGCTGTTAAGAGTTATAGAGATTGAAGGCTGGGCAAGGGTATGAGCTGAGAAGTGATTTGAGATCTATAAGATAAGTTGTATGTTGTAGTTAGGTCAAGATTTTCTAATACTCTCTAGAAATTGTATTAGATCTGGAAATCCTATGGACTTAGGTTGGCCTAACAGCCATTTTTAAATCCTTTAACATGGTGGCATTCCAAGTGAATGTTCTAAAGTCCTCTAACTAGGCCCACTTCTAATAGGGTGGTTAAGTCCTCTAATAGGGTCACATTTAATAGTGTGGTGTAAGCCTTTAATAGGGCAGGCCTTTCATAGGGCATCACTTTAGAAGGGTGAAAATTGAGTAGCATGTTACTGGTGGTTTTTCCCAAATTGGGTTTCCACATAAATCATTATGTCATGTGTTGATTTCTTGTGTGTTATACTTGCATGTTGATTTACAGTAACTTGCTAATTAGATAAGTTAAAGCTTGGATGGATGAATGGTTGAATAATTTCACTATACTTAGTGAACAGTTTGAATACGACATTTGGACCTTGAATAACTAATTCATACCCCCCCTCTCAGTTATTCTAAAGCAATTCTAACATTCAGAACCTGAGTACCTATTGTTGGGCCCACTTTGTGTATTTTCATGAAACTTATAGTGTAGCCAACTTTGATGAATTGTAATTTGGATTGGTATATATGTAATGTATTATATCACATACAAGACATACAAGTAAGAATGAATATGTATTAAGAAGCAGAAGTGCAAAGTGTAAAGGCTAAACTTAAAGATATCTCATTCAACAAATCAAGTTGTAGATCAAAGATCAGCTACTAGTTCATCCTAATAGATGGAACAGTTAAAACCTTTCATAAGGTAGACTTAACTATCTTTTGTAAATCTCTTTACTGAGTGCATACTTCATTATTATGTTTGCAAATCCTTTTACAAGGTGGACCTTGCAGTCCTTGTTTCTCTTAATAGGGTAGATCATCATAAGTGATCATTATAAGACTTAATAGGTCCACTTTATAGTACAGTACTAAAGCTTGTTGGTATCATCCCCACCCCAATTTTACTTTCCATTTCGAAGGTTTATAGGTTGCCATATTGTGTGTCAAAGTGTTATGAATTTTTTAATGATTTCAGTTTTTGATGCATATAATTAAATCAAAATACATATGAAGGATTAATTGGTCAATTAAGATTAAGTTTTATTGGTTCCTAATTCACCCCTTCCCTCTTAGTAACCTATCCTATCTTATATTTTGAATAATTGGAATGAGAGCTTTTTGGTTATAAAGGAAGAACTTTAACATCTTGATCAAAGATTAGAGGCAATAAAGGTATTCAGACTTGATAAGGCTATTGATAATGAAAAGCTAGGTTTGGAACTCACTATTGAGCAACATAAGAAAGAAAAGGGGCAACTTTTTCAATTTCTAAAAAGAAGAAAAGATCTTGCAGTATAGATGAATTGAAGATCAAAATACATATCAATTGTAGTATGGATGACTGGAACTAAGATTCGAAACAAAACATTTTACATCAGTTCTAGTTAGCTAGAAGGAAAGATCCATATTAGCATTCAAGATGCAAAGGAATCACTGAGAATCTAAGGAAAGTCTAGACCTTACCAAGCTAGGTTAGGTTGCAAGACCTTGCTAGACAAGGTTGAGTGTAACTATGTTGTGGTATGGACAGTAAGTCATGAATGAATTTTTTGAGAAATTATATTGAACCAAGTGGAATATAGTCTATCATCAAGAAAACAAACATACCAAGCATTTATGGTGATTGGAAATGAAATATATTAAAAAGGATTAAATCAAATTCATTTGTTACCATGAATTTTCAAAAAGCTATTTGTGAAGAGTGATTTCTATGCATCCGAGCGATCTATGTGAATTATTGTTGAAGTTTTCCATGTTTTCATAAATCCTACCAAGAAATGGAATCCTTTAGTATCAAAACCAAGAAGGGGTCTGAGATTTTGGTTCAAGGAGTTGAGTGGAAAGCACTAGACTTCAAGTTAAGTTTAGCAATTGTAAAAGTGCTTGATCCAGCTACAGCTCAGTAAAAGATTCCATCAAAGGTACTTCTAGTTAATGATATTTTCTCACATTTTTTTGTTCAATTCAAGACATTGGAACCCTAGAAATGGATGAAGCTCTAGAAAAGTTGTGTGTGAATGGTGCATTGAAACCTAAGCATCAACACTTGGAAACCAAGTGTTTAACCCACATTCCACACATGCCCTAAGATCTTCAGATAAAATGGATAAGGTTTATCCTTAGCTATGTACACAATGGGTACCTATGGTTGGAGCAGCCTATTCTCATAATGAAGAAAATGATTCGTCAAATCATAGGGCTTGCAATGTTGACCAAGGAAAAGGCTACCAAAACCCTAAGTTAGGTAGAACTAGAAAAGAAAACCCTTGCTAAATGGGATGGAAGAGGTATGAAGATTAGCTTGAAGCTAACATAGAGCTAAAATTTGGAGTTCATGTAATAGAACACAAAATATATAGCTCTAGTAGATTCAATAGTGTATCATGTGTAGCAGTGGATCTTTCTTTCAAAGTGGTGAAGAACAACATGTCCTTTGACCTTGTTGAGTTGATGTTGAACCAATTCAACAAAAACATGGAAAGCATCAAAACTTTAAAGAATAACCTATGTAAGTTTCAATCACTTTTAACCTATTTATTTTTCTTTAAACAAAATTTTTTCCCTTAAAAAGGTATAGTTGTATAGAGAAAAGATGTACCTATACTATATTAGATCAATGAGTATATAACAAAGATGGATGAAAATTATGTCAGTATCATGGACAATTATTTTGATTCAATCAAGGAAAATATGAATAACAAATTTCAAATTCTCAAGAAGATTTTTGAAGATTACAAGGATGATTTTTGTTTTATGGTATATTGTGACAAGATATTCATACAAGCAATCAAACTAAGAGTGGTATGGGTTAAGCCTCTTGGCTATGAGGTTAACATTGATGACACTAGGGACATTATTGAGGCATCATTGAATGAAATTGTGGATACCAAGGCCACATATTTTAGTATATATGTTGAAGCCAAAGCCAAAATTGAACTAGAGATAAAGCTTCCATAGGTTGTTAGCAAAGGAAAGAAAAGGAGAGAAAAACTGAGACAAACTAGTTCTACTCTCCTAAAGGAGATGATGTAGAAGATGAGGTAGATGAAACAAAATTAGAAGAAGAAGAGCCAATCAAGAAGAAAGTAAGGTTATCATAACTAGACCTACCAAATAATCTACTGTAGTATTCACAAGAAGAATATCCAAAAAGAAATTGAAATTGGGTCAAGAAGTAGAAGATATGGTTTTCAAAAGACTTCTAGCCACATTTCAAGAGAAACTAAAAGAGATTGATTTTGGAGCTGGCACGGAAAAAATTAAATCATTAAGGTATGAGACTAGAAATGTAGAGGAAAGGAAGCAAGTTGAAGACATGATTATGTCTAAGCTAGCAAAATGGAAATATTCGCTTGACCAACTTGCATAGTAGATTCCCAATGAACTAATGGAAAGAATCAAGCTAAGATGGGAACATGCCAAGAAAAATATAAAGGATATATATGAGAAGATTCTAAGGCAACTCATGTTGAGTCTCAATGACAAAGAAGTAAAAGAATCCATCAAGTAGAATGAAGAAGAAATCACTTTGAAATTTAACACTTGCTTGATACTGATCAATGACATTGAACATGTTGTGAAGAATGCCACTAATGCATGGAAGAACATCTACAATCTTCATCAAAAGAGTGATTTTTTTGTTCATGTCAATAAAAAAGATGATAATGAAGATGACAAGGAAGAAAAAAATAATGATCATGAAGAAGAAACCAATGATGAGGAGGAAGAATACGAAGCCAATAAGGAGAATCTCCATAAGATTTAGAGCATTGAGGAAACCAACCCTAAAAAGATTGCAGCAATAGTTATAGCCTCACTTCATCACTCTCTGAGAAAAGATTTAAAGTTGTTAATCTTAGAGAAAGCTACTACTAAGTTGATTGTGAAAAAAACTACAAATCTAAGCACTTAATTAGTCTTTGCACCTATTTAGTTTAGTACTTCATTGACTGAAGTGATCAAAACTTCATCTACCAAGTAGTAAGTACTTCCCCCTTCATTAGATTTGGTCTATCAGCAACTAGGTGTTCCTACAATTAGTGCAATATCTACTTTTGTTGATAGTCCTCCAATTTCCACTATTCTAACTATTCCAAGTATGCAAGTAGTTAGTACGAAGATAGTTGAGAGCAAGCCTCAACCAAGTACCAAGGTTTCTAGCAAAAGTAAAGACAAAGAATATGACATTAATATTGATGAGGATATAGTTATCCCAAATTGGGATATCTCTACTCTAAATCCTAATCAAATACATATAGGAGGTGATATTTTGTAGAAGAAAGCTAAGCAATAGATACTTGGAGAGGAAATAAACAGAGAGTATCAAGTACTAGAAGATGCAAAGAACATTCTTGTAGATGCACTTAGCACTGAGGTTGATACTTCTCAACCTATTTTGGCTCAACTAGTAGAAGTATTTTAGAAATTTAAATAATATTTGAATGGACATCATGAATTTTTGCAGAAAGAAGATAAGAAATTTAAAAACAAAGCATTGGAGCTAGTTGCACAAAAGATTGCAATATACCAAGTAGACTAGTCTACTATACTTAGCTTATTGGAAAACTCTGCCAACAATGCCACTTCTCTATTTGGTAAACTATGTGATACATCTATCTTCACTTAGGAAATCAAAGATAAACTCTCTAAGATAGATGAATATCTAAAGGAAAGTGCACACCAATTGTCACTTGACCTGAGCTATAGTTATGCTTATTACATAAAGATCAAATTTTTGATTGATATGCAATTAGAATTACTAAGGGAAGAAGCTAGGATAAGGGCCACACTTTTAGACATACAAGACATGATTCTTCCAAACATGGATGCATTGCAGAAACACATTGCACATGCCAAAACTCTCATCCATGCTAACAACTTCTCCATAGTAGATCACATTATAGAATTATCAGTATAAGTTCAGATTGCATCACATGCAATCAAGGTGGTGCAAAAAAATTGGGACAAGACAATGTCACTAATTTTAAAGATACATCTTAACTTCTTGTCACATTTTGGCATTAACATGTAGGATACACCTTTGGCATTTATGTCAAAAAGAGGGTGAATATGTGATAAGGGGAGAATATGTGATGATACATCAAAAGGGGAGAAGATAAAAAGAGAAGATGTAATATAATGTATGCCATAAGATATATGTATATAACTTGTAAAGTATGTTGAATATATATGTATGGGGGAGCATCATAATATTATACATATACATGTACATATATTCAGATAAAATCTCTTACAAAATTAATTTTGAAAAAACTCAAAAATAGAGTATGCTACCAAGTTAAAGACACAAGATGGAGACTAAAGATTGTTTTGAACTTTTTGAGAATTTAGTTTTGATTGATAAGTGTTTTTGTCACTAATACTAAAGGAGGAGATTGTTGACATTATAGTCAAGTTTTTTTATTAGTGAGACACACATACTTGATCAGACAATTAGCAACTATTGAGCTTATCTTGTAGTTTACAGTGTCAACCAAGTAATTTAGGCTCTACCAAGTTCTACAATTGCTAATGAGTTCCAAAAACAATATTTAGTTTACACCAAGCAGTATCTACCAAGTTGGTGACTATCAGTGTAAACCAAGCTTCATAGTGTTTACCAAGTTTCTTAGGGTGAACCAAGTTCTCCAATATTTGCCAAGTTCACAACTTGAGTCATGTGAATCTAGGATTGACCAAGCTATGCAATGTCAAGAAGTGATTCAGTTTATATGCCAAGTTTTGTAGTGTTCACCGAGTGACCAATGTAGACTGAGTTCAGACTATTGAAGTGATTAGTATGAGTTGAGCTTCCTCATCTACTAAGTGACTTTTTGTATTTTGGTAAAACTTATATTGTAGCCAAATTTGATGAATTTTAATTTGGATTATTATATATGTTATGTATTGTATCACATCCAAGATATACAAGTAAGAATGAATATGTATTAAGAAGCAAAAGTGCAAATTGTAAAGGCTACAATAAGTATAAGGAGTAGAAAATATTTATCTATCATAGTAAAGTGATCATTATAAAGGAATCTCATTCAACAAATCAAATTGCGGATCAAAGATTAGCCACTAGTTCATCCTAATAGGTGGAACAGTTAAAACCTTTCACAAGGTAGACTTAATAGTCTTTTGTAAATAACTTTTCTAAGTGCATACTTCACTATAAATTTGTAAATTATTTTGCAAGGTGGACCTAGAACTCCTTATTGCTCCTAATAGGGTAGATCATCAAAAGTTATCATTGTAAGCCTTGCAGGAGTTGATGAAATCTAACTCCACAACTCACCAAGATCACCTACATGCAAATAACCTATCAAAGGGAAACCAAGGAAGGAAGAGGTGGAGCACTGAAAAACCCTAAATGGACTTGAGAAAGAACATATTGAAAAACAAATAAAATGTATTTACAATTAAAAATGAGATATC
Organism: Cupressus sempervirens; assembly: GCA_028749045.1. NCBI lineage: Eukaryota > Viridiplantae > Streptophyta > Pinopsida > Cupressales > Cupressaceae > Cupressus > Cupressus sempervirens. The sequence goes on along the minus strand of CM053785.1, from coordinate 114,751,431 downwards.
AAATTACAAAGAGAGAGCCCAAATTTAAAGGCCTCATGGAAGCTTATAGAATAAGCTAGAAAGTGGTAGAAGATAAGTTTGACAACTAAGTAAACTTTCATAAAAAGGTGGAACATGCTACAAGGGAACAAATGTCATGTCCCCTTTTCAAATAATTAAAAATAATAAACTTTGCTAAGGCAGGGAGGCTCCAAAAAGGTGAAGTTTCGGCAAAAGGGGCTAATCTTTGGAAACCAATGGACTAATAAATAAAAATTATTATTAAATTATATTTTATTAACCCCTCTTGGACGTGAGTTAGGGTTATGCCCTCTTTTAAGGAGTTTGGAGGCATTTTGGGCTCATTCCAGAACTTGATTTTTGCTCATTTCTTTGTTGTTCTTCAGAAGCTGCCAAACTTGTGGAAAAGGAGACCCAAGAATAGGATTTTTTAGGTTTCTAGGAAGGCTAAGGATGAGAGTTTGAAGCCATTCTATGTGCATTCTCATACAGAGTTTTCCTTTGTGCTGAACAGTGCAGATTTGTGGGTTTTCGGGTGTGTTTTTTTGTATGAGTTTGGTGTTTTCAATTGAGTATTTCATATCAGTTTAGGTTGCTGCTGTATTTTATACTTTAAGATGTTAAAATAGATCTCAATATATGTATTGGGACATGATTAAACTTCTGAGATAGATTATTAGTGTTTTTGTGGTGTTTTCGAGCATTTTTGTGTTAAATTCAGGAGCCCGATGAGCATAGTTTTTGTCTTACATTTGTGAGCTGTTGTGTAAAGGCTATACAGATATGAAAATGTAATTTTGTAGGCTGTTATGCTACTGAAATTTCTGTAAAAATGTCCATTTTCAGATTTATTAATAATTTGTGAAGTTGTGAATTTTTTCGCACTATTTCAAACATACCCGATTTGGGTTTATTTGAGAAATTGGTGGACCTTTGTAATATTGGTTGTTTGGTTTTAAAAATATGATTTGAGGCTTGAAATATCATGTAAAATTAGAAAAGGGACATTCCAATGGTATTAGAGCCATGATCTTGCTAGCCTGAGGGTTTGTAGAAGCTTGCATGTCAGTTTTGAAAACGTCCTAGATCTTGCATGCCAATTTTGACAACTACCCAGATCTTGCATGTCAGCTTTGACAACTACCCAAATCTTGCATGTCATAATTTATGGTTGCATGTTGCTTCTAATCAGTTGCATGTCAAAATTTATGGTCGCATGCAACTAAGTGAAAGAGAAAAAAAATATTTGCAACGAGAAAAGAATAAAGAAATTTTGATCAAACCTCCAGTTGAAAGTAAAAGTACAAAATCCAAGGAAGGGAAAAGTATGGCTGATCCAGATGAGATGGAAAAGAAATTCTTCCAAGACATCCAAAATACTCAGAAGCAAACAGTGGATAGTTTGGTAGAAACTAGAGAGGCTTTGCAAATATTGATAGAAAAACTATAAGAAGTTGCATCTATTAATGAGAAAGGGAGCACTTCAGAGGAGCCAAGAAATCTAAAATCCACACCATCTAAATCAACCAATACTATTTTCTTGCCTACAGATGAGCCACCAGTACCAAATCCAACCATTAATCCTGTGGAAGAGGTTACAGGTAATATGATTACATTAAGAGCTACTTACAATGGCTTAGATGATGACTTTCATAGTTTGGTTCCTTTTAGAGAATATATGGATATGATGAACACTTTGATGCCCAAGAAAGAGAATAGGAGGGAGCATGACATAAGTGGAAGAGAGCTCAAAAATAAAATAAGCAAGTTTATAGCACCTACTTTTGATGGAACAAATAAAATTTCAGCTAGAGCATGGCTACAAAAATTACAGACTTTCTTTACACTTAACCCCATGAAGGAGAGTGATGCTGTTCAATTTGCAAGTGTAGTGCCTGCCCCTAATTCACATTTTTGTTATCATTGTAAATTTTCTTTAGGCTGATTTTATGCTTTGATTAGTTTTAGAGATACTAGATTTGTAATATTATGATATTATTTCATGATTTTGATTACATATGTATTAGTTATAATTGCTTAGTTGATTTCATTCATGTGTTGTTAATGATATTTTGATGATCCTAGTTAGTAAATGTGGTTTCTTTCGTAAAAATGTTAACATGATGTCTTTAATGATGATTATGTTGTATTGATAGAGATGCATTATTATATGTACGCATTTGATGTTAGACTTGTGATTTTTACGATACTTACCCCATACTTGCATGTGTATGGTGTGCGTGTTTATTTTATCTTTCTGTCTGAAGTGTTTGATGTGGTTAAGGGAGGGAGTCGTAGTCACCTGCTAGTCGGGATCTACATGATGAACCACTCCCCACCATTGTCTGTTTAGTTTAGTTATATTATATACATGTACATGCTCGTCTTTTATGCAGGATGCAGGTACTGGGCATCGACTTCCCTGAATTGCCAGGATGAGCGTGCCCTATTACAAATACTCAAATGGTGAGAATGGGAAGATAATGATCAGGTCCAATCCTAGCCGTAAGCCTATAATACTTGTCCTGCAAGGAGGACTCGTAACAGACTATCTACCTTTTTTAAACCCGTGAGTATTTTGTGTGTATGTTATTTTGTGAGTCTTTGATGAATTTTCTGTTAATTAAGTCTAATTAAAAGATTAAATTAATGATTTAATTTAATGGAAAATTATTATGATATTATGAATATTTAATTATATTTAATTAATTGAAAAATTAATTAAATATAAAGAATTAAATTGAAGATAAAAGTTTTAAGATTAAATTTAGAACGTGATAATATTTATTTAATTTAATAATAATATATTTAGAGTTCATTTTTAAATAAATGCTAAATATTATTGTTATTTAAGTTAATGAATATTTATCAAATTAAACGTTCAAAAATATATTAAAAGGAGAAAGATATTAATTTATGAAAAGGATCTAAGTTCACATGAATGAGTTTTAAATATAAGAGATTAATTTAAAAGATAAAATATGTGAACTTGATTAAGATATTTTATTATAGTGCGCATGAGATTAAAGTTAATAAATTAATTTAAAGAAAAGTAAAGTGGAAAGTTAAATAAAGTAATTTAACAATTCACTTAAAGTGCATGAAGGAATAATAAAAGAATATTTTAGTTTAAAAAGAAAATTAATTGTGTATGAATGAATTAATTAAATTAAATTATTATTATTTTAGACTGGTGGTAATAGAAACCCTAAAGGGTAATTATATTCTATATTAGAGGGTTTTGGGGTCATTATTTAGGGGAGAGTTTTTTAGACACAAGTTTAAAGGGCACACATAGGTTTGGAGAACAATTTAGAGGGTTTGGAAAAGAAGAAATTTTTCGTAGCTTGAAGGATATTGCTTGCAGTAGAAATTTTCATCCAGCTGTTAGAGTTTTAGCATCAGTACGAGGTAGGGTTTTGAAATCCTGTGAATGCAGTTTTAATTGAAAATATCTGTTTGCTTTGTGATTGTTAGGTGATTGAAATTATGTTTATCATCTCGATTGTTTCAAGATTTGATTGGTTAAAATTATTTTCTCATTGTTTATACAGAAGAATCATAGAGGAAATTAATTAAATCACGTAGGGTTTGAAGGAAAAGAAAGATTTAAATTAGAAATTTGAATGGTCAAACTTAGTTTTCCTATCAGATTAATAATGTAAATGTTATTATATATATATATATATATATATTTTTTTTTTTTTTTCTTTTAAATAATTTTATTGTAAAGTTTGTTTGAAATGGATATCATAAATTTTAATGAAATAGGAAATTATCAAATTATAAAAATAGTTGTTAAATTTTTCAAATATAATAATGTGAAAGGATTTATCATTGTAAGTTGGCGATTTAATTATTATAAAAAAACTTTATATAAAAAAATCTGGGGAGGGGCGGGTTTTACCCACCCCCTACCCCTGTGTCCTTCGTATGCGGCAGTCTGTTGTTGTCGTAGCAGTGACTGCTGCAACAACAACAGTACTATGTACTGCTGTTGCGGTAGCAGCCTGCTACGGCAGAGCTGCCGCCAGCTCAGCAGAGGCTGTGGCCAAAAGCTAGCAAGCTTTAAACATTTTTTTTTAATTTTTGTTTTTTTTTTATATATTGTAATTTAATTATAATTTAATAAATTTAAATTGTGTTAATTTTTTTAAGTTATTAAATTTAAATTATATAAAACTTTAATTATTAATTTTTAAAATTATATTATTATTAATTTTTATTAATAACTAAATTAATTATTAAAGAATGAAATATGGTTTTAGAAGGTTATTAATTAACTTAATTAAATTGGATTAACTAAGAATTATTAATAATGGAGGTTATTCAACGAAGTTGTAAACTTAATTATTGTAATACTAATAAAATTATAGATTATTTTCTTTGGAAGAGAACAAGTATTATCTTTAAATTATTACCCTAGGATTATTTTTAGGAAAATGACTTTAAATCAATTAGGGTAAAATTTGAACTAAGTTCGGGTTAATATGTAAGGGAGATCTTTGAGACTTATTTACTTGAAATATACGTTAAGACAAAATTGAAAACTTTATTGTTTAACTTGTTTCCAAATCAAACTAAACTATGAGACTGTATTGTTTTGCTTGTATTGTCGATGTTTTTGGATTTTGGAGTTGATTAGATGTTGACCAGTCTAGGACGTACACCAAAGGTTTTGTGGGATTTTTGTTATACTATTTATGTGGCTAGTTTTCATGATGTGTTATGTGATTTAAAGTGAGATTTTATTTGTGAGATTTACTTGTGGAGAAATTATGTGTACTTGGATGGAAGAACCATCTTGTTTTTGGGTTGCCTATTTAGGAACCAAGCTTGATCTTTATGGGTGTTGTGGTATGGGACACAACTATGTTTTTATGTGCTTAGGAGAGGTTGTCTAGGGACATGACTTGGGAGTGGCTTGCATAGGGGTCCGGGACCCAAAGTGGTCAGTACCAGGGTAACCTAATGCAAGTTGTGTAATAAGTGATAATCTAGTAATGAAAAACCTTTGGGGGGAAAACACATTAAAAAGATAAGTTAGAGATATTTGATCTACCCATACCTTGAGTGCTTATATAGAATAAGGATGGGAATGAGATGAGTGCCTCGTCTTCGTGAGAGGGCTTTCTGGTTTCCATATGTGTGATGTTGAGGGTCCGGGGTTCAGAGTAACCAGTCAAGGGTAACTCAACGCTTGAGGGTCCGGGGTCTCTTAAGAGATCAGTCCAGGGTAACTCAAGCAGCCATGTGATGACACTCCCTAGTATGTAGCTTGAGTCTCCTCCATAGATTTTGTGTGTACCTTTGGTGGTGTACTTATTATTGATTGTGTTTATTGTGGTTATTACTTTCATTGAGGATGATTGGTGATTCATGGATGATGTACTTTTGACGTGGCTTTTGACTTGAGGTGATTGTCTTTTGTTGACTTTATCTTGTGAGCTTGGTATTTGGCTTATACTTGGTTTGTGAATGATGTTTGATTATGTAGTGTCGCTGTTGGATTGAGTGTTCTTTCTTTGGATTATTTTATCTTCTTGAGTAGCATGTGTTACCTTTGAGGTAGTTTTGTCTATTAGGGGTACCTTGCTTAGGAATGTTTTATGTTTGATAGCTGTATGTGGATCGTTCATTATCTTCCCTGCACAGTGGGAGTGGAAGCCTAACTAGGTAACCACGTGGTCAGGAGGTAGTGTCTTCTTACCATTTGGGTTCCCCCTGCACATTGCCAGCTGTTGGATGTTTGTTGCAGAAGATGTACCTTTATCATTCTTATTTCTTATAGCAGAGACTTCTTTTCAGATGATGTATATAAGTTATCATGTATCTTGATTTATTGTATCTATTTTCACATACCTTGCGACATGTGCAGTGGATGTTATTAATTGGATGTACTTCCATTGTATTATTTATACTTATGCATTTGCGTATGTGATTATGTATCTGTTATTTCTTTATGATCTTGAGACATTGTACTTGAAACTTAAACTAATTAATTTAAAATCATTAAATGTGACTCAACGTAAAGGAACTCTGCAGGAATTGAAACTGTATCTATATTTGCATATGTGTATTTGATGTGTATGTTCATATTTCTTCTGTATTAATGTTATCTTGATGTTGTTTAAACTTCAAAAAAAAAATAGTTCAGTAAACATTGTAACATGTTAGGTTTATTTCTCTTGGGTTCCCGAGTGGGGCGTTATAGCAAGTCTACACTTGGAAGATGCAGCCTATGATTGGTCATATCATGGAATGACTACTCAAGGTCATGATCAGGTAACTACATTTGATGATTTCAGTCAAAGAGTGATAGATAGATTTGACTTCAAGGATGATGAAGAGTACTTTAAAGAATTGTCAAAGTTGAAGCAAACCAATTCAGTTAATGAGTATATAGAAGAATTTCAAAAAGTGGCTATTATGGTACCTAATATGAGTGAAAAGAGCATTGTTTATCTTCTTCTTGATGGTTTAGAAGATTCTATTAAGGGTTTGGTTAAGGCTTTCTCACCCTCAACCTTATAGGAAGCTATCAAAAGAAGCTTGCAACTTGAAACTTGCGTGCCTATAAAATCAGTCACTAATCAAAAACCCCCAAATCTTTGGCAACATAAGGGAAATTTTCAAAAAAAGACTTTTCCAACACTACCACCAAAAGATGTGATAAATGTGGCAAAAAAGAAGGTACATGAAGAGACTAGGAGTGAATTATGAAGGAAAAAGATTTGTTTTACTTGTAGAGAACCATGGGTTCCAGGACACAGATGTTTGGGGAAAGGTCAAGTGCACTATATTGAAGTTGCTTCAAAATCTGATTCAGATGAGCATGAGGAATTTCATGATACTAAGGAGGAGGTAGAAGAAGAGAAAGAAAAAGAAATCAGCAAGGATGGCACTTTAGCAGCATTATCAGGAGTCCCAAGATACCATCCCTTTCGAATTTGAGGGGTACTAGCAGGGAAAAGGTTGATAGTTCTTCTTGATAGTGGGGCAACTCACAATTTTATTGATGAGGAATTTGTGATGAAAAGAGGGCTTAAAGCAGAAGATTTTGAGGGATTCAATGTTACTGTAGCTGATGGATTCACTATGCCTTGCACACGGGTAGTGAAACAACTCAAGATGACCTTAAGAGATTATGAGTTATGTGATGACTTATATGTGGTTGGTATTGGGGAGACAGATCTTGTATTGGGTGTTCAATGGTTGCACTCTATTGGAGGCTATTACATGAACCATCAAACTATGGAGTTTAAATTTCATTCCAATGGGAAATAACTCATATTGAGAGGTTTATCGAATGGAGCACCTAAGGTGGTCTTTGCAAAGAGGTTGGAGAGGACTTTTTGAAGAGGACAAGTAGCATGGGTAGCAGGAGTCATAATCCATCCAACAAGCTCTCCAAAGAATCAAGGAAATTTCCATTTTGAAATTCAAAATATTCTTGATAAGCATAGTATAGTTTTCAATGACTTGCATCCAGGATTACCACCAAATAGAGGTTTTGAGCATGTTATAGAGTTAGAATAGGGTGCCAAACCAGTTATAACAACCCCATACCACCATCCAAGAGGTTATAAGGAAGAAATTGAAAAAACTATTCAAGAACTCCTACACATGGGATTCATAAGGCCTAGCTCTAGTCCATTTACATCATCTGTGGTACTTGTCAGGAAAAAGGATGGTACAATGAGAATGTGTATAGACTACAAGGCTCTAAACAAGAAAACCATAAAAAATAGGTATCCCATACCACACATAGATGAACTCATTGATGAGTTACATGGTGTTTTATACTTCTTAAAAATTGACTTAAGATCAGGGTACCATCAAATCTGAATGAGGAGTGAAGATGTGGAAAAGACTACTTTCAGATGTCACTTTGGGCACTTTGAATTTCTTGTTATGCCATTTGGCCTCACTAATGCACCTACAACATTCCAATCTTGTATGAATAAGGTATTTTTCCAGCATCTTTGAAAATTTGTTTTGGTATTTTTTGATGATATCTTGATTTATAGTAAAACATGGGAAGAGCATCTAAAGCACATAGACACTATTTTGGGAATCTTGGAGCAGCAATCCTTCTATGCTAAGCTATCTAAATGTGAGTTTGGTTTGACAGAGATCCTATATTTTGGACATATTATAAGTTCTAAAGGAGTACAAGTTGATCAACAAAAAATCCAGGCAATTTTGGATTGGCCTCCACCCACTAATCTTACATAGTTGAGCGGTTTCTTCAGGTTGTGTAGCTACTATAGGAGATTTGCCAAGGGATTTTCTCAGCTTGCTGCCCCCTTGACTGATTTGACAAAGAAAGGAGCTTTTTTTTGGACAGAAGAGGCACAAAAAACATTTGATAAGCTTAAGGAGGTAATGAGTTCATGCCTTGTGCTTGCAATTCCAGATTTCTCTTTATCTTTTGTTGTTGAATGTGATGCTTTTGGAGAAGGTATAGGGGCTGTCCTAACTCAAAGGGGACATCCAATAGCATTTGAGAGTAGAAAATTAAATCAATTAGAGAAAGGTTACTCCATCTATGATAAGGAAATGTTGGCAATCATGCATGCACTTCATAAGTTTAGACAATATTTGGTATGTGGGAGATTCATTGTAAAGACAGACCATAATAGCCTCAAGTTCTTCTTGAACTAAAGGGATTTGAATGATCATCAACAAAAATGGGTAAGAAAATTGCAAGCTTATGATTTTGATATTGAATACATGAAAGGAAAGAATAATGTGGTTGATGATGCTCTCTCAAGAAAGCCCACTTTGTGTTCCTTATCATCTATCTCTACTGATTGGAAAGTCTCCATAATTTTAGAGTATGCTAAAGATTCCTTTGCCACCAAGATTTTGGATAAGTTAGTGGATGATAATAGGTACAAGGTTGTTGATGAATTGATTTATTACAAGAACAAGATATTCTTAGTGCCAAGATCAAAAACTAAGGAGAGGATATTGAGGGCCTTTCATGAAACACCTTTGGCTGGTCATTAGGGATACTTCAAGACATACAGGCAAGTTTGAGAGCAGTTTTCATGGAAGGGTATGAAGGAGGATGTTCTTAACCACATTAAAGAATGTATGGTATGCCAACAAAGAAAGAGTGAGCAAAATTTTCCTACAGGGTTGTTGCAGCCACTTCCTATTCTTGAACAAAAATGAGAAATTATTTCCATGGACTTCATCACTGGGTTTCCCAAGGTTCAAGGTAAGGATTGCATATATGTGATGGTAGATAGACTAACTAAGTATGCACATTTCTTTTCTATCACATCTAATTTCAAGGCATCACAAGTGGCCGAATTATTCTTCAAGGAAATTTTTAGATTACATGGCTTGCCTAGAAACATTGTTAGTGACCGGGACAGTAGATTCCTCAGCTCTTTTTGGAAGGAGCTCTTTCATTTGGCAGGAACTAAACTCACTCCTAGTACTAGCTATCACCCTCAAACAGATGGACAAATAGAGATAGTTAATAAATGGATAGAGGGATATTTGAGGAACTATGTTTTAAATCAACAACATGCTTGGGTGAAATGGTTACACCTAGGGGAGTATTGTTACAATACATCTCATCACATGTCTATTGGTATGCCTCCTTTTCATGCTCTTTATGGTTATGATGCCCTTTCCTTTGTTGATCTAATACTTTCTGATAGCAGAGTACTTGCAGCAAGTGATTTCGTCAAGCAAAGCCAAGACATAATAAGGTCCCTCAAGGATAATCTATAACATGCACAGAACCAACAAAAGTTATATGTTGATAGGAAAAGGATTGAAAGATCTTTTGAGGTGGGAGATTTGGTATTTTTTAGGTTTCAGCCATATAAGCAAAGCACCTTGAAGAGGAATGGGGCAGAGAAACTCAACCCAAGGTTCTATGGGCCTTATAAGATCATCAAGAAGGTAAGAGAGGTAGCTTATGAATTGGAGCTCCCACCAAATAGAAAAATACATAATATTTTTCATGTATCTTTCCTAAAGAAGTTTCTAGGATAAAAAACCATAGTATCTACAGAATTACCACCTCTTGATGATGAAGAGAAATTAGTTTTGATACCAGAAGAGATTTTGGATACAAGAGAGAAAAGATTGAGAAACAGGAGCGTCATAGAGCATTTGGTCAAATGGAAAGGATTACCACTAGAGGATGCAACTTGGGAAGGAGCACATATTCTTGAGAATTACAACCTTCATTGCTTGAGGAAAAGAAATATTTGGGAGGGGAGGACTTGTCATGTCCCATTTTCAAATAATTAAAAATAATAAACTTTGCTAAGGCAGGCAAGCTCCAAAAAGGTGAAGTTTAGGCAAAACGGGCTAATCTTTGGAAACCAATGGACTAATAAATAAAAATTATTATTAAATTATATTTTATTAACCCCTCTTGGATGTGAGTTAGGGTTATGCCCTCTTTTAAGGGGTTTGGAGGAATTTTGGGCTCATTCCAGAACTTGATTTTTGCTCATTTCTTTGTTGTTCTTCAAAGGCTGCCAAACCTATGGAGAAGGAGACCCAAGAATGGGAGTTTTTAGGTTTCTAGGAAGGCTAAGGATGGTATTTTGAAGCCATTCCATGTGCTTGCACATACAGAGTTTGCTTTTGTGCTGAACAGTGCAGATTTGTGAGTTTTGGGGTGTGTTTTTTGGTATGAGTTTGGTGTTTTCAGTTGAGTATTTCATATCAGGTTAGGTTTCTACTATATTTCAAACTTTAAGATGTTAAAATAGAGCTGAGTATATGTATTGGGACGTGATTAAACTTTTGAGATAGATTATTAGTGTTTTTGTGGTGTTTCCGAGCATTTTTGTGTTAAATTCAGGAGCCTGATGAGCATATTTTTTGTCCTACATTTGTGAGTTGTTGTGTAAAGACTATATAGATATGGAAATTTCATTTTTTAGGCTTTTATGCTGTTGAAATTTCTGTAAAAATGTTCATTTTTAGATTTATTAATAATTTGTGAAGTTGTGAATTTTTTGGCATTATTTCGGACATACCCGATTTGGGTTTATTTGAGAAATTGGTGGATCTTTGTAATATTGGTTGTTTGGTTTTAAAAATCTGATTTGAGGCTTAAAATATCATGTAAAATCAGAAAAGGGACATTCCAACAAACTCCTGTGTTGTCAACAATTCATCAATACAAGTATTAAATGAATGCATTAACCTAAGTAAGCTGAAGTAAATAGAATAAATAGTAAATAATTAATTATTTACTCTAACAAGCCTTAATAGGCCAACATTATACCATAGTACCAAATCTTGTGGGTATCATCCCCACTCTAGTTTTACTTTCTATTTGGAAGCTTTCTAGGTTACCATATTGTGTGTCAAAGTGTTATGAATGTTTTAATGCTTTTAGTTTTTCATGCATACAATTAGATCAAAATACATATGAAGGATTAATTGGTGAATTAAGATTAATTTTTATTGGTTCTTGATTCACCCCTCCCCTCTTAGTAACCTAGCCTATCTTATATTTCCAATAGTCCTACCCATGTAGATTTTCTTATGGTTCTTGAAATTCTCATCAAATTTCTCTAAGTCAATTAGAAATGACATGGGTCCCCCTAAGTTGAAAGATTTAATAAAAGTCTTCTTATCTAGTGCACAAAGTATACTTTGATATTTCTTATGGAATGCTTTATTGATAGGATTGTATGATTTGATCAATAGATTCATCAAATCAACATAAACAAAGACCTTAGGCATGATCAATTTACCCAAATTTCTATTGCAAGGGTTAGATATAGGAACCTTTTCTAAATTTTTATTGTAAAAGTATTAGAATAGTTCTTTCCCACCTCTATCTAGCACCTTTGCATCCCAATAGAAATTTTATGAGTCCCTAAAAGCATGGTCATTTTTCGATTGAAGTTTTGACAAACCTGCTAAGAAATGTAGCCATTCATTAGCAAAAGGACTAGGGTTTTTCCCTTTTGAATAACTTGATGAAGCTTCTTCAATTTGAGATTGTGCAATGAATTCTCCCTCTTTTTGTGCCATTGTTTCAAATTATCACAACACTACTAAAATCTATCTACTAGAATTTGCTTTAGAACTTTAACTCTTCTTTAAAATTTTAAACACTTTGTAACTGGTAATAAAATTCTATCTCTTTCTACCTTTTATCTTTTTCTGTAAATTGGAGCATGACGTTAATGGCATTAAAATGACATGCACAAAATCTTTTTAGTTCTTCAAAAGTTGGTCTATCTTCAAACTTTATGTTGTTCATACTTCCATCTTGTCATCTATTTCTAGCTTGGACATGCACTTTAATCTTTGTTCTTTTCCTTTAAAACTACAAGTAGCAATGTAGTGATTAACTTCTTTTGTCCAATTCTTGATGGCTTCATGAATCTCTTTAGTTTTGGCTGTGACCACATGAAAATGGTTACTGTAACCATTTCATAGCTTTGCCACTTAATTATTTAACTACCAATTCTAGCCCATAATGTCTCATTATACACTAATCTATGCTTCACCATGATGTTTTCTTGTCCACCATATAGACCTATGAAGCAAAAAAAACCTTTACATAACCCTCTCTGCAACATCATAGAAGTTAAGGGCTTACCATTCAACACCACATAGATTTAGTGTTAACAATCAAAATAAACATTATTGCTCCATCGCAACTTGAAATCAAACTACTTGTAAGTACCCCATGAAATAGCGAACTACAATACTTGACCATCTCATAGCTACACAACTATTCAACTATCCATCTCACTAACTATAGTGACCCAACAATTCATGTCATGCACGGTTACTTAACCCGTTATCGCAACATCTCTTCTTCAAAATCTTATCATGGCTTAACACCCATGAAGGCACGAAAATTCTTATCTCTTCATTGTAGCTTACCTCCTTAGCTTAATTTTTAACCTCACGAAGTAGGGAAATCTTTCTTTTGGACCCACCACTAAATCTCCACTATTTATGACTTAACACGTTTCATACTATCGAAGTTGAAAAATTTCTATCTTAACCCTTTCGCCACTTTGTAACTATCAATAACATAACATCTTTAAACCATGTGATGATCTCAACACTGCTTTATGTTGGAATATTTAGAATAACTAAGAGTTGGGTTGAATCAGTTATCCAATGTCCAAATATACAGATAAAACTTTTTAATATTTAAACTCATGCATGCAGTGATCATTAAATATCTTAAACCCTTTATCACAACATCTCTTCTTCAAAATCTTATCATTTCTTAACACCCATGAAGGCATGAAAATTATTATCTCTTCATTGCAACTACCTCCTTAGCTTAATTTTTAACCTCACGAAGTAGCGAAATCTTTCTTTTGGACCCACCACTGAATCTCCATTATTTATGACTTAACACCTTTCATACTGTCAAAGTTGCAAAACTAATATCTTAACCCTTTTTCCACTTTGTAACTATCAATAACATAACATCTTTAAACCATGTGATGATGTCAACACTGCTTTATGTTGGAATATTTAGAATAACTAAGAGTGGGGTTGAATTAGTTATCCAATGTCCAAATATACAGATAAAACTTTTTAGTATTTAAACTCATGCATGCAGTGATCATTAAATATCTTAAACATTTGCATATTGCTATCCTAGGTCAAAATAACTTTTTAGGAATGTAAACTTGAAACACCACAAAATCAATTACAAATCTTGACACAAGAATTTTATGTGGAAACCCAATTTTGGAAAAACCACTAGTAACATGCTACCAATTTTCACTCTTTTGAAGTGATCTCTATTAGGAGCCAACCTTATTAAAGGTTATAATGCACATTACCAAATGTGACCTTGATTAAAGGATTTTAATCACACTATTAGGAGTGAGCCTTGTTAAAGGACTTTAGAAGTCCATTAGAATATCACCCTATCAAAGGATTTACTAATGATTGTTAGGTCAACCTTAATGCAATGGATTCATCTAGATTGATACAATTGTTAGAAATTAACAATAGGACTTGATCTAATAATTAAAAAAATCACTTGGAGATTACAGATCTCACATTTAGTCCTCCATTCTTCTTGGCATTGATACTTTTCATTTTAGCAACTTCTTCACCCTTCAAGTCTCCCTTTGGCTACCATATGAAGCAAGACCCTAGACTTCTTGTCTTTCTCAGGTTCTTAAACATGAAAAGTTTCTTTTGTTATGTTATCTCCTTATATAGAGAGTTTAGTTCTTTTTCTGCTTAACCACAATCATCCATTTTAGGGTTAGATTAGATTCATTGAATCTTCCCACTTTTGCATTTTTTTCCTTCTAGAAACTTCCTTTACAATCCTCTTTGAATTCACCTCAAAATAGTTTATCTAGAATTCTATTCCACCAACTAATCATAGTTATCTTCCACATGCTTCACACAATTCAAGAAATCAATTTTTTTGACTCAAATGTGTCAAATCTTTGAATCATTTTATTGTCACTTGGCAATAACATGTTGTTTTCTCATAAAACACTATCTTTTGATGCTTAACCAACACTAGGTTTTTCTACATACACTAAGTTTCATTCTATCACTATTGCCATGTTCTGATGTTGGACACATATTAAGATTTTATTGACACTCAAAATATACTAAATGCTTAGTCATAACTATTTTTTTGCTCATTTAGAACTAAATTTTCTTGACTTCTACTATTTTCTTGGTCAGGCTTGGATGACACATTTCTTTCCTTAGTCTCCTTCTTGTCTTTGCTTCAATAACCTTTCATTGTAGCCTTATGTAGATAAAACATTACACTTTATTATTAATGTCTTATTTGGTCTTAGTGCTTCTTTAATACACCATATAACTCAACCTTTCTCTAAGTTCTCTTGTTATCCTTTCTTTTCAAATCCTCTTCATCAATCAAAAAAATGATAGCATTTAGAACAAAGTAAGTAATTGTCTCATTAACAATTAGTAGGTTTGACATCAGTGACAAAATAATGATTTTTCCATGATAGGTTTCATCCATCTTCTTCACTTCAACAATCTTCTTTTTAACAATCTCCCTCTTTGGCATTGATGGCAAACCAATACCAACAACAATACCAAAAAGAAACTTAATACCTTGTATTGAAATCTCTCCCTCTATTAGTATGTGTTCCTTCCTTTGTATGTTCTAATTTATTCCTTTGATTTGTCCCTCATATGGCCTTGTCCCTCTCTGACAACAATTTTTTTTATTTCTTCCTTAGATATTTCTCCTTCTTTGACAACAATGCCAAAAAAAATTCATCTATACATGTAGATATAATCAATTTAGGTTCTCCCTCTATCACCTTGCATATGACTATAAATCTTTTGTTTTAGCTTGTCCTTTTAGGTAGCTACTAAAGTAAGATCCACTACATCAAATTATAAAGCATACCATTCAATTTAGTTGATGTAGGGAACTACTCTTGATTCTTAACTAGCCTTGGATAGGGGTATCACCACTAACTTACCTCTAAGATATTCATGTGTATCCTTAGGTAAAGCCCCTATGAATATATCAGCTATTTTTTCTTTTGTATTCACATATTCCATTCTCACTTCTTTGTCTTGAACCAATTCTCTCAAGTAATGTCACTTGATTGCAATGTGCTCTATCTTTGTATGCATCATAGGGTTCTTAGATATGTTAATAGAACTTGTATTGTTATAGTAAAGTATCATAGGTTCAGTAATTTCTTCCTTCATTCCTTTGAGTAGTTATTTGATCCATACCACATTTGTACAATTCACTAAAGTAGCCACATATTCAGCTTCAATAGTAGATTGTGAAATACATTTCTATTTCTTACTAGTCCATGAGACTAATCTTTTTCCTAAGAAAAATGCTCCACCACTTGTACTTTTTATGTCATCAATATTTTTAGCCCAATCAACATCTGTATAGGCTCTTAATTCAAACTTATCATTCTTCTTGTAGTATAGACCATAGTCTTCTATTCTATTGAAGTATCTCATAATTCTTTTAACACCATCAAATGATTCTCCTTAGGATTTATAGAGTATATTGCAATAATCCCAACAACTAATGCAATATTAAGTCTGTTGTGAACTACATAGTGCAATTTTCCAATCATAGATCTATACAATGTTTGATTCACTTTGGTAGAATCGCCAGTCTTTGAAAGTTTGTGTTATCACCATGGGAGTATTAACTAGTTTTGAATCCTCCATACCAAAAATTTTTAAGATTTCTTTTACATACTTGGACTGAGTAATGTAAATACCATACTTCATCAGATATACTTGCAATCCAACAAAGAACTTTATTTCTCCAAACATAGACATCTCAATCTCTTTCTTCATTTTATTTAAAAACTTGTTATACAATAAATTTGGTCCTCTAAATATGATATCATCAACAAATATTTCAGCTAGAAAGATTCCTTTACCTACTTCAATCTTCAAGTATAAGTTGTTGTTGTTGTCAATCTTCTCAAAACTAATCTTCACAAGATAGTTGTGCAATCTTCATACCATTCTCTAGGAGCTTCCTTTAAACTAGATAAAGCCTTATGCAATCTACATGTTGGCCTAATTTTTCACCATTCAAAATTTTTGTATATTATAGTAAAAATTCAACTGCTTTTTCAAAATTAAGGTTGTGTTTCAAGATTTGTTTGACATAAATTAAAAAACCCTTAATTTTATGTTACCCTAATATTGTTGGTGCTCCATGTTTCCAAGGGTAGGTTTTTCATTTGTTTGAATTCAAATATGTGCAGGAAGCTCTAATCGTTTTAAAATATTTTATTTCAAATTTTCCATGTATATCTTTTAAAAATCCTTTCCTAACCATTTAATCCCAGCCACCTTTATCCTAACCATGGTTATTTTATTTAGTGTTTCACAAAGCATCTTAACTATGATGGTTTGTTTTGGGCTAGCTATTGATCTCTCCAAGATCAATGATAGGTGCATACCTGCAAGATGGATCTACTTGACTTTTACGTAATGTAAGCAAGTGCCTTTGTGCCACATAGCACTTGGTGACATTGGTTATAACTACACCAAAAAGACTAAGACTTGTCAGTACCTTCTCAAAACATTTTCAAACCTTTCCAAAAATATCATTGGTCAAATCATACAATGGGGTCACTTTTAGGGATCACATCTATACACTGTTAATCTTTAGAAGATCAATGGTGGGCGTATTCCTACTTCGTGAAGGTGAAAAGTTTTTAACTAAAGTAGGCAAGTTCCCTAATGACACCTATCCATAATGATGTCACAGAGGATATTCATGCAATTGAAAGGGCATGGGTTATGTATGTCATTGATCTTTAGGAGATCAATAGGTGGCACATAACCACAATATGAAAGTGCATGAGTTTTAAATAATGTGGGAAATTGCCTCTTTGACATATGGCATATGATGATGCTATGGACCCACAACTCTAAAAGGTAAATTTGTAGTCTATACTATTGGCAAAGTTGTTAGACATGGTGCAAAGGTAGTGTATTTCATTGGTCATTTTGGTTGACTAGGTCTTGAAATGCAATGATTTTGATTCACCATTGATCTTGGTAAGATTGATGGTGAGTGCTTCATTGCTTGTTGAAGTTGCATGATGTTTAAATAATGTGGGGAAGCACCTATTTGACACATGGCTAGGACCTTTAAAATTTAAAGTAGTTTTCTTTTTCAAATAAAGTTGTCTAATGTTGTAAGATCAATGGATGAAATTCAGACTTGAGGCACAACATGAAGTTAATGGCTACAGGAAGATTTATAATTTTGGGGGCTTCTCAGTGAAATTTGTAGAATTTGTTTCTAGATGAAATTAAGATAAAATATAATTAGAATTTCATCAGATTTGATTCTATTAATTATGAGGGAGATTTGATTAGTTTTTAAGGAAATTGGAAGTATTTATATTTTTTGCCAGTAGAACAGATGAATTTCATGGAAAAAGTAGATGTGACTAGCTAAATCAAATTTTAGGCTTAGCATAGTTTATAATGTATCTAATAATTTCTTCAAGAGGATATTTTGCTAATTATTTTAATGAGATATATTAGATATTTTCTACATTATTTATGATTTTAATTGTAAGTAGTTGAAGGAAGTTTAGTTTTGGCAACTTTAGATTAAAGACATTTCAGTGGGACACATGTCAAATTTAGCTTCTAGAGCCTAAAAATATCTTCTCTTCTATATATTTTTCCTCCCTACTCATTGTAAGGGTTCCAATTTTTTGAAATTTTCTCAAGATTGTGAGACTAGATAGGTTCCAATTTTTATGACTTGTGAGACAATGAGGTTAGGCCTAGTTTTAAAGTTGTGATACCATTTTCTTAGTGTTCTTCTATTATGAACAACATTAGTGTAGTTTTATTTTGAAGAATTCATATTATATAGTTATTCATTGTGTATTTTTTGAGTGTTAATATGTAGATGATGTATTGGTTTCAAGGAAATTAATGCAACAACTTCATTTCTTTTAGTTTTATTTTGGTTCTCATATCCTTCCTCTATTATCTATAATGTTTTGTGTTTGGGAAAAAAGAGCTTGAACTCAATTGTAATCCCTTAAGCTTGTATGTCAGGATGAATTTTCTATTGGAAGAAAGATCCATGTAAATGCTTGCTTCAATTGATAGGGTTGCAGGTTACACCAAGAGGATATTGCAATAAGTATGAGAATTATTATGAAGATAGATATCTATTTGCAAGCCAGATAGATAGATCATATATCTAGATATATGAGTATATTAGGATGTCCATCTATATGTTAAGGTTTAGTTGATGCCCAATGGATAAGGGATTGGTCAACTAAGAGATTGCATGTTCTCTATTATTGCATACCCAGATTATGTTGGGATATCAAAACTTCAATTGAATATCCTTCCCTTTATGTTTAAAGAGCTAAAAAAAATTTCCCTCACTTGGTTTATTAGATTCAAGTGCTCTATTATTAGCTATTTCACCCATGAATGCTTTCATAAACATAGAAGGTTAAGGGATTTTATCTGTTATTGAGATTCAGTTATATTCTTTTACACTAGTACCATATAAAGAATCTGAGCTCCACCCACCTAGGTCTTACAGAGCTTGAAGAAAAAGAAGGAATTATCCTTATAGTTGGCCCAAAACTATAGTCAAGTGCATCCATTGTAGGAATTTTCTAACCTTAGATCTATTGGTCTAGTTTCTTGGTTATTTTCAAATTTGTTAAATTAGGAGCCAACACTACATACCATGATTT
Source organism: Cupressus sempervirens (assembly GCA_028749045.1). Classification (NCBI taxonomy): domain Eukaryota; kingdom Viridiplantae; phylum Streptophyta; class Pinopsida; order Cupressales; family Cupressaceae; genus Cupressus; species Cupressus sempervirens. The sequence continues at coordinate 114,732,208 of CM053785.1, read as the reverse complement.
TGTTTTTTGGATCAAAAAATCCCTTGGGATATTCAATGTAAACCTCCTCTTCTAGTATAACATTTAGAAATTCTAACCTCACATCCATTTGATAACCTTTGAATCTTTTATAAGAAGAGTAAGCAAGCAGAGTTCTTACTCCTTCCAATCTTCAAGTGCATCCATTATAGATATTTTCTAACCTTAGATGTATTGGTCTAGTTTCTTGGTTATTTTCAAATATATTAAATTAGGAGCTAACACTGCATACCATGATTTTGTTTTTTGGATCAAAAAATCACTTGGGATATTCAATGTAAACCTCCTCTTCTAGTATAACATTTAGAAATTCTAACTTCACATCCATTTGATAACCTTTGAATCTTTTATAAGAAGAGTAAGAAAGAAGAGTTCTACTCCTTCCAATCTCTCAATTGGGAAAATGTTTCCCCATAGTCAATTCCCTCTTTTTATGCATATCCTTTGCAAAATAATCTTTCCTTATTCCTTATGACTTCATAATTCCCGTCTTGTTTGTTTATTAATACCCACTTAGTTCCAATAACATTCTTATTCTTTGGTTTGGGTACCAATGTCCAAGTTTTATTCTTCTCAATTTGATCAATTTCTTCACTGATGGCTTTATTCTAGTCTTCATTCTCTAGTGCATCATTCACTAATTTAGGTTCATGCATGCTCAACAAACATGTTTCATTTCTCAACCTATTCCTTGTCATTGGTCTATCTTCTTTCTCTCCAATAATTTTTTCAGTAGTGTGATGTCTTCTAACATACTTTGATAGTCTTGGCTATGTCTTCTTTCTTCAACAATAGATATTTCATTAAGTTTAATCTAAAAAACATTGTGCACTTCTTTTTTAGGTAACTCAACATTCATTTCATGTAAAATTATCTCAATATTAGGATGTACCTTGGATTTAGAATGTAGCTCAGCTCTTGAATGTGGCTTAGTTCCTAAATGCAACTCGACATCCATTGTATGTGACTCGATAGTCATTGATACTTGTTGCTGTTAATTTACAACTTAGTTCTCAACTTCATTAGCATTTATGTCTTTATAGTAGTACACAAAGGTTTTGTACTCTTTAGGTTCCCTCTTAGGTTTAGCTTCATGTACCTCTGTATATTCATCAAATTTTACATTTGCACTTTCCACAACTTTTTTATTATTAGTATTTAAACACTTGTAAGCTTTATTTCTTGTGGAATATCCTAAGAAAATACCTTGTCACCTTTTACGTCAAATTTAACATTTCTATTGTCCTTAAGAATGTAACACTTTCATCCAAATACCTTAAAATATTTGACATTGGGTGAGTATCTGCACCATAATTTGAAAGGTCTAAAATTTGTATCTTTCTTGACTTGTACTCTGTTCAAGGTATAGACAACTGTACTTACAACTTATCTCTAGTATTTCAATGCAAAATTCTTCTACATCATTAGTGTTCTAGCACAATCCATTATAGATATGTTCCTCCATTCAGAAATCCCATTTTTTGGAGGGGTTCAAGGTGTAGAAGTTTGTCTTTTAATTCCTATATCATTACAAAATATCTCAAACTCATTTGATGTAAAATCTCCACCTCTGTTAGATCTCAAAAATTTCAATATTTTATTAGTCTCCTTTTCAAATCTTTCCAAATACCACTGAAATATTTGAAAAACATCAGATTTCTGTTTCAAAAAAATTATTGTTTGCATCCTAGAATAATCATCAACAAATAGGATAATATACTTGTCATCCTTATAACTTTGCACATCAATTGGTCCACATAAATCAGTATGAACTAATTCTATAATTTCTTTTGAGGTATAAGTCTTACTTTTAAAACTATATTTTTTCATCTTTCCTAACTGACATTATTTGCTAATCACATTAATAGGTTTCTTTAGTTTTGGCAAACCACTTACTCTTTTCATGTTACTAATATTGACAAAATTATCAAAATTTACATGACATAACCTCTTGTGCCATAGCCATTCATCATCAAATTGTAGAACAAGACAAGTTGCATCATTCATGTCAAGATAAAATATATTACCTCTAGTCTTACCTCCACTTCCAATTAGTTTTCCATTAGCATCATAGATCTTAGCCTTCTTGTTATCAAATTTAACTTTGCAACCTAAACTATTCAATTGTGACACACTCAACAGATTATAGTCAAGTCCTCCTACATAGTAGGCATTGTCACACATGATATTTTCTATAGATCTTATTGATCCTTTTCTTTTTATTAGACATAGTGCATCATAACCAAATCTAACACTATTTCCATTGTAATACTAAAGGGTAATTAACTTACTTTTGTCTCCAATCTTGTGATGTGAACATTCACTATCAAAGATACATCTATTACTTTTGTTTGCATTGTTGGAAACAATTTATTAATTATGTATTATCTTTGATGTTACACAAAATGTCATATCAATTATAGTTCATGTATGTCAAGCTCACTCAAGCATTGGAGATAGTTTCTTGTGGATGCTAAGTATTCTAGAGTTTTCCTAGTTTAGAAGATAGTGTCTACCAAGTTCACTTAGTTGATAAAGAAAAGTTTGCAGAAGATGAGTGTTAACCGAGCTCACTTAGTTAATTAAGGAAATATTGGATGGAACCAGTGTTAACTAAGTTCACTTGGTTACCAAAGGAACTTTGTGAATATGTAGTGTTAACTGAGTTCACTTGGTTAACACAAGAAAATCACTTTGAGTTAGTATCTAATGAGCAGGGTTGGCTAACAAAGGATTTTTTTATTTTCGCATATTGAATACAATTGAATTTTTTGTTGGTTCTAGTTGACTAAGGATATGAATATTAATTATTCTAACTTGCATTCAAGCTGACTTGACAATGTGAAAGATATAAATATAAGGTCAAGTTGAGGATTAGAAGAAGAAGAATAAGTGGAACATTATTAAAGATTTGATGATGCTTAGAGGAGGAAAATTAGAAGGATAAGTAGAATATCCTTGATGAGATGCAAAGATACATTCAATTAGGAAGGATCAAGTATATAAGTGAAAATTGAGATTTGTAATCAGCAATTTAGTTGCATTAGAAATCAAGTCATTTCATTTTTACTCTCTAACCATTATAATAGTGATCTAAATCTCTTAATAGAATTGGATTAATAGCTATTTGTAAATCCTCTAACAAGGTGATATTTCCATTGAATTGTCTAAAGACCTGTAACAAGGCCACTCTTAATAGGGTTACATCTAACTGTGTATTTTGTAACCTTTAATAGGGTTGGCTCCTAATAGGGTTCACTTTAGAAGAGTGAAAATCAGTAACTAGTTACAATTGGTGGCTTTTCCCAAATTAGGTTTCCACATTAAAATCTTCGTGTCAAATCTATTCATGCTATTTATTTCATATGTTTTCGACTACATTAAAGTAAGATCAATCATAGATAATATCTTAATATTTTCATGTTAAGCATTTGCTGAGCCATTTCAGTGTATACTGAGTTGCAACATTTTTCTTGTGTGGTTAGTAATTTACAACATAGTTCAATATTTATTTATATCTAAGGAATTTGAGATTTATTTTGTGGTAACTAATTCACCCCTCCCCACTTAGTTACTCCTCTTGTATTTCCAAAAATTGGTATGAGAGCATTTGGTGTTTACAAAAAAGTTTTTAAAAACCAAAGCTAAAGATCAAGATGTCTTATAGAAGAGAGTTTCCCAAGTTTAACTAAGACAACTTTACAACATGGAAAGAAATTATGAGGTTACATTTGGCAACTATCAGTGATTCATGTTGTAAATATCTTGATAATGAATACAAGACTCCTAATAGAACATTATCAGTTGAAGATATTGTTGAAAAGAAAAATCATAACATCATAATGACTGACATTTATTTTTCTCTTAATTATGCTAAATTTGATGAAGTCAAAAGTTTCACTATAGCTTATGATGTGTGGATCAAATTGAAAGCAACCTATGGAGGAGATGAAAATGTTAGAAGAGCTAGAGCCAAAAGTCTCAGAGGATAGTTTGATCAAATGAAGATAAGAGAAGATGAAAACATTGCAAAATATGTTGAGCGAATTAAAGTAAGTATGAGTGGAATCAAAACATCTGGAGGAGACATTAATGACAAAATAGTTGTAAGTAATTATAATATGTTTCTAGATAATGGTAAAAATATTAACACAATCAAATCTAGAAACATATTACAATATAATGGATTGTGGAAATTTATTCTCTTTAAGTTCTAAGTAAGGTATTCAGAACCCTTCTTCCTATCTGTGATATTAGTGTGTTTGCTATTCAAGAAATGAGATGTGATCCAAATAGAAATACAACTTTGGATTTTCTAGTTGGAAGATTGGTAGCTTTTGAGTTGGATAACTATGGTAACTATGTCCCTATTTCCAAAGGTATATAGTTTGCATTTGAATCCAAGCTTTCACTCAAGAAAATGGGTAAGAAATCAAAAGCCAATCAATTAGAAAGTGAAGAAGAGGAAGAAAGTTCAAACAGTGATCTTAAATTTGTTGAAGCCCTACTTTCAAGGAAATATTCTGAAGGTAAGATTCCTCTAATCTATTGTTCTTGTGAAGAAGTTGGCCACATTATTGCAAGGTGCCCAAATAGAGAAGACAAAGATGAAAATAAAAGTAATAAGTTCAAAAAGAAAGAAGGAATTTAAAAACTACAAGGACTACAAGGACAAAGGTAAGAAATCTTATTTTATGGCTAATGATTCTGATAACAGTGAAGATGAAATGGTATATATTTCTATAAAAGATAAATATGATGATGAAGCAGATAAAATGACACTTATCTCTCATATTATCAAAAATGATATATGGATTATTGATAGTGGCTACTCACACCATATGACTATAGACAGAAAAATGTTTGAACACATGCAAAATTATGATGGTGGTAGTTTGAGATTTGGAAACAATGAATCTTGTTGCATAAAGGGAAAAGGTTGTATCTCATTAACCAATGAACTTAGATGTGACAATACTTGTTGGGTTGAAGGACTAAAGCATAATCTACTGAGTGTGGAATAGTTGAATAACATTAGATTCAAGGTAGAATTTATGAATGGGAAGGCCAAACTATTGGATAGAAAAGGAAATCTGGTTGGATCTGGCAAACAAACAAAAGGTAATCTATTCTATCTAGATCTTAGTGAAAGTTCATGTTTTATTGCTCAAGTAGAAGAAAGTTGGTTATGGCACAAAAGATTATATCATGTAAGCTTTGATAATCTATTCAAAATAAGAAGAAATAGAAAAGTACGAGGTATTCCTAGCTTGAGGAAACTTGATATGGATCTATACAAAATTATCAAATTGGTAAGATGGGAAAAACTAGTTTCAAAAGCAAGAACTATCATTCTGAAGAAGTCTTAGAGCTTTTACACACAAACTTATGTGGACCTATTGGAATAGAGAGTTACAATGGAGATAAGTTTTTTATTCTTTTTATTAATGATTATTCTAGAATGATCACAGTTATGCATCTAAAAGAAAAATTTGAAGCTTTTCAAAAATTTAAGTGGTATCTGTCAAGAGTAGAAAAAGAAACAAGAAAGAAGTTGAAATATTTGAGATCAAACAGAGGTGGTGAATTCATTTCCAAAGAGTTAAATGAATTCTACATTTAAAAATGAATTGGGAGATAGGTATCAACCCCTAGTACACCTCAGAAAAATGGTATCATTGAAAGAAGGAATAGATCCATCATGGATTTTGCAAGAACATTGATGATAGAAAAGAATGTTGTAATCAAATATTGGAAGGAAGCAATCAGTAATATAGTGCATACTTTGAATAGAGTATAGTTGAAGAAAGACTCAAATCAAAATCCTTATGAACTATGGTATGGCTACAAACCTAATTTAAGTTACTTAAAAAGTATTTGGTAGAAAATTTTATATCTTGAAAGGATCCAAGAAAGCTAAATTTGATGTCAAAGGTGATGAAGGCGTATTCCTAGGATACTCTTGTAGAAGTAAAGCATACAAGTGTTTGAATCTATCTACATATAAAATCATAGAAATTGCACACGTGAGAGTTGATTAGTTTGTAAAGAAGAGTGAAGAAGAAAGAAACAAAGAACTTGAGGATTATAGAAGATTTTTTTACTATGAAGTTGATACTTTACCAAAGCTATCTAGAAGTTAGGAGGCCTCACCTCCCAAGTCCCCAAAATCTCCAAAAGCTATCAAGTTGAAATCAATGCAATCTGAGACATAGTCTAAAGGACCCAAGTCATAGTTAGATGATACCAAGTTATTGCTAGAGAAAACCAAGTTTGATAGACTCAAGTCATAGACCATGGGACCCGATCTTAATATAGAAGAGCATGAAGAAGTTAGTGAATCAAACTCCAAATCCAAAGTAATTATGTTAGAAACATATGTCAAAAGGCATCATGCACCTAATCAAATCATTAGAGACAAGTTAGATGAAATAATGACAAGAAACAAATTGAAAGGTACATGTTTTCTTGCTAGATTTGACCCTAGAAATGTTAAAGTTGCCTTGGATAATGAAAGCTAGATTGGAGCAATGAATGAAGAAATAGAGCAGATTAAGAAGAACAAAACTTGGACTCTTGTTCCAAGACCCAAGGTTGATTATGTTGAAACTTTTTCTCCTATAGCAAGATTAGAGGGTGTTAGAACTTTAATAGCATATGCAACTCAAAGATGATTTAAACTTTATCAAATGGATGTAAAATCTATATTCTTGAATGGAATTCTTGATAAGAAAGTTTATATTGAACAACCTAAAGGTTTTGTAGATCCAAATAGAAGAGATATGGTCTACAAATTACATAGAGCATTATATGGTCTCAAGTAAGGTCTTAGAGCTTGGTATGAAAGACTTCATAACTACTTGGTAAAGATTGGTTTTAAAAGAACAAATGATAAAAAAAAATTGCATATGAAAGAAGGACTAAACAAGAAGATTGTCTTGGCAGAAATATTTGTGGATAAATTCTTTGTTGGATTTCAAATTGAGCAAAAGAAAGATGGTATCTACATTATTCAATCTAAATATATAAAGGATACACTAAAAAAAAATTGAATGAAAGATTTGAGACTAGTTGGAACTCCTATGTCTACGAGACACAAGCTTTCCAAAATTAATGATTCTAAGAAGGTAGATTAGACCACACACAGATCAATGATTGGAAAATTTTAGTATGTAGTGCATACAAGGCCTGATATTGCATTAGTGATTGGTATAGTAGTAAGATTTTTAGAAAATCTTAAAGAAAATCATATGAGGGAAATCAAAAGAATCATGGCATATCTGAAAGGTACTGAAGACTATGGACTATGGTATAAGAAAGGAGGAAATTTAGATTTGAAAGAAGTCATAGATGTTGATTGGGAAGGAAGTGTTGATGAAAAAAAGAGCACCAATGGTGGAGCATTCTTTCTTGGTAAAAGACTAGTGTCTTGGACAAGCAAGAAGCATAATTATATTTCTCAATCCACAACAGAGGTAGAATATGTGGTAGTAGTAGTTAATTATTCTAATATTGTTTGGTTGAAGAAACTATTGGTAGGTATGAAGATAGTGACCAAGGATCCAGTGGTTATATATTGTGATAACACCAATGTAATTAATATATCAAAGAATCTATTGATGCATACCAAAACAAAACACATTGCTATAAAATATCATTTTTCTAGAGTATTGGTACAAGATAAAGAGGTAATATTGGAATATGTGAATAATAAAGAACAAATTGTAGACATATGCACTAAACCATTACCTAAGGATGCATTTTTGTATCTAAGAGGTGAGTTAGGGGTCATTACCCTATCCAAAGCTCACTAAATAAAGTTTAGTGATGTATCAACCAAAGCATGTTGAAGATCAATCAGTTGATGTAGTATTGACAAGGGCACATTGCAAATGAATTAGTACATGAGGTACATTGATATTCATTGAACATTATCTTTGGCATGAGATGTCAAAGAGGGAGAAGTTTTTTGTCATATCTCATACAAATTTTATAAAGATAAGGAGAAAGAGATGTCAAAGAGGGAGAATGAACTTGGTCTAATATCAAAGGTAGGGTTTGCTATCAAAAGAAGGAATTGAAGGTAGGGAGATTTCACATTGATAGAGGGAATTCAGTTCTCATGGATGAGAATCAAAATGAAACTAATTTATGTTCCTTACTTTATTCTTGCTCTAAAATTTCATTGCATTATGACATGTTTCGCCATCAATGCTAAAGAGGGAGATTGTTGGAAACAATTGATTAATTGTGTATTGTGTTTGATGTTACATAAAATGTCATATCATTGCTAGTTAGTGTATGTTGAGCTCACTCAGGCATTGAAGACAATTTTCTGTGTCTGTTGAGCATTCTAGAGTTTGCCTAGTTTAGAAGACAATGTCCATCAAGTTCAGTTGGGTGAGAAAGGAAAGTTTGTAGAAGATGAGTGTTAACCGAGCTCACTCAGTTAATGAAGGAAATGTTGGATGAAACCAGTGTTAACCAAGCTCACTCCATTACCCAAGAAACTTTGTGAATATGTAATGTTAACCAAGTTCACTTGGTTAACATAGGAAAATTGTGTTAAGTTAGTATCTACCAAGTAGGGTTGAATAACAAAGAATTTTCTTGTTTTGGCATATTTAGTTCAATTGAGTTATTTTTTGGCTCTAGTTGACTAAGGAGATGAATATTAAATATTCTAAGTTGTATTCAAGTTGACTTGAAAATGTGCAAGATATAAATATAAGGTCAAGTTGAGGATTAGAAGAAGAAGCATAAGTGGAACATTATTGAAGATTGATGATGCTTAGAGGAAGCAAATTAGACAGATAAGAATAATATCCTTGATAAGATGTAGATATACATTTGATGAGGAAGGATCAAGTATCCAAGCCAGAATTGAAATCTATAATCAAAAAATTAATTACATCCAAAATTAGGTTATCTCATTGTTACTCTCTAACCATTATAGAAATGATCTAAATCTCTTAATAGAGTTGGCTTAACAGCTATTTGTAAATCCTCTAACAAGGTGGCATTTCTATTAAATTTTTTAAAGACCTCTAACAAGGCCACTCCTAATAGGGTGATTAAATCATCTAATAGGGTCACACCTCACAGTGTATTTTATAACCTTTAATAGGGTTGGCTCCTAAAAAGGCTCACTTCAAAAGAGTGAAAATCAATAACTAGTTGCAATTGGTAGTTTTTCCCAAATTGGGTTTCCAAGTTAAAATCTTAGTGTCAAATGTGTTCATGCTATTTATTTTACATGTTTGCAACTAAGTTAAAGTAAGATCAATCATAAATAACATCTTAAGATTCTTACATTAAGCATTTGTCGAGCCACTGTAGTGTTTACCAAGTTACAACATTTTTCTTTTGTGTTTACTAAGTTAGAACAAAGTTCATTTTTGATTGACATCTAAGGGATCTGGGATTTATTTTGTGGCAACTGATTCACCCCTCCCCTCTTAGTTACTCTTATATTTTCAACACACATAACATATCAATGTAGTTGCCTCATCTTCATTCGAATCATCTTTCATAGTAACATACACAACTTCATCATCATGATCATTAGATCCATCATTTGATTCTTCTGCAATAATGTAGTAGGATTTGTTTCCTTTATCTTTATATACGTTAGACCTCTTGTCTAACTTTGGTTCTTAAACATTGACCAATCTTGCTTCTAACTAGTCATCTCATTAAATAGAAAATTAAGATCTTTTTCCATTCATCCTCTATTGTCCATTTTAGAGTTAGGTAGAATTATGTAGGATTCAATGAATCTACGCATTTTTTCATTTTAATCTATTTTAGAAACTTCTTGTTCAATCCTCTTTGTATTCACCTCAAAATGGTTTACCATGAATTTTATGCCACCAACTTATCATAGTTATCTTCCACATGCTTCACAAAATTGAAGAAAATAAAATACTTGGCTCATATTGATCAACTATATATGATTTAACATGAATACTGGCACTCAGCATCAATATTCTATCACTCAAATTCCAAACTTTTCTTTCACTCATCATTCACTAGATAACTTAGCAAACACTAAAGTTTATTGGTGCTTGACATCAGCTAAAATTTGGTTGGCTTATACTATATCATTCATCATACACTAAACTTTCACTTTTCTCAACTCCAACTGATTTTCTACTTGGCTTGCAATTACTCTTCTTAGCACCTACTATCCACTTTGTCAATCTTGGTAGACTCAATTCTTCTTACTTGTTCTTCTAGACTTAATCAGTGTATCCAACCTTTGCAACCTTAAGTAGATAATTAATGAACTATATTATCACTATCTTAACTAAACTTTGTACAAATTATTACATACCATAACTCAACCTTTCCTTTGGGTGATTTTGTTAGCTCATTTAATCAAATCCTCTTCATCAACCAAACAAATGATAGTACTCAAATCAACTAAACAATTGTCTTACCAGCAAGTAGCAAGTTTGACATCAATAACAAAATAATGATTGAAACAGATTCTAATACTTGTATCAATCTATTTTCAACAATCTCCCTCCTTGGAATTAATGGAAAACTAGTACCAACAATAATACCAAAAAGAAAATAATTCCTTGTATTGAAATCTTTCCCTCTATATGTAGCTTTCATGTTCTATATAGCTTGCAAAATTTTGTTATGATCAACAGACAATGAATTCATCCTTATGAATCCCTCTTGATCACTTCTTCTTTCTAATTTTTAGGTATTTGTCTTTGCCTATTTTGTTCTTATATCTCTCTCAGCACCACATCCCTCTTACTAGGTAGATGTATGTCTTTTAACCATTTCTGTCTTTTTAGTAATCATAAGCTACACTATCTCCCTCTGAGTAGATATTCTATCTTTCTTCTTTGATCTCACTGTGTTTGGTATGTTGTATTTCTCCCTTTCTCTATGTTTACATATTTGATAATAATTGCAAAGACTTGTTATCTTAATATGCAGACATAAACAATTTTAGTTTCTCCTTCTATCACCTAGCTTGTGACTGATTTGTAGCTCTAGCTCTTTGATTACTTTAGGCAGATCCTAAAGTAAGATCCACTACATCAATGCATAACATATTTCAATCTTCTTAGTTGATGCAAGGAACTTCTCATCCTTCTTAAATAGCCTTTGATAGGGGTCTCACCCCTAGTTTATGTCTTAGATACTCATGAGCATCCTTAGGTAATTTTTTTGTGAAGATATCAACTATCTATTCTTTTGTATTCACATATTCCATCTTCACCTCTTTAGCTTGAATTAACTCTCTCAAGTAATGATACTTGATTGGAATGTGCTTAGTATTTGTATGCATATAAGGTCCTTTGATATATTTATAATACTTGTATTATCACAATAAAGTATCATAGGTTTAGTGATTTCCTCCTTCATACCTTTGAGTAGTTGTTTGGTCCATACAATGTTTGTACACTTTACTACAACAAAAACATATTAAGCTTCACTAGTAGATTGAGATATGCAATTTTGTTTCTTGCTAGTCCATGTAACTATCCGTTTTCCTAAGAAAAATGCTCCTCCACTAGTAGTCTTTATGTCATCAATATTTCTATCCCAATCAGCATCAGTATAGGCTTTCAAATCAAACTTCTCATTTTTCTTGTAGTATAGACCATAGTCTTCTGTTCCTTTTCGATATCTCATTATTGTCTTAACAACCATCAAATTATTCTCTATGGAATTAGTAGAGAATATTGTAACTATCCCAATAGATAATACGATATCAGGTCTTCTATGTACTACATATTATAGTTTGCCAATTATAGACATGTACCATGTTTGATTAACCTCATCCAAATCATTATTATTTGATAATTTGTGTCATGCTACCATAGGTGTGCTTATTAGCTCAAAATCTTCCAATCCAAAAGTTTTAAGTATCTCCTTTACATACTTAGAATGAGTGATGTATATACCATATTTCATTTGATGTACTCGCAAACCCACAAAGAACTTGATCTCTCCAAACACAAAAATCTCAAATTCTTTCTTCATTTTATTTGCAAAAGCTTTACATAAAGTATCTTGACCTCTGAATATGGTATCATTAAAAAAAAATTCAAATAGTAGACTACCTTTGCCTTTTTTTTTCTTCAAGTATAGATTGATGATATCACCAATCCTTTAAAATCCAATTTTTACAAGGTAATTTCATACCATACACTTGTTGCTTGCTTCAAACCATATAAATATTTGTGTAGTCTAAATACCATGTTTTTGTTGTTAGAATAAAAAAATCCTTTTGGCTATTCTATATAGACCTATTCTTCTAATATGCCATTTAGAAATGCAGATTTAACATCCATGTGATAAACTTTGAAGCCTTTGTATGTAGAGTAAGCAAGCAGAGTTCTTATTCCTTCCAATCTTGCAATAGAGGAAAATGTTTCTCCATAGTCTATCCATTCTTCTTGTGCATACCCCTTGAAAACTAATCTTGCCTTATTCCTTGTGACTTCACCATTTTCATCTAACTTGTTTATGTACACCAACTTGGTGCCAATCACCTTTTTATCTTTTGGTTTATGAACTAGAGTCCATGTCTTATTTTTCTCAATCTATTCAATCTCTTCTTTCATGGCTTTACACCAGTCCACATTTTCTATGGAATCTTTCATTGTTTTAGGTTCATGCATGCTAAAAAAAACATGTATCACTTCTCAACTTGTTTCTTATAATTGGTCTTACATATTTATCTCAAATAAATTATGCAGTAGGGTGATATCTTTAGATATACTTTAACAATCTTGGTTCTGCTCTATTTTCCTCATTTGGTCTATCAACTTCTAAATCACTATGTACTTCTCTATCAGGCAATTCAATATCTCTTTCATGTACACTAATCTTAGAATCCAAATTTGCCTCAACTTTATTTTTCTTCTCAACACCTAATTGCAACTTTTTTCGTGAATGCAACTCAACATTCATTGTATGTGACTTGGTAGTCACTAAAACTTGTTGATTTGCAAATTTATTTATACCTTGTTTATCATAATGAATACCTTCATAAAAGTATACAAAAGATTTTTATTCCTTTGGTTTCTTCATAGATTCAGCCTCATGTACCTCTGTATATTCATCAAATTTTGCATTTGCACTTTCCACAACTTTTTTAGTGTTAGTATTTAAACATTATAAGCCTTTCTTCTTATGGAATAGCCAAGGAATATACCCTCTTCACTTTTTGCATCTAATTTACCATTCTTGAAATCTTTGAGAATATAAAACTCGCTTCTAAATACCTTAAAATATTTTACATTGGGTGAGTATCCATACCATAGTTCAAAAGGTTTTGAATGAGTAACTTTCTTGACTTGAACATGGTTCAAGGTATAGATAGTTGTACTTATAGCCTCTTTCCAATATTTCAAAGCAATGTTCTTCTCCATCATGTGTATCCTAGTCGAATCCATAATAGATCTATTCCTCCCTTTAGTAATTCCATTTTGTGGAGGGGCCCTAAGGGCATGTCTCTCTTTTGATTCCTCTATCATTACAAAACATCTCAAACTCATTTAATGTAAATTCACCTTCTCTATCACATATCAAGCATTTTAGGCTTTTAGCTATTTCCTTCTCAACTCTTATTAAGTACCATTGAAACATTTGGAAAGTATCTAATTTCTATTTTAGAAACATAAATGTCATCATTTTAGAATAATCATCAAAAAATAGCATAATGTAATTATCACCTTTGTAGCTTTTCACATCAATTGGTCCACACAAGTTAGTATGAACGATCTCCAAAATTCCTTTAGAGGTGTGAGTCTTACTCTTAAAACTAGACTTGGTCATTTTGCCTAACTGACATTGTTTGCAAGTTATATTGTCAAGTTTCTTCAACTTAGGAAAACATTTGACTCTTCTCATGTTACTAATACTAACCAATTTATCAAAATTAACATGACATAACCTCTTGTGCCAGAACCACACACCATTAGATTATATGACTAGACAAGTAGCATCATCCATATCAAGGTAGAATAAATTACCTCTAGTTTTATCACCTTTTCCCATTAATTTCCTATTAGTATCATATATCTTAGTTATCTTTTCCTCAAACTCAACCTTGCAACCTGAACTATTCAATAGTGACACACTCAAAAAATTATAGTTAAGTCTTTCAACATAATAAGCACTGTCACATAAAATCTTATCTATGAGTTTGATAGAACCTTTTCCTTTCATCAAACAAGGTGCATCATTACCAAACCTTACACTATTTCCATCATAATAATTTAAGGTAAAAAACTTAATTTTACCTCCAGTCATGTGATGTGAACACCTACTATCAATGATCCATTTGTCATTCTTGTTCATACAAGACACTAGTGCAGTTTCCTCATCCTCATCAGAATCATCCTTCATTGCAACATACACCACTTCATCATCATGGTCATCAGATCCATCTTTGGTTTCCTCTTCTACAATGTAGCAAGACTTATTTCCTTTATCTTTTTAATCTTTGTTGTCTTCATCTCTTCTACTTTTGTATTTTTCTCTACCTCTATTGTTCTTCTTCTTTGGACATATAGTAGTAATATGACCTACCTCATTGTAACTAAAATAGATGATAGGTAACTTTCTTTTGAATTTTCCTTTTCCTCTATGAAATCTCCTTGCTAGTAGTGCTTCAAGATGTTCTACATCCTCCTCATCTATATCATTGTCACTAGAAAGATATTTTTTCTTCTTCTTCTTCTTCTTCTTCTTCTCATTAGTTTCCTTCAATGACAACTTAGCTTTGAAAGTAGATTCAACATTGTTAGATTTGAATTTGTCAAAATTAGATACCTCAAAAGTAGTGAGACTACCTACTAGACCTTCAAGAGTTAGATTAGAACCTAGTATACATCTCAGTTATTGTATTGTAGAATCTCTAATAGAATATATGGACAACAATGTTCTCAAAACTTTTCTTAATACAATTTCATCATCTATCTTACAAGTAGATCCTCTTATAGCATTAACAATATCTTTTATCCTAGAGAAATATTGAGGAACATTCTTACCTTCTTGCATTCTCATATCATTGAACTTACCTCTAAGACTTCCATAGTTGGTTCTCAAAACATTTGCATCTGCTTCATAGATGGTGGGAAGAGCATCCCACATCTTTTTTTCACTATCACAACCCTTTATGTCATTGAACTCAGTATAGTTTAGGGTAGAGGCAATCTCCAACATTTCCTGATTGTGTTCTTTCTTATTTTTTTATATCTTTAGTAGTTAGGGCTCTAGTAGGATCAACATGATCATTGGTGATGGTAAATTGTGCATTATATCCAAGACCTCCTAAGTGTAGTTTCATCAAAAATTTTCATGTAGGAAAGTTGGCCCTATTAAGCTTGGGTACCACTCTTTTTGATATCTTAATCTTTTGCTTCTAGTACCTTCAAACTAGTCCTCTTAAGTAGATGGTTGTGATGCCAATTGTTGGAATTCTTTAGAATAGCTGAGAGGGGGGGTGAATTAGTTATCCAAAGTCTAGATGTACAAATAAAACTTTTCACATATTAGTGAACCCATATTCAAAAACATATTCATGCGTGTATCCATTAGATCATATAATCACTTAAACTTTGTAGGTTGTTGCCAAATCAACTTTGCATAAATGTAAGCATGAAACATAATGGATTCAATATCACATTTGACACAATGATTTTACATAGAAACCCAATGTGGGAAAAATGATTAGTAACATGGTACTCATTCTCACTCTTCTGAAATGATACCCTATGAAAGGCCAACCATGTTAATGCACACTATTAAATGTGACTTGGTTAGAGGATTTCAATCACCCTATTAGGAGAAAACCTTGTTAGAGGACTTTAGATTATTAACTTGGAATTTCACCTGGTTAAAATATTTTAAAATGACTATTAGGTCAATCTTAATCAAAAGGATTTATCCTAGACTGGTATAATGATTAAATAGTAACCGTAAGGCTTGATACAATAACAAATTATAACTCACTTACATATTATAGATCTCTATTTCATTGCTCTATTTTGCTTGGCTTTCACATATTTATGCTCTTATATCTTTTTCACCCTTCAAGCATTCATACTCTTAAACCCTCTTTCTTTTCTTTCCAATAGTAGTCTCTTTTGTTTGGTCTCTGAATGAAGCAATACCTTAGACTTCTTATCTAACTTAGGTTCTCAAACATTGACCAACCTTATTTCTAACTAGTCATCTCTATAAATAGAAAATTAGAATCTTTTGTCATTCATCCTCTATCATCCATTTTAGGGTTAGGCAGGATTAGGTAGGATTCAATGAATCTACCCATTTTTCCATTTTAGTCCCTTTTACAAACTTCTTGTTCAATCCTCTTTGAATTCACCTCAAAATGGTTTACCATGAATTCTATGCCACTAACTTATCATAGTTACCTTCCACATGCTTCACAAAATTCAAAAAAAAAAATAGTTGGCTTAGATTAGTCAAATATACAATTTAACATAAATACTGGCACTTGATATCAATATGATGTCACTCAACTTCCAAACTATTCTTTCACTCGTCATTCACTAGATAACTAACCAAAATCTAAATTTTACTATTGATTAGCATCAATTAAACTTTAATCAACTTACATGATATTACTCAACTTTCACTTTGCTTGGATCCAACTAATTTTTTTCTTGGTAGACTCAATTCTTCTTACTTGTTCTTCTAGACTTAGTCAGGGTATCCAACCTTTCCAACCTTAAGTAGATAATCAATGGACTATATCATGACCATCTTAACTAATCTTTGTACTCCTTTTTATATACCATAATCAACCTTTCCTCTAGGTGCTTTTTTTTATCTCATTTAATCAAATCCTCCTCATCAATCAAACAAAAGACAGTATTCAGATCAATTAAACAATTGTCTTACTAGCAAGTAGCGAGTTTGACATCAATGAAAAAAAAATGATTGAAACATATTCTCATACTTGTATCAATATATTTTCAACATAGCTATCCTAAAGAAACTTATCTTGTCAAATATAGTTCTGTGTAAGCTCACATGCCTCAACTATTGCAATCTTTGTTCTGATCTAAAAGATATTCACATTCAAGTTTACATATAATAAAATTTGTATTCTATCTCTTTGATCTACTTTACCACAAGAAATGACTTGTACTATATACCAAGTTGTAAAAAACATTATTGTATCATCCTTGAGTCTTTCCAAATTTACATTAACAATATATGTCATCCTTAAGATATCACATTACATGTTATATTACAATGTTACATCTTTTCACAATTACAAGTAATATGTCATCTCATAGTCCTCGTAACTTTACACTCATTGATAATTTGATTATGTATGTTTGATGAAATTATGTTCAACATGTCTTCAACCTCTTTTCAACTCTCTCAAATAGATTCCATCTCTCTTAGGAGATAAAATCCAAACAACAATACTTGTTTTCTTGAAACCCTGTCTGAAAGGTTCCTTCACCAAATTCTTCATAACTTTGTCTAGCATTCATATTTCTATATGGGATCTTAATTGTAGCATCTAGACATACTCTAGAATATAATCCCAGGTGTGCATAAAGTGATATTTAATCCTTAAACTATGTAAAGCCAATCTTTGTTTGTTGTTCTTCTAGAGTGTTTATAGAATAACAAGTATGTTGACATCAATGAAAAATTCTACCATGAATGCAACCCACAACTACTAAATCATATCTCCAACACTGCTAGGATACTCCCCCATAGGAATACCATTAGGATTCATATTAACAAATTAATAAAAAAATTCCATTTTTTTCCCTTTTGCATAATTTTTTTGGGAAGAATTTTGTTTTGAAGTGATGTTAGATAGTGCATCTCAAATTTGGGTTTGTTATAAAATAGTGAACTATTAACATTCATTCCAATTTTAAAATAATAATTAATTCAAGTTTCAAGAGTTAGTTGTTCTTTCAATTGGTTTTATTTTTCCCATAAACACTAAGGTGTTAGTTGAGGTAAGAGAGTAGACAAGAAATGGAGATTACAAAAAATATGGTCTCAATCATTAAGATGAAATTGACATATTGCACTAGCAATCAACTGGATGTGGACTTTAATTATAGCAATTCTAGTTGAAGAATAAGCTGGAGCATTTGATATAATTAGTCTACTTTTGGCTCAAAAATAGTGACTATTCAATATAGACCATCTTATGTATCTAATATTTAGATCACTTTGGTAGTTGAC
Source organism: Cupressus sempervirens (assembly GCA_028749045.1). Taxonomy (NCBI): domain Eukaryota; kingdom Viridiplantae; phylum Streptophyta; class Pinopsida; order Cupressales; family Cupressaceae; genus Cupressus; species Cupressus sempervirens. The sequence continues at coordinate 114,713,965 of CM053785.1, read as the reverse complement.
ACATATATAAGCATAGGGAACTAGTTGCAACATGCCAATTATCTTCCTAAGATGCCTTTCATGGATTCTAGAGTTTTCAAAATAGGTCACACTATATATTGAATTGTTATATTTGTGTTGTTGTCTTCTATATATTTTGATTTCATTGTTATCATAGTATTCAAGATACAACTCTATTCAAATTGTATTACTATTACTTGCTCTTAATGCTTAATATCTTTTTTAGTAAATGTTGGCTAAGTATTGTGAATCCATTATTGAACATATTCTCTAAGAAAAAAAACATCATTTCCTTTAAAATGAAACCATAATTACACTTTCATGATAATTTTTTGATGAAATATTTCAAGGAGAAATATTTTTGCAACCATGTATCATGTTATCACATTAATAAATAGGCTAGTCTTTAAATAAGGAAAAAATGGGATAGACTTGAGGTAGATTTTTATAGTTTAATAAAATAGAGGTGACATTCTACAATTCATGGAAATGCACACCATAATTTAGTTTGATTAAAATAAAATAAAGAAAATGAAAAATATGGAAAATAATGTGTTCTCAAAGTAATATAATGACACATTCAATGGTAATCAACTATGGGACCTATCAAAAGAAAAAGATAATGAGAATTCAGTTGTATATAATTCGATTACAATTGGAGTCTATGAAATATCTATATGGTCTTATTTCTAAGTTGGAAGAACTAAATTTATATATATATCTAGAGTAAACCCATTAGATTGGAGGATTCTAATTGGGCTTTGTAGCTCCTAATGCTCACATTGGCTCAATATAAGTTTATGGGTCATCTACATAAATATTTCAAACTTGTAGTTGCATCACATCTTAGTGAGATTACATAAATAATAAATCTATAGAATTTTATAATGATGGTATACTAAGGAATATTTTTCAGCTTATTATGAAGAAATTTTAGGGTTTATATGATGATAAATACCTTGCCTTAGTTATGATGACTAAGATTTTAGAAATTTTTGTTGGAAATTAAATAGGGAAAGCAAAATCTAAGGGGGGTAGGTGTGGATCAATAGTAAAACTTTTAACCATAAAATTATTCACCTCACATCCATCTCATAATTTAATAAGTAAACTAAAATAAAAAATTAAGCATATAAATCTAAAGCATGTAAATAAAACATTCAACAAATGTATGACATTAGATATTTGGTTACCTAGAAACCCTCTGAGGAGAAGATAAAACTAGGGTGAGGATGACACCCACAAATCTCTACTACTACAGTAATAAAGTGTATCCAATGAATGTTACAATGTTTAAGTCATGAGGCATGATCTACCCTATGAAAGGTCTACCCTATTAAAGGCCTACAAAGACTATTAGGTCTTACCCTATTAAAGAATTTCAACACCCTATTAAAAGTGTGCCTGGTAAAAGGACTTTGAATTACAATTAAGTAAGAACCTATTTAAAGAATTTATAATAGCATATTAGGACTACTCTATTATTAGATTTAACTGATTCACCTGTTATAATGTGGGTGAATCTACAATAGTGGGTTACACATTTTTGCCTAAATTGACATTGAACTATGAATTTTCAAGACAACTTTCACTCTTAGATGCAAGTTGCCATTTAATGGTCAGGAATCTAAAGATGAAGTAAATAGAGTCTTTTAGGATTTTTTGTGTAGAATTTAAATATATATATATATATATATATTAATAAAATTGATTTCATTTGATTGAATTATTTTTTCTCCAATGAAAACTGGTATGTTATCAAAAACCTTATTTTTAAAAAGTGACATTGCTTTTGACACACATAACTTTTTTTCTACAATAGATATCAATGTGATTCTTTTGAATTTAGTTTGTTAACATCCATGCCAAAACCATGTTGGTTATTTCATGTCTTTAACCTTAGTATTTCATATTTTATTAGAGTTTAAGGTTGACCTAACGTGAATCTGGACTCAAATATAGAGACTGTACTTATTTTCCAATTTTTTTTTCTCTTATTTACTATTTTCCCATGAGCATCCAATATAGAGGTTTATTTTTTATAAGGAACCTTTGTTCAATTTAGAGGACTTGAATATAGAGACTATAGTTATTTTTCAATTTTTTTCTCTTATTTACTATTTTTCAATGAGCATCCAATATAGAGGTTTATTTTTTATAACGAACCTCTATTCAATTCATGTGCAAAAATGTATATCTAAAAAATTCAAAAAGTTGCAAAATCATAATCATTAGAAAGCTCATTTAGAGTACTTCTATCATGCAAAATGAAATGAATTCAATGCTCCATCTGAACCTAGTAATTGATCCTAGAAGCCATGAAATTAACAAAAACTATTATAGAATTTGCAAAAAATGTCTAGTTTTCTAGTTTCAATAGAATCTAACTTTCTATCAAAAGTTTTTAGATAGTTTAAATAGAAACTATTAATACTTGGTTTTGATAGAAACTAAATAGTTTCCTAACCTTTTCTTCCTAATTAGTTTCAATCAAAAGTAGATTAAAAATTAGTTTTGATAGAAACTATATGAATACTTTCTATCAAAAGCTTTTAGGCAAAAAAATTGTCTTTTGCAATTTTGGAGGAATTTCTTCCTCTGAAAAAGTGTAACCCACTATTGTGAGTTCACCCAGGTCTCAGGATTGATCCTTTGGTTAACACTCTATTTCGTGATGATAGATCACCTCTTTCTTGATGTATACTTGATCCTTTCTAATTAGCTATATTCTTGTCATCTTCTAATTCCTTTCCTCTATTCTCCTCTAACTAATTTTGCATTTTATTTCAATTTACAACTCCTTAGTCACCATGAAAGGTCTATTTACACATGTAAAACTTCTCTATTTTCTCCTTCCACACACATAAATATTTTAGGGTTTTTCTTCCTTAAGAACATCTAGCTGACTTAAGGTTAGGTATGAATCAATGATTGTGATTCACCCATATTGTTGCTTAATCCTTCCCTTTCTTTGATTGGATGTATGTGTTTGAATTACTTTAGAATAAATGAGAGGGGGGGTTAATTAGTTATTCAAAGTCTAGATGTACAAATAAAACTTTTTACAACTCAGTGAACCCATAAAATATTTACCATTATGCATGCATCCATAAGATTATCCAATTACTAAAAACTTGTAGCTTACTGCAATTCAATTTGCATAGATAAAAAGCATGAAACAATGATTTATATGGAAACCCAATTTGGGAAAAACCACCAGTAACATGTTACCACTTTTCCACTCTTCTAAAGTGATGCCCTATGAAAGGACAACTCTATTAAAAGTTACAATACACACTATTAAATGTGACCTAGTTAAAGGATTTCAATCACCCTATTAGGAGTGAGCCTTGTTAGAGGACTTCTAATCACTCACTTGGAGTGTCACCCAGTTAAAAGATTTACAAATGATTGTTAGGTCAATCTTAATCCAAAGGATTTTACCTAAACTAATTACAATTGCTAGAGAGTAATAGTAAGGCTTGATTGAATAAAAACTTACAACTATACTTGTAGATTTTAGATCTAGCCTTCTTTCTTAACATGCCATTGTAGACTCTTCTCTTAGGTCACTTGATGAAGCAAAACCCTTATGTCTCCTTCTCCCTTAGGTTCTCACATATGAAAACCTTTGCTTCATGAACAACCATCCTATTTATAGAAAATTAAGATATTTTTCTACTCATTCTGTTGGTGTTTGAAAATGTTACCCATTTCAAATTACCCTAATGAGAACAAAGCACATCTAGGGGCAGCTAACTCCCATTTTCAACATGCCCATTCAGACACCAGGCCAACTATAAGGCTATACTCCTTCTGCACTTCAGGCTCTGCAAAACCTAGGTGGGTGAACCTATTGTATATGAGAAATATGTTAGCAAGCAATACTAATATATTCAAAAAACAAAAGCATTAACTAGCATATAAACCATAACATAAATGAGAGACTAAAGAGGAAACCCCAATTGGAAATGTGAGCCAAATGAATGGAATCTCCCAATAGGATTTAGCTCCTTGCTTGGTAGATGGGTCTAAGGATTGGGATGTATGCTCAATGTTCCCAAAAACTAGCTTCAATGGAGATGGAAAATGGCAAATTGGTAACTTTGTGAGCTCTCAATTTGGCATCATAAGGGTATGGTTGATGGCTTTTGGCTCTCAAAAGGGCATTATAACTTTAGCTCCAAGATTGTGATATTTTGTAAAGGGGAAGGATCCAATTTATAGGCAAGAGGCTTGGGGGATTGAGGGCTAAGATGAAAGGATGGGAAAAAGCTCATGGAGGGCTCAAATTGCATGAGAGGAGAGCACATGGATTGTGCTTTTTTAGCACCAATCAGGGAGTGTCACATGTCACAAGGTCAGTGGATGGAGGAAAGGGGAAGGATGAGTCAAAAAAGGAGGCTCAAAGGATAATATCTTCATAAAGACCCTTCATTATGGCTTGTAAGAGCTTGTAAGAGTCTTTATGGCTTTTGTAAGAGCATTCATTGTTGGGTGGTTGGGATATTTTGGAGGGAGTTGAGATTGTTGACTTTCCTTGGCTTAAGAAAGTCTTAAGCTTGCTTAGGGAATGTGACAACATTAGGGGGTGGATTAGGTTTTGGTTTAGGATTAGATTAGGGATGTTAGAGATTTGCAAGTGGATTGAATTCATGAGGGTGGGTGAGTTAGTGGCTAAGCTTGGTTAGTATGGGTGGATGGGGTGGATTAGGCTAAAAAGAGGGTTTAGGAATAAGTTAGGGGCTTTTAGATTTGAGGGTTTTATTTATCAAATAGGTTTATTTAATAAATGGGGATTTTGGATTTAGATAGAAGAATAGGATTTAATTAATAAATAATATGTTATTTGATTTATCAATTAGGACTATAGATGATTAATGGAATTAATCAGCTAGGGATGGCAAATGATTAATTAAATAAGAATTTAATTAATGATGCCTTTAGAGATAACTAAATAGGATTACCAAAGCAATGTAATCGAATTTAGGTGTCTACACCTATAGATTCCTTATATGGTACCAGTTGTCAAAGCATACATTGAATCTATTATGAAGCAGATAAAACACTTATTTCTCCTGATAACTCATGAAATAACATCAATCTACAGTAGCTACATGCAGATCTAGGATATTCATAAGCTGAGTGAGGGCATTCTATTATAGCTTTTCAACATAAAAAGTAAAGATCTTTTGATTAATGATGTTGATTCAACAAAACCCCTAAAATGTAGCAACATGAGCAAGTGATCCTGTAAACGACCAGTGTCTTATCTATTTGGCAAATCCATGAATCAAATGCATACAAATGAATATCTGAGACATATGTGTATCTTTAGATATCTGATCTATCCATCTAACTTGTAAATGGACATCTATGCTCAATCTGAAACTCATTCTTGCATGATATCCCCATCAGCAAACTTGCAATCCTGTTGAGTCTCTGAAGCATTTACATAACCTCTTGGGTTATAAGAAACAATGAACTAACATGCAGCCTTAAGGAGCTCCAATGACAACCTAAACTCTTTGTTTAGAGATTGTAAAACATTGAAGATCACTAATAAGGGAGACGAGAATCAGAAAGAAACTAATGAAATTCCTGTTTCTTTGTATTAATTTCCTTGAAACAATACATTTAAAAGCATGCAATCAAAATATGAAAACACCTAACATGTCTGAACCATCTGTATTATCTGCACTAATGCTGTTCATACAAGAAGAATTTGCTGAAGAATATGGTGTCTCAGTATTGGAAATGCATCAAGAACTGGATCCAAAATCTGGTATCACAGTCATGAGCAGATTTTTTTCAAGGAACTGGAAACCCCTAAACAACAGGAAGAAAGAATTTTTGGATCTGATCTTTACTTGACAAGTGTCCACTTGAAATTCAATCTTCTGGCAACAGAAAACTTTGTCCTTCCTTCTCCATCTTGATCTGATTTTGTTTCATCATTTTTTGCAACCGATTTGCAAATGTCTGTTTCTAAATGATGAAAACTTGCTAAGTCACCAAAATATCTGATTTACCCACTGAAATGCTGGTGAAAATTTGGTTTTTACTGAATGAATCCACTCAAATTTTGACACATACTACATTTCAACTATTTTTTTATGTATATCCAAGTCATTTACATGATAGAAATCAATTTTGAACTCTGATACCTGAAAATGGTTACAATCTAGAAACCTGGGACAAAAACCACCTATAGCAGAAACACATTGCTACCTATGCAAATACTGACTCCAAAATTGGAAAATTCAGACTTCCACGATTCCAGTGGTATATGATAAGGCATATCTGGCCTTCAGGAAACACCCAGAATCTCAATTTGAAAAATGCCCCTCCCCTGTCAAAGAAACACAGGTTTGCACATTTGAATTTCTTTTAAAAATTTAAAAATTCTAAAGTTTAGACTTTAGAAAATAAACTTTTTAAAAAAATCTGCACGTGTTTTTTTTTGAAAACAATTTTCAAAATAAAATTTTTAAGTCAATTGAATTTTCCATCCCCTTCAATTTCATGGTCAACCCCCTTTGACCAAGTACCACGTGGCACTTCTTGATTGGTCCACCACTGCCAACAGGTGCCACATGTCATCACTTGATTTTCTTGCCCATTTTACTGCCACATCACCATTAGCGTAGGCCCAATGACACGTGGCAAAATCTCGCTTTCCCGCATTCTTTATCTTCCGCACAACTTATTATTGCGGGGAAGCAGGCATTCGTTGATCTTTGCCACGTGGCATCATCTCCTTGCATTGCCTCTAAACTTGTCATCTGCACCACATCATCATGCTCATGGGACCGCTGCCATGTGGCAGCTTCTCACATTCTCGCATTATTTAACGTCCCCGCAACATAATAATGCAGGGATGCGGGCTTTGCATGATCTGACACGCATCGTCATCTCCTTCACTGCCTCCGAATCTACCATGTTAACTTGTTTGGATTATCACATAAAATTATACACTACCATCCCTGGCTGACGTCATCAGATTGACCATAGGGGGACCCATGCATCCACGTAGCCTTTCCGTAAAGTGCTCACTTCGATTCATTTTCAGTTATGTGTTGTGCAGTATTTAAAAACTATAGTTCTCCCTTCCACAATAAATGTGGGATTAAGAACTTTATTTTTCTTCCCTCTGTTATTTCCATAGTGCTCCTTGGTTGCAGAGACGTGCGTATTGCTTTGACTGTGTTCCTTTTTGTGCGTTAGTTCCTTGAAAAAGGTGTGAGCTTTGCTTTTGTTTACTGTCGGTTTGAAACGATGCCACTGACTCCATGCTAGGCCCGCTGCTTTGAACTCGTGTAGATTTTTTTTACTTGGCGATGCCTCCTTGCATGCAAATTCTGCTACATTGACTAGGCATTCATTTATATTACTGGCAGCTCCTTTTAAAATGGCATTTTTCATCTTTGTTTGCTAGGCATTACCTCTACCAAATGGCGCTTCCAACTGCGCTCTCTATCTTTAGTCTGCGCTAACTCCCGTGCAAACTTGCGTGATTTCTTCTTGCTACCATCTGGGTGTTCACCTTTTCATTGTGGGCTAGATGTTTTTTCTATTTTGATGTCAAAACTCTGCACATTGCGTGAGTTCCCCTGCCTTTTCTTTGTGTTTAGTTGCGGGTTCTTTGAACTAAATTATAGCCTACTATTACAACTAGCAGCTTTCCTTTCAATCATGCCATGGATGTCTTTGTGCTTTGACATATTCTAATTGCTACAAAACATGAACATTCTTTGACATTCTCACTCACAGGTAACATTTTCCTTTTATGCCGTATTCCTTGCTTGGTTGGCTTTGATTGCTATGGGTGGAGTCATTTTTTCATGGTCTCATTTATGCTCAATGTGAGGGTTTGGAGTTTCCTTTTAATCAGTTCACCAGAGACCGAATATGCTTGATGGCTACTTCTTCCTTCAAACATCAACTTCGACATTGTCTTTAGCTGTGACTTGCATGACTGTAGAGGACTGCAATAAACATAGGCTCCATCCAAGGAATTTGTCAAAGAGATGCTCAAAATCAACTTTATCATTGCCATTGCACATCAGCAAGAGGGATTACTTTAGTGATGCCACTAATATACTTATATATGCCTTGGGGAAACAAATGTTCCTCCTCTAGGAAACTTGAATACATCACCTTCGAATTTAACTCCTCACAGCCTTTTCTATTATAAGACTTTTATAGGGAACATCTGCATAAGGAACATAGTCATGGCTCTTTGGCCATAGAAAAAGATCTATGTATCCTTTTGGAGCAAGAAAAAGAAAAGGCAACTTTTCATCCTTTGGTAGGTGGATTATGCTGTCAATGTTACTCTGATGGAATCAGTCGGGCCCCAAGAGCGAGTCCGGCTAAAATTTTTTATTTTCATACAACTGAAACCTCAAGCTAATCCACTGACCTTCTCAGATTGATTTGAATCAACTTTGATCAGAGATTGATCATTAAAAACTCAATTTATCACTTATCTGCAAACTATCAAATTGGTGCTAGAAGGTCTGTTGACTGCCTTTGAAAACTGACCCAGACAACTAACTAGGCCTTGAGATTGAACACATTGATTCTCTGCTCTGTACTCTTTATCCTACCAATTCTTGTCTCATGACGAATTCACAGTCAAAAGATATTCAATGTCAAAGATGTCTTCTCAGAATCACCTGCATGAAAACACATCAGAAAACAACAAACTGGGTTTGGATTTGGCTCAAAGAACTATGCAAAAGAGCACATGGGGAAATGAAAACTGGGACACTAGTTCTCTATCATGAGGGCATTATGGATTTGCAATTTGGGCTCATGACGAATGACCAGGAAAATTTGGTGAGTGGTCAAAGAAGGCTACCTCGAATTTTACAGACTGGACATGCTGACGGAAAACATTTTTTGCGAATGTAATTGACCTGAAAAATGTGCAAACGGATTTGTCATGTTCTAAAAATTGGCACACTTGTAATACTTTCAGTGGACAATGCAGGGGAACAAACCATTCAATCTCACCTATCACTAATCAGGAGATATGATGTCATGAACAGGGGTTCTGATCAATCTGCAAATACTGACAATAGTAAAACTTTAGAAATTGTGTTTGGAAATACGTTTGAAGAATGGTCAAACGGATTCGTCAAGACTTGAAAATTGAAAAATAGGAAGTCTTTGACGTTTGAAAAGCAACGCAAAAGGAATTTTAGCATTTTGGTCAACTGGTCAAAAGTTATGATTGGTCGAATAAGGCTTCCCAGAATTGTGAACAACTAGTCAAATGCACAGAACAGTAAATGACCAACTTTGGGGGGTGCAAAACCTAGTCAAACGGATTCAAAATGACTTGAAAATTGAAACATTGGTTCTTTATTATGAATACTAAACATCTCCAAAGTGGCGAGTCATGACACATTCCTAGGTAAAAGATATTCAGATGCAAACTAGGCCTCTGATCGCTATTTGATACTTGGGTAAAATTGCAAATTTTGACATTTGCTTCAAAACAATACTTCGCCAAATGACTCAGAATGATGTTTTAACTTCATGGAACATGCGAACAGACTAAATGGAGGGTGTTAGAAACATTAAACACCATTTAGGCCTCATACTGATAGTCGGGTACATAGGCACTTTAAAGCATTTATAGGCCTAATTTTTTCAAAAAATTTCGAGATGTGACTAAAAATGAAGCATGCAATTTTTAGTCCCAATAGTGGCTCTGTCTGGGGATGCATGCCCCTTGCGGGCATGGCAAGGATTCAGGTCTCTGGGAGAAGCAGACCATACATCTAACAACAAAACTTTCTCCCTTGAACAGCTTTATTGAAAGTAGGGAAATCTACATCTACTATGTACAAGTGATGGCGTCGGGCCACTGAAAATTTTCAGAACTCCTTACCTCTGTCATACACTTGGTTCTCATTTACATCCTTATGAGGCAAACTGAAACTCTCTTTCCCATCAATTCCACCAATCAGATTAGCACTTTGAAGCAAAACACTCGACAAAATTGAATTCACACTTTCATTCTCATAATGCATATATATATCAGAATTACCCTTTACTTCATGCTCATTATGAGAGAACAAATCAGCATGCTAATAATTATACAAATTGGACTCAAAATCAAAATCCAACAATGATTCATGCATGCTGATCGGAAACACAAAAACTTCATAATCTATATCATTCACCAAGTTGCAAAAACCAAAAACTTGCAACTCACCTTATGCCTCCAGCTTCTAAAAATACAATGGATCTAAATCAACTTCATGTATCATGTCATCACACACCGAATCAGATCTAAAACTTACTAAAAAATTATCACCATAGTCTTCAAACAAAGGTTCATCAGACATATGAAAAGAATCTTCATTAAAATTCTCATCAATAGGAACTCTACTGGCATCAATATTCTTATCAAAGAAATTACTAAAGATACTTGTGAATGCGTCAAACTCACTAGCATAAGACTCACCAACATGTAGAGAAGATTTAACTATAGATTCATGTGTACCATTGTCAGTATTCACTTTATTGCATGAATCATCAAATCTCATCTCAAGTAACTACATATTACTGTCATATAGTCCATCTAGATCAGATAAAAAACCAACTGATCTCTCATCATCATTAGTAACATTAATCATAGGAATTTCTTCATTAAATGTTAAATCAAAATCAAAAGACATCAAAAACCTCTCGTTATCATCTCTATGACATAGATCTAATTTAACATCACTCATGGCAGTAGTAAATACATCTCTACTGGTCTTCATTTCTTCAAACAAATCTTCATTCTCATGCTGAAAGTCTTCAAAAGAATAACAATGTTGATATGCAGGAGAACAAACATAGGGGTCTACATCATACATTACATCATCCTTACGAGATGCATGCACTAATAAAGGCGAAGTTGAATCACACATTGACATATACCTTTCAAACTCATGTTGTAACAAGGCTGAGACCTCATTTGTATTCAACAGATCGCTTTCACAAACTTCTTCATCTTGATTGCAATTATTTCTCAGATAATCTGAAGAACTTATAACAGTAACACCATTAGTCATACAATCTAAACAATTAGTAGTACTTTCACAATACATATCCTCTTCCCTACACCACATCTGGACATTAGATGCATCGCTGTATTCAACTTCATTGCAGGAAGATATTTCAAGACTACTGTTATAACCCTTTTTATTCTCAAACATATTGTCATAGGACTCATCATTTTCACTATGACTATCAACATTTTCAATTTCAACAATACAATAACCATTCTTTTCTAAATAGCCTTCACATTCTCTAAATACTCTCTCAAAGTATTTAATCTTTTCAAATCTTGCTTTCATTGTCCAATGTACTGAATCAGGCATGAAGACTAATAAAAACACAAAAGCCCATGATAATTCATTGGGTCTTTCTGAAATGGGAAGCTCTAATATTTCCAACTTGAATTGCATCTAAGTCATCTACACTTCCCACATTCCTTCGGATAGAAGGAATGACTTGACTATGAAGCTTTCCATACAACATAAACAAATTTTCATGTACCTCTTCATAGCTTGATAGAGTATTATCAGATCTACAATCTGAATCCATTTTGAGAATGAAATTTCTACCTCTTTATCCTAGTGCTAAAAACCACTGAATAGAGGCAACCCTTTTAAAACACTTGACCTTCATGAAAAGAAGCATGAAAATCAAAATACCTCCAGTGCTGATGCTGAACTTTGATCTGCTAATTTGGCACAGGTGCAGACTGGAATTCCTTCACACCACTTATCAAACTTTGTAGAGTCGCCACCTCTTTGCAAGAGGAATAAAATAACCACTGTTGTGATTGATTTTTTACATTTCAATTTCTTTATAACAGAAGATTTCAAGTAGCACTTAAAAACTTATCAAGAATTTAAAACTTCTTTTCCAAGATCTATCAACAGTCTTAGATATGCCCATACAACTAAAAATTTCTCAAAATTTTGCAATGAAATAAACTAGGAACAAACTGGTACAGAGATTTGAGAGTCACCACTCACACTTGGTAAGAAATAAAACATAATTTGTCACTTAACAAATTTGAACCAGACCTTCAATGTAGGAGAGACTTGCAGATCACTAACATCCTGAAAAGAATATACACTTTATAAACAAATTCTTGACTCTGAAACTTTCTCAACAGTATTTGAAAAAATTGAACTAATTGAAGATAGACCTATGACAGTCATAGAACATAATTTTCATCCAGTTTCAACATACTGCTGATAATGAATAAAGCTTAACTGGGGAACATGAAACTTCAGCAAGGAAAAGGAACACATCCTGCTATTGATATGATATATCCAATCTGTTTTACATCAGAGGCTCTTGTTCTTTCAAAAAAATGGATTGCCATCTTATCTCCCAAGCAGAGTCACCATTTTGTTGGTGTTTGAAAATGTTACCCATTTCCAATTACCCTGATGAGAACAAAGCACATCTAGGGGAAGCTAACTCCCATTTTCAACATGCCCATTCAGAAACCAGGCCAACTATAAGGCTATACTCCTTCTGCACTTTAGGCTCTACAAAACCTAGATGGGTGAACCTATAGATTCCTTATATGGTACCAGTTGTCAAAGCATACATTGAATCTATTATGAAGTAGATAAAACACTTATTTTTCTTAATAACTCATGAAATAACATCAATCTATAGTAGCTACATGCAGATTTAGGATATTCATAAGCTGAGTGAGGGCATTCTATTATAGCTCTTCAACATAAAAAGTAAAGATCGTTTGATTAATGATGTTGATTCAACAAAACCCCTAAAATGTAGCAACATGAGCAAGTGATCCTGTAAATGACTAGTGTCTTATCTATTGGGAAAATCCATGAATCAAATGCATACAAATGAATATCTGAGACATATGTGTATCTTTAGATATCTGATCTATCCATCTAACTTGTAAATGGAAATCTATGCTCAATATGAAACTCATTCTTGCATGATATCCCCATCAACAAACCTGCAATCCTGTTGATTCTCTGAAGCATTTACATAACCTCTTGGGTTATAAGCAATAATGAACTAACATGCAGCCTTAAGGAGCTGCAATTACAACCTAAACTCTTTGTTCAGAGATTGTAAAACATTGAAGATCACTAATAAGGGAGACGAGAATCAGAAAGAAACTAATGAAATTCATGTTTCTCTATATTAATTTCCTTGAAACAATACATTTAAAAGCATGCAATCAAAATATGAAAAAACCTAACATGTCTGAACCATCTGTATTATCTGCACTAATGTTGTTCATACAAGAAGAATTTTCTGAAGAATATGGTGTCTCAGTACTGGAAATGCATCAAGAACTGGATCCAAAATCTGGTATCACAGTCATGAGCAGATTTTTTCCAAGGAATTAGAACCCCATAAATGACAGGAAGAAAGAATGATATAGAAGAGAAAGAATTTCTAGATCTGATCTTTACTTGACAAGTGTCCACTTGAAATTCAATCTTCTGGCAACAGAAAACTTCATCCTTCCTTCTCCATCTTGATCTGATTTTGTTTCATCATTTTTTGCAACTGATTTGCAAATGTCTATTTCTAAATGATGAAAACTTGCTGAGTCACCAAAATATCTGATTTATCCACTGAAATGCTGGTGAAAATTTGGTTTTTACTGAATGAATCTGCTCAAATTTTGACCCATACTACATTTCAACTATTTTTAATGTATATCTACGTCATTTACATGCTAGAAATCAATTTTGAACTCTGATACCTGAAAACGGTTACAATCTGGATACTTGGGACAAAAACCCCCTATAGCAGAAACACATTGCTACCTATGCAAATACTAACTCCAAAATTGGAAAATTTAGACTTCCATGATTTCGGCGGTATATGATAAGGCATATCTAGCCTTCAGGAAACACCCAGAATCTCGATTTGAAAAATGCCCCTCCGCTGTCAAAGAAACACAAGTCTACACATTTGAATTTCTTTTAAAAATTTAAAAATTCTAAAGTTTAGACTTTAGAAAATAAACTTTTTAAAAAAATCTGCACGTATTTTTTTTTTTGAAAACAATTTTCAAAATAAAATTTTTAAGTCAATTGAATTTTCCATCCCCTTCAATTTCATGGTCAACCCCCTTTGACCAAGTGCCACATGGCACTTTTTGATTGGTCCACCACTACTAACAAGTGCCACATGTCATCACTTGATTTTCTTTCCCATTTTACTACCATGTCACCATTAGCGCAGGCCCAATGACACGTGGCGAAATCTCGCTTTCCCGCATTTTTTATCTTCCTCGCAACTTATTATTGCAGGGAAGTAGGCATTCGTCGATCTATGCCACATGGCATTATCTCCTTGCATTGCCTCTAAACTTGTCATCTATGCCACATCATTATTCTTGCGGGACTGCTGCCACATGGCAGCTTCCCGCATTCTCGCATTATTTAACGTCCCCACAACATAATAATGTCAGAATGCGGGCTTTGCACGATCTAACACGCATCGTCATCTCCTTCACTGCCTCCAAATCTGCCATGTCAGCTTGTTTGGATTATCATGTAAAATTATGCACTACCATCCCTAGCTGATGTCATCAGGTTGACCATAGGGGGACCCATGCATCCACGCAACCTTTCCAAAAAGCGCTCACTTCAATTCATTTTCAGTTATGTGTTGTGCAGTATTTAAAAACTATAGTTTTCCCTTCCATAGTAAATGTTGTATTAAGAACTTTAATTTTCTTCCCTCTATTATTTCCATAGTCCTCCTTGGTTGCAGAGACATGTGTATTGCTTTGACTGCGTTCCTTTTTGTGCCTTAGTTCCTTCAAAAAGGTGTGAGCTTTGCTTTTGTTTACTGGCGGTTTGAAAGGATGCCGCTGACTCCATGCTAGGCCTGTTGCTTTGAACTCATGTAGATTTTTTTTACTTGGCGATGCCTCCTTGCATGAAGATTCTGCTACATTGACTGGGCGTTCATTTATATTACTGGCTGCTCCTTTTAAAATGGTATTTTTCATCTTTGTTTGCTGGGCGTTACCTCTGCCAAATGGCACTTCCAGCTGCGCTCTCTCCCTTCAGTTTGTGCTGACTTCTATGCAAACTTGCGTGATTTCTTCTTGCTACCATGTGGGTGTTCACCTTTTCATTGTGGGCTGGATGTCTTTTTTATTTTGATGTCGAAACTTTGCACATTGCGTGAGTTCCCCTACCTTTTCTTTGTGTTTAGCTGCGGGTTCTTAGAACTAAATTATAGCCTACTATTACAACCAGTAGCTTTCCTTTTAATCATGTCGTGGACGTCTTTGTGCTTTGACATATTCTAATTGCTACAAAATGCTAGCATTCTTTGACATTCTCACTCACAGGTAACATTTTCCTTTTATGTCGTATTCCTTGCTTGGTTGGCTTTGATTGCTATGGGTGGAGTCATTTTTTCATGGTTTCATTTATGCTCAATGTGAGGGTTTGGAGTTTCCTTTTAATCAGTTCACCAGAGACCGAATATGGTTGATGGCTACTTCTTCCTTCAAACATCAACTTCGCCATTGTCTTTAGCTGTGACTTGCATGACTGTAGAGGACTGCAATAAACATAGGCTCCATCCAAGGAATTTGTCAAAGAGATGCTCAAAATCAACTTTATCATTGCCATTGCACTTTAGCAAGAGGGATTACTTTAGTGATGCCACTAATATACTTATATATGCCTTGGGGAAACAAATGTGCCTACTCTAGGAAACTTGAATACATCACCTTCAAATTTAACTCCTCATAGCCTTTTCTATTATAAGACTTTTATAGGGAACATCTGCATAAGGAACATAGTCATGGATCTTTGGCCATAGAAAAAGATCTATGTATCCTTTTGGAGCAAGAAAAAGAAAAGGAAACTTTTCATCCTCTGGTAGGTGGATTATGTTGTCAATGTTACTCTAATGGAATCAGTCGGGCCCCAAGAGAGGGTCTGGCTAAAAAAATTTATTTTCGTACAACTGAAACCTCAAGCTAATCCATTGACCTTCTCAGATTGATTTGAATCAACTTTGATCAGAGATTGATCATTAAAAACTCAATTTATCACTTATTTGCAAACTATCAAGTTGGTGCCAGAAGGTCTGTTGACTGCCTTTGAAAACTGACCTAGACAACTAACCAGGCCTTGAGATTGAACACACTGATTCTTTGCTCTGTACTCTTGTATCCGGCCAATTCTCATCTCATGACGAATTCACAGTCAAAAGATATTCAATGTCAAAGATGTCTTTTCAGAATCACCTGCATGAAAACACATTAGAAAACAACAAACTGGGTTTGGATTTGGCTCATAAAACTATGCAAAAGAGCACATGGGAAAACGAAAAATTGGGACACTAGTTCTCTATCATGAGGACATTATGGATTTGCGATTTAGGCTCATTACGAATGACTGAGAAAATTTGGTGAGCGGTCAAAGAAGGCTACTTAGAATTTTACAGACTGGACATGCTGACAAAAAACATTTTTTGCGAATGTAATTGACCTGAAAAATGTGCAAACGGATTTGTCCTGTTCTAAAAACTGGCACACTTGTAATACTTTTAGTGGAAAATACAGGGGAATAGACCATTTGATCTCACCTATCACAGATCAGGAGATATGATGTCATGAACAGGGGTTTCGATCAATCTGCAAATACTGACACTAGTAAAACTTTAGAAATTGTGTTTGGAAATACTTTTGAAGAATGGTCAAATGGATTCATCTAGACTTGAAAATTGAAACATAGGAAGTCTTTGATGTCTAAAAAGCAACGCAAAAGGAATTTTAGCATTTTGGTCAACTGGTCAAAAGTTATGATTGGTCAAATAGGGCTTCCTAGAATTGTGAACAACTAGTCAAATGCACAGAACAGTAAATGACCAACTTTGGGGGGTGCAAAACCTAGTCAAACGGATTCAAAATGACTTGAAAATTGAAAAATAGGTTCTTTATTATGCATACTAAACATCTACAAAGTGTCTAGTTATGAAACATTCCTAGGTAAAAGATATTCAGATGCAAACTAGGCCTCTGATGGCTATTTGATACTTGGGTAGAATTGCAAATTTTGACATTTGCTTCAAAACAATACTTCGCCAAATGACCCGGAATGATGTTTTAACTTCATGGAACATGCGAACAGGCTAAATGGAGGGTGTTAGAAACATTAAGCACCACTTAGGCCTCATACTGACAGTCGGGTACATAGGCACTTTAAAGCATTTATAGGCCTGATTTTTTCAAAAAATTTCGAGATGTGACTAAAAATGAAGCATGCAATTTTTTGTCCCAACACATTCTCCATCATCCATTTTAGGGTTAGGTAGGATACAATGTATCTACCCCATATTCCATATCTCTTCTAGAAAGTTCTCCTTTTATGCTATTTAGATTCACCTAAAAATGGTTTACATAGAATTATGTGCCACCAGCTCATCATCCTTATCTTCCACCTTTGTCACAAAATCTAAGAAAACAAACTTGTTGGCTCAGATTCATTGAATCTATGATCTTTAAAATAATGTAGTAGCTCAACACTATCTTATTTATGATGCTTGGCACATACTAGGTTACTCAACATCCTCTATGAAATCACTCAATACCAACCAAAGTTTACTGGTACTCAGCACCAACTAAACTTTACTCAACATCAACAAAATTTCTTGACATCCATTAGAATTTGCATTTTCTTGGCTCCAACTAATTTTTTTCTCATCTTGCATTGACTTTACTCGACACCTACTATCCACCTGATCAAGCTTAGTAGACAAACTCTGTATTACATGTTCTTCTATTCTTTCTTAGTGTAGCCAACATTTGGAACCTTAAGTAGATAATCAATTCATCATGTTACCAATATCTTAGCTAATATTTTTACTTCATTACATAAGCATAAATCAATCTTTCCTCTAGATGGTATTGTTACCTCTTACTAATCAAATCCTCTTCATCAATCAACTAAGTGATAGTACTTGAATCTTATAAGTAATTGTCTTACCAGCAAAAAATAAGTTTAGTAGTTTTGACATCAATGACAAAATATTGGTTGAAACATGTATATTAATCTCACTCTTTGTCAATCTTAATCAATTTCAACAATCTCCCTCTTTGGCATTGATGGCAAACCAAAATGATCAACCCAAAAAAAATCAAATGATGAACATCTTGTTCAATCAATTTGACTAGGTTAAAATAGTAAGACAATACCAAAAATAAAATTGGATCAGCATTACTCCCTCTATCAACAACTTCCATCTTTTGTTTAGGTTACAAAAACTGTTACTTATAACTCCCTCTTATTTTCTTCACTTGTATCTCCCTCTTACTAGGTAGATCAGGATTGGTCCCTCTTTCTTATACTTTCTCCCTTTCTAATCAAAAATATCAACATATCTCATTAACCTCTTTATCAAAAATCTCTAGATGTCTCCCTCTCTAGTAATATTGTTGATCAACAACATTATCTCCCTCTTTGATAGCAATGCCAAAGACATATGCCAAAAACTTTGTCATCTTTAAGACTTGCATATATGAATTTTTTCAATTTCTCTAGCTTCTTCAATTGCTCCCTCTATCACCTTACTAGTGACTGATTTGGATATTTAATCTCTTTGTTTACTTTAGACATATCCTAAAGTACGATCCTCTACATCAATTTTTAACATATGGAAAACAACTAATTTGATGTATGGTACTCCCTAATTACTTAGATAGCCTTAGATAGGGGTAGCACCCCTAATTTACCTCTTAGATACTCATGAGCATCCTTAGGTAAAGCTTTTGTCAAAATATCAACAATTTTCTCCTTTGCATTAACATGTTCCATCGTTAACTCTTTATCTTGGACTAATTCTCTCACATAATGATACTTGATTGCAATGTGCTTGGTCT
Organism: Cupressus sempervirens; assembly: GCA_028749045.1. Classification (NCBI taxonomy): domain Eukaryota; kingdom Viridiplantae; phylum Streptophyta; class Pinopsida; order Cupressales; family Cupressaceae; genus Cupressus; species Cupressus sempervirens. Next base: position 114,695,031 of record CM053785.1, on the reverse strand, counting down.
TTGTGTCCATCACTAGATTCTTTGATATGTTTATATCACTTGTATTATCACAATAAAGTGTCATAGGTTTTGTGATCTCTTCCTTCATTCCTTTCTGTAGCTATTTGATGCATACAATGTTTGTATAGTTGACAACAACAACAACAACATATTTAGCCTTAGCAGTAGATTGTGAGGTGTAGTTTTGTTTCTTACTAGTTCATGTAACTAGCCATTTTCCCAAGAAAAATGCTCCTCCACTGGTGCTCTTTTCTATCATCAATATTTCCATCCCAGTCAACATTAGTGTAGGATCTCAATTCAAATTTCTCATTCTCCTTGTAGTATAGACCAAACTCCAATGTTCCTTTCAAATATCTTATTATTCTCTTCACAACCATTAAGTGATTCTCCCTAGGATTAGAAAAGAATCTTGCAACTATCCCTATATATAATGCAATTTCAATTCTACTATGTACAACATATTGCAATTTTCCAATCATAGACCTATAAAGTGTTTGATTCACCTCAACTGAATCATCATTATTTGACAACTTGTGTGTTGTTACCATAGGTCTACTTACTGGTCTGGAATCCTCCAATTCAAAAGTCTTCAATATCTCTTTCACATACTTTGACTAGGTAATGCATATACCATATTTCATTTGGTATACTTGCAAACCCACAAAAAAATTGATCTCTCCAAACATAGACATTTCAAATTCTTGCTTCATCTGATTTGCAAAATCCTTACATAAAGCATCTTGACCTCCAAATATGATATCATCAACAAAAATTTTAGATATCAGAATACCTTTTTCTTTATTTGTCTTCATGTATAGATTTTTGTTATCATTAGTACTCTCAAATCCAATCTTTATAAGATATTTATGAAGTCTCTCTTACTATTCTCCTGGTGCTTACTTCAAACCATATAAAGCTTTGTGTAATCTACATACCATGTTCTTATTGTTAACATCAAAAAATTCTTTTGGTTGTTCTATGTAAACTTCTTCCTCCAATATGCCATTCATAAATATAGACTTAACATCCATTTGATAAACCTTAAAACCTTTGTGTGTAGAATAAGCAAGTAGAAATCTTACTTCTTCCATTCTTGCAACAGGGGAAAATGTCTCACCATAGTGAATTATTTCTTCTTGTGCATATCCCTTGCAAACTAATATTGCTTTGTTCCTTGTAACTTCAACATTTTCATTTGGCTTGTTTCTAAGTACCCACTTTGTGCCAATCACATTTTTGTCTTCTGGTCTAGGAACTAGACTCCATGTTTTATTCTTCTAAATGTGTTCAATCTCTTCTCCCATGGCTTTACTCTAGTCAACATCTTCCAATGCATCTCTTACTGATTTGAGTTCCTTCATGCTTAGCAAACTTGTATCACTTCTTAATTTTTTTCTTTTCATTGGCCTAGCATTTTTATCTCCAATGTTTTGTTTAGTAGGGTGATGTCTTTTAACATATTTTTCCAATCTTGGCTCTACTCTTGTTTCTTCATTCTATCTTTCATCTTCTAAATCACTATGTGCATCTCTATCAGGTATCTCAAAATTTCTTTCATATACACCAAATTTAGAGTCAAAATGTGCATTTACTTCATTCTATAACTTGGCATCTAAATGGAGCTCAATTTTTGAATGTAACTCATCATTCATAGGATGTAACTCGACAGTTATTGAAAAATGTTCTTGGTTTCCAACTTGATTTACAACATCTTCTTTAGTAGGCATACCTTCATAAAAGTATACAAATGATTTTCATTGTTCTAGTTCCTTCATAGGTTTAGCCTAATGTACTTCTATATATTCATCAAGGTTCATATTTGTACTTTTCACAACTTTGTTAGTGTTAATATTTAAACATTTATATGATTTACTTCTTGTGCAGTAACCTAAGAATATATCTTCTTCACTTTTTACATTAATCTTTCCATTCCTAACATCTTTAAGAATGTAACATTTGCTTCCAAATATCATAAAGTATTTTACATTTGGTGAGTACCATACCATAGTTCAAAAAGTGTTTTTTGTGTACCTTTCTTGGCTTGTACATGGTTCAAGGTATAGACAACTGTACTTACAACTTCTCTCTAGTATTTCAAAGAAACATTCTTCTCTATCATGAGTGTCATAGCATAGTCTATTACAAACCTGTTCCTCCTTTCAGAAATTTCATTTTGTGGAGGTGTTCTAGATGTAGATGTCTATCTTTTGATTCATTTGTCATTACAAAACATCTCAAACTCATGTGATGTGAATTCTCCTCTTCTATCTAGTCTCAAACACTTCATACTCTTACCTATTTCTTTCTCAACTCTTGCTAAGTACCACTTGAACATTTGAAAAGCATTAGATTTTTGTTTTAGAAACATAATTTTCATCATTCTAGAATAATCATTAGCAAACAACCTGATGTACTTATCTCCCTTGTAGCTTTGTAGATCTATTGGTCCACACAAGTCAGTATGAAAAATCTCTAGTATTGCTTTAGAGGTCTAAGTTTTATTCTTAAAACTTGGCTTTGTCATTTTTCCTAGCTAATATCATTTGCACATTGTATTTTCAGGTTTCTTCAATTTAGGAAAACCTCTAACTTTCTTCATGTTATTGATACTAACCAAGTTATCAAAGTTAACATAACAAAACCTCTTGTGCCATAGCCATACATCATCAAATTTAACAACTAGACAAGTAGCATCCTCTATATCAGGGTAGAATAGATTACTTCTAGTTTGATCACCATTTCCAATCATTTTACCATCAGTATCAAATATCTTAGCAATCTTATTCAAAAATTCAACCTTACATCCTAAGTTATTTAGTTGTGATACACTTAAAAGATTATAGTTTAGCCCTTCAACATAGTAAGCATTGTCACATGAAATCTTATCTATGAGTTTGATGGAACCTTTTCCTTTTATCAAACAAGGTTCATCATTTCCATATCTTACACTATTTCCTTCATAACAATTTAGGGTAATAAACTTACTTTTGTCTCCAGTCATGTGATGTGAAAACCCACTATCAATGATCTATCTATCATTCTTTTTTACACATGTCACAAGTGTAGTTGTCTCATCTTCATCAAATTCATCCTTCATTGCAACATGCACCACTTCATCATCATGATCATTGGATTCATCCATAGTATCCTATTCAACAATGTAGCATGAATTATTTCCTTTATCTCTATAGTCTTTATTTTCATCATCTCTCCTACTCTTTTATTTGTCACCACCATTATAGTTCTTCTATGGACATTTAGCAACAATATGACCAACATCATCATAATTTGAAAAAATGATAGGTAACTTACCTTTGAATTTTCGTTTATGTTTGTGAAATATTCTTGTCAGAAATACTTCAAAATTATCAACATCTTCCTCATCACTGTCACCGTCACTAGACACACATTTTACCTTTCTTCTCTTCTTCTACTTGATGGGCTCTTTAGAATCCTTCAACAATAGTTTAGATTTGAAAGAAAATTTAAGATTCTTAGGTTTGTAATTATCAAAGTTAGATAGCTCAAAAGCAGTAATTCTACTTACCAGACCTTCAAGGGTCAGATTATTCCCTAGTATACATCTTAGTTCTTGAATAGTAGTGACTCTAATAACATAAATAGACAATAGTGTCCTCAAGACTTTAATTAACACAATATCATCATCTATATGACCAATATCTCCTTTTATTGCACTGATAAATTATTTTATCCTAGCAACATATTGAGCAATATTTTCACCTTCTTCCATTTTCATATCATCAAACTTACTTCTAAGACTCTTAGATTTAGCTCTTTGTACATTCTTGTCTCCTCCATAGATAGTGGTTAGGGAATCCCATATTTTCTTTATAGTGTCACATCCTTTGATGTCAAAAAAATGGCATAACTTAGGGTAGAGGCAATCTCCAACATTGCTTGGTTGTGTTCTTTCATCTTCTTCAGATATTTTCCAGTTAGGGCTCTAGCAGGATCAACACTTTTAGTAGTAATGGTAGATTGTGCATGATCTCCAATTCCTCCATGGTGTAGCTTCATCAAAATTTTGCATGCAATAAATTTATCTCTATTAAGCTTGGGCACTTCTCGTTTAGACATCTTGATCTTTGTGCTTTTAGTACCTTCAAACTAGTCCTCTTAACAAACCAATGCTTTGATACCAATTGTTCGAATTACTTTAGAATAATTGAGAAGGGGGGAATATCAGTTATTCAAGGTCCAAATGTACAAATAAAACTTTTCATAGCTTAGTGAACCCATAAAACATTTACCTTTATGCATGCATCCATAAGATTATCCAATTGCTTAAAACATGTAGCTTACTGTGAAATCAATTTGTAGATATGTAAAGCATGAAACATAATGGATTTAGCAACACTCATAACACAATGATTTACATGGAAACCTAAATTGGGAAAAATCACCAGTAACATGCTACCACTTTTTCACTCTTCTGAAGTGATAACCTTTGAAAGGCCAACCCTATTAAAGGTTACAATACACACTGTTAAATGTGACTTGGTTAAAGGATTTCAATCACCCTATCAAGAATGAGCCTTGCTAGAGGACTTTTGATCACTCACTTGGAGTGTCACCCAGTTAAAGGATTTAAAGTTGACTATTAGGTCAACCTTAATCCAAAGGATTTTACCTAAACTAATTATAATTACTAGAGAGTAATAGTAAGGCTTGATCTGATACAAACTTACAACTATACTTGCAGATTTTAGATCTCAATGTCAATCCTCCATTCTACTTGGCTTATACTCACTTTAGCTCTGATAGCTTTTTCACCCATCAAGCTTTCATCTCCTTAAGCCTTCTTGATTAACATTCCATTGTAGACTCTTCTCTTAGGTCACTTGATGAAGCAAAACCCTTATGTGTCCTTCTCCCTTAGGTTCTCACATATGATAACTGTAGGAATAGAAAAATGGGTTAAAAGCATAACACACTATGAGAAAATCACAAACTCAATCAACATGTATTAGCACCCACTAGTCTACCATGAAATCCAAACTAATAGAGAAAGCAATAGAAACCCCCTTTTTCTTTTGTAGCTCCCATGTTCTTCTTTCTTCTCCAATGATTGTAGCTCCAATTTGCCTATAGTGCACACAAAATTGAAGCAAAAGTCTATGATGTGGATAATGCCATGAGAATACTTGAAGTGTGATTTTATGTGATAGCAAGGATGCAACATGCAAATAAGTAGAGACTCAAAGATTCAACAATTTGAATTTTCAAAACTTAAGCATTCGGATCCAAGAGTCTCCAGGCCAAAAATGAGAGAAAGAGTGTCCAATTTATAATTGACATGGAGGATGAGAGCATTGGATTTGTCACCCATAGATATGCGATGTGGCAAGAGATTCTTTTGAGAATCCATGACACATATGACAAAATATGCCAATTGTGAGATTCTATGACACATGAAAGTCAAACTTAGCTAAATGTGGAAGAGAATCTATGACGTGTCATAAGATTCCTCAACCCACTTAAAGCCAAGAATATCTGATGAATAAGCCAAATAGGGACATGCATAAGAGGTAATAATAATTCCTATGACACATATGACAGAATATGCCAAAAGTAAGATTCTATGACACATGAGAGTCAAATTTAGAAGAGAATCTATGACGCATCATAAGATTCCTTAACCCACTTAAAGCCAAGAATCTATGACGAATAAGCCAAATAGGGACATGCGTAAGAGATAAGAATATTTGATTATGACAAATCTCAGCCAAGTGTCAAAGGAGAATCTATGAGGTGTCACATCCAAGTGTCATGATGATGAAATATTTTATGGAATATTTGAATTAAAAATCCTTTTATTCCACAAAATAAGAACTAGTAGAAAATGGAATTAATGATGGAAAATGGAACTTAAGAAATTGTAAATTTCCATGGTTTGCAGATAATGAATCAATTAATTAATAAAATTAATTAATTGAGGATGATAATCAGGAAGAATAATTAGTGAGAATAATAGAATTAAATTATGGGTTATTTAATCCTATAGATAAAATTAGTAGATGATTGGCCAAATTGATTAAATGAATGCGACCGTATCCTTTGATGAAAATGTGACAACGATGGATATCGAATAAGATGATGAAAAGGTAGACCAAAGCCATGGTCAAATTAATTGATAGATTAAAATTGATAACATGCCAAGGAAACATGACATTAATTAATTGATATGTAACATTTAACCGACATTGTAAATGCTACAGGATTGAAATTGATTGATAAGGTTTGATCATAATAACACTGACGGACACTGTCAATATTATTAAAATGGTTGATGATGCCATGATCTGATATTGAAAGCCTCAACAACGTCAAAGATTGAATAACATGAATGATATTTTGACCTAGTACTGAGAGCCATGACAGTATTAAGGTCAGATTGATAAGATTGATAAGATTGATAGGTTTCCAAGACACTGAAAGCCACAACAATGGCTAGGAGTGGATAAATGATGATTGATTTGAGATATTTGATATGTTTTGGGTTGACTAGGACCGATTTTGAGTTGATATGAAATTGATGCGAAAGGGGATACAAATGACAAAATATGGTCAATCTGGCCAAAAGATCGAAGTTAGTAGAATGAAAAATGGGACAAATTAGTATGAAGAAGTGATGAGGTTGTAGATGTGAACCATTTTTGAGCGTCTACATTTTGTCCCTCTTTGATACAATGTGATTTAGAGCGTTGTATCAAAGAATAATTGATGAGAAAGCTACAACATGCCCCAGTAGAGATGATATATATGGGTGCCCCCTCAAGAAATTGACTAAGATAAACATATGATAAGTCAATTTATCGACAACAAGAAGACAAAACCATAACAACTGACGGAATGACCCGAAACTATACGTGCATGCCCAAGATGATGGAAAGATGTCATAACCCGAGGGAAATCATAAAAAATGGTCATATTTGGTCAAAGATGATGAGACAAATGTCAGACTAAGGTTGAACCAGGTGGAAAGCTATAGAAAGTTGATTGACAGTGCAGGATGATGCAAGAATGCATGAATGCAAGAGGAAGATGATTTGGTGAATTAGAAGACATGATCATGGTGATGGAGAATGAGATGACGAAGAAAGATGAGATGAGGAGATGTTAGTATGATGGAAAGTCTTTTGCTTCTAGAAAGTGCACTATATGTCAAATGGAGCTTTATTTTGATATGGCAAATGGAATGCAACACATCATGGCATAAAGGCCCAGAGCGTCAATGCAAGCCTTTTGCGTAAACAAGCACGATGCAAATAGAGAATGACCTTGTCCTTCCTGAGGCATATGTACATGCCCCAGACTCTCAAAAGGTACATTGTAACAGACAAAAATGGAAAAAGATGACCATGAACCATCCTGGCCACTCTCATAGATCAATTTATATCATCGAGTAGCATAGGGACATGATCAAAGAAAAAATAAAGAAAAAATAAATCACTCACTAAACAGCGTGAGCCAACAGCTATTCTTGTCCATTATTACGTTCTTGTTAATGTTTTAGGTGTGTAGATAGTGTTTGACGTGTGGATAACATGATAGTTATGGTTGTGGATTCAGTTGATAAGTTCATAGTGACATGTCGGATTGATTGTTGGTTCATGCTGCACAGATATTGTGATTGGCACTGAAGCGTAGTACTTTGATTTTCAGTCTACAAAGTGCAAGTGGTTTTGCAAAAGGGGTGATTATCCATAGTAAAAATGTGCAAGGTTTATTGCAAATTTTTGACGAGTTTTGTGATTTTTAGGGTTTTGTGGAGATATTTAATTTTTTTTGTGTAACTAATTTCTTCAGGTCATTTTACGGTTTTTAGGTTTTTTTCAGGACATTTTATGATTTTTAGGGGTTTTTTTTTTTAGGACATTTTATGATTTTTAGTGATTTTTTCAAGATCATATTTGAATTTTTAAGAATTTTTTCAGGACATTATGTGATTTTTAGTGATTTTTTTTAGGATCATTTTATGATTTTTAGGGATTTTCTCAGGACATTTTATGATTTTTAGGGATTTTTTCAGGATTGTATAAGCATAGAGAAGTGTTAGCTCCAATCCGTTATGTGATAGATTCAATGGATAAAAAGTACTTAGGGGTATGCCCCTAGTTCAAATTCAAACTTACACACCATGTAGGTAATATGCTTCCAGACAAGATGCAAATTATGTACAAAGGCCAATGACAAAGTGTGTGTGTAGACAAGTGATACTTAAGCAAGGTAACGAAGGACATTAACTAGTTCGTGAGCCATGATAAGGAACCAAGTATGTCTTGCAATATGAAGGGTATGATCAAGGAATGATAGAGGGGGAAAAGACCAGATGGAATCCTAATAGATGGAGGAGCAATAACTGATTACACATGGCGCCTGTTTGCCAGGTTTTCATCATGGTACTTGCCCAAAGCGCCTGTTTGCCAGGCTTTCACTTTTGGATGGAATTTTTCTCTTGACTCAAATTTTTGTGCCAAGATGCCTATTTACCAGGTTTTCATCAAGGGATCCATTAATTTTCTTTTTTCATGACTTTTTGCTATTTTTTTAATATATTTTTTTCAGGACTTTTTGCAATTTTTTTGATATTTTTTCATGACTTTTACATGGAATCAAGAATGTCACTAAAAAATACTGAGAAGATATCTGTTGTTGATGCTGCTAGCTGATGAGCTCTGGATCCATGATTGACAATAACTACATAGGAGTCATTTCGAATCTGTAGCTAAAATCAAACCACTAGAAAGGCCTTGAGAGATACCATCGTGTACCATATGTAAGACAATGTGTATCTCTTGCGAATCAAGGCATCTAAGGATAATTGGGTCAATAGATGTATCATGTGGGATGTCACTGATGATGACATATGCAAAGGCTTGTTGGATAAAGGACTGATTTAGTTTATTGGACAAATTAGGTAGCTGGATTTGGGGATAAACAAAGAGATATAAGGGAGGGTTGAGACCAATGACCTTCCGCATGAACGCTGATTGAGAGAGCTCCAAAAGACTTTGTGGCATGTTGAATGTTGGAACATTGATATTCATGACATCATATTTTTCATTTTGTATCCTTGGGAGCTTCTTAGCTTTTGATTTTTTATGGTCTAATGGTACCTTTCGATTTTCACCAACAGACCTATGCTTATTATTTCTTTTTCTTTTTACTTTGTAACTAGAAGGTGGAGTAGGCTCCCCAAAGTATGCCAATGTGTTCTCTTTAGGAGAAATTGCTTCTTTATGATTTTCAGTCATAATGCCTTCAAAGTCTATTATGAGAGTGTCATCATCATCAAATTGATCAAAAATTGGTGGTCCACGTTGGTCCCAATCCAGAGGTTTAGGATAACTTGAGGAGATGTCATCATTAGTGTTGAATGGGCTTTGGTTGAAGGTAGATATGGGTAACTAATTCAACTGGGTCATTGGGGTTATGGTCAGAGGCTAAGGGATTGTTGGTTTCAAGTGGGATATCCTCAGATGCCTTTTCATCATTCAAAACATCCATAGTCTTACACATAGGTACCGTGGTACTAGGAGGACCTATTTGTAATGGTTTAAATCTAAGCCCCAAACTAGGAGGTTGTCCTTTTGTAGTGATGGGTTCAATGATTCCTTGTTTCTGAGATCCAAGACCACTATAGCCATCATAGCCTTGTTTATGCATGATGGTAAACCCAAGTCCATACTTTCTAGGAGATATCAAAGTGGGTTCTCATTCTTCTTTTTCTTTCTCAATACATACAGATGTATTCTCATTGATAGAAGTATCATTCGTTGTACTGATGGGAGAAAGTGGTGACTCCCTAATGTGAGAGACTTGAGACATAAAGTACTCTCCACACCCATTGTCTTCAATCTTCATCTTTTCCTTGGCTTTACTCAGTAGTATATCAGCATCCAAATACTTAGAAGAATTTGTGGGTTGTGCTTCATTATTTGTTGGGATTTGATATGCAGTAGCATCTCTTAGATTAGCACAAAAATTGGAAAGGATCTGGATCACTGGGGATGGTAACCTCTATGTTGTGATAGGAAAACTTCAAACATTGATGATATGTAGAAGGGACTGCTTTCATAGCATGAAGCCAAGGGCATCATAGTATCATGTTGCAGTTCATTTCTATATCTAGGACATGGAACAATGTGTCTTCAGTAGTTGGACCAACTCTGACAGGTAATGTGATGATGCCCTTGGAATAGCATTCACCGTCATCATAAGCTTTTATTTTGATTCTTCGAGAGGGATCTACATCATCTTCAGAATAACCCAAATTGTTGACAACCTTAAGAGTACAGATGTTCAGTCCTGCTCCTCCATCTATTAAGACACATCTGACTTTGGCATTATGGATGAAGACTTCAAGATAAAGGGGATCATTGTGGTTAGATTTTTCCTTAGGAATATCTCGAGGTGAAAAGGTGATATGTTGTGATGTGGATAGGTTCCCAACCATGGCTTGGAACTGGGCAACATCAATGTTATCTGGGACAACTAACTCTTTAAGGGCTTGCTCCAAGATCTTTTGATGTTGGGGAGATGCACGCAGTAGGTCCAAAATGGATATTTGTGCAGGGGTTTTGTCGAGTTTTTCAACAAGGCTATAATTAGCTGAAGTAGGAGCAGTAGGTCTACTTGGAGGTGCAGGTCTAGTAGAAGTAGTACGTTTAGATGGGGCTCCAGGTAGGGTGATCTTGCTATGGCATGTAGTGACAGCACAATGAGGGTCTTCAGCCTTCAATGTGAATGTGGATATGTAGAAGTCAGACTCATTAAAGCAATTGATGGTGTAGTCATAGTTGGTGCCTGTGTAATTCACATTACCTTGTGAGTTTGAGTTTGAACTTGAGGGTTTCTCTTTGTCATGATTACCCAAAGGATCTTTGAAAGTAGTATGATTAGAGTTGGATGCTAACAGTGATGGATCAACTATGATGACACCATTATCAATAAGGTCTTGTATTGCATGTTTCAGTTGGAAGCATGATGAAGTCTTGTGTCCTTTGGTGCGATGGTAATCACAATACTTTTTGTCATCCCACCAATATGCTTTAGTTAATGGTTCATCTTTGATTGGGGGTAGGTGTAGGAAGTTATTACTCAGTAACTATTGTAATGCAGTCTCAAGTGGTATTCCCAATGGTGTGAATTTCCTATCTTTGGTTCTAGGATGTCTTTTGTCTTGTGTGGAAGTCTCAATTTTCTATGAATTTGTAGGGTTTGCACCTTTCAAAGTTAGTTGAGGTTGTGTTGTGCTAATCATGTAGGCATCTATAATGCCATCATTAGTCACATTCTTGTTTTTGGAGAAAATTTTTGCCTTGTCATTAGATGAGTTGGTGTTTGTGTTTTCTTTGTTTATCTTGAGGACTCCCTTACGGATAAGAGCATCTTCAATACTAGCCCCTTTTTTCATTAGTTTAGAAATGGTGCTTGGACTCTTTATTTTGAGTTCATACATTAAGTCTAGGACTAAGTTTTCAATGCACAAGTGTACTTGTTGTTCTTCAGGGATGTCTAATGAGCATTGACTAACTAAGCTTCTCCAATGTAGGAAGAATGTGATGAATGATTCTCCTATCTTCTGTTTAGTTGAGCACAAATTAGAAAGTGTCACCTCAATTGCGATGTTAAAGGTGAAGTGGGAGATAAACTTTTCTGCTAGTTCTGACCAAGATTTGATATTACTAGGAAGTTTGGAGTACCATTCAAGTGCAGGCCCACCTAGAGAACAAGGGAACAATCTCATAAGGTACGTGGGCTCATCACTGAGTTCAGTGCATGAAGCACAAAATTCTTGAATGTGATCAATAGGGTTTCTTTTTCCTCGATATTTTTAAAACCTTGGAGCTTCAAAGTGTTTTGGGAATGGAGGCATATACAGACTTTTATCAAATGGGTTAGGATGTAGGTCCCTTTCTGTATATAGAGCCTATTTCTTTTGGACTACCAATGCCTCGACTTGTTTGGAAAGTTGTTTGAATTGTTGTAATAGTTCTTCATTGGGGTTTTGCATGATGGTCTTTCCTTCAAGTCTTTTGTGTCTATGAGTAGACTGCTTGCTGTGGCAAGAATTATGTCTACTTGGTTCTGATATTTCTGTATTTGATGAGTTTGATGAAGTGTCACTAGGTGGTGGAGGTATGTTGGCACCTCGAAGACAGAAAGGTCCCTGTTGTTGGGGAACTCGTTGTGGTATTTGATGTGGAATTTGTTGTGGGATTGACTGTGATTGTTGTACCATGCGTTGTTGTTGTGTCGTGTGTTGTGGTTGTTGTTGGGATACCTCTATTGGTTGTATGTGAGACCATGTGTGTGCTTGTTGTTGTAGAGGCATTTGTTGAGGTTGTTGTGGCACATGTTGTTATTGTAACAAATGTTGCTGGTATGCAATTTGTTGCTCAAGGCATTTTTGGTATTCCAATTATTTCTTGAGTTTCTCTTGTTGTTTAGCAAACATCATTTGTTGTTGTTGGAATTGTTTTTGATAAATTGTGTGCAAGTCAAGTGGGTCCACATGGGATTTCATGTTAGGAATGTTGGATGTTTGCTCCACTTGTGGTTGTTGTTGTTGTTTTTGATGTTGTTGTTGATATGTGGGATGTGTGTCAAGCAGATGTAGACTTGGTTGTGCCTTGGAAGTGTTGAGTCCTTGTACCATTGTAGGTTGTTGTTGTGGTGGGGGTTGACTAAGTCCTTGAGAATTGAACGTCATGTTTGTATTGTTGTGTTGGTACCTTTGTGTTTTAGATGTTCCTGCTTGTGACATCATATTGACTTGACTATGAGATGTGTCCCTATTAGGAATGAGCGTAATGTCAATAAGACTTTTCCTTTGTGCATCTATAGGGATGGTGGCACTTGATGTTTCACATGTTGTATTTATGAGAGGCTCCATAGTGTTTGATGTTGTAGCATGGGGTAAAGTTAGAAGCAAAGGTGTACTTTGTTGATTTGCCTCCAAAGGAGGTATGTCTGGCATCCCTAGAGCACGGGTCCCTTTAGGTGCATCTTGTTGTTGCATCATGTGGCTAAAATCAAGTCTTAATGTCCTTTTGGGGTGTTTAGGGACTGGTGGTATTTCATCAAACAAGGGGTTAATATTGATGTGTTCAAATGTACTTTGGAGGATTTCAATTGTTGATTCTTGATGGGACCTTATAGGTACCATTATTGTGTTTGAAAACTCCAAAGGTTGTTTTCCCTTATCTAAGTCCAAATTTATCATGGATTGGATGTTTTCAATTGTTGTGTTGGTTTAATTTTTGGACCTAGGACCTTCCAAGTTTGGGTTAAATTTGACAATTTCTTGAGCTACCAAACGTTTGAAGTTCTTGCAAAAACTTTTGTCTTGACATGCCCTAGCCATTTCCTCATCAGTGATGTCATAATCAGTGTCAGAGTCATCACTTAGGTGTACAACACCTTGTTGTATGTTTGATGTGTTAGGTTGGCTGAATTAAAATGAATGTGATTGTTCATCTTCAGGTGAGGTTGGTACACTTCCTTCTCCTGGTGGAATTGGCATTAATATAGGTTTAAAGTTAGGACTCCATTGAACCATCCCATGTGTGGGGGAAGTGTTTGGAGGAAATCTCATGGTGGGTGCATTGTTCAAGGTTTGTTGTGCCATAGCTTGAGGATCTTGTGGATACATATTCAAAGGGTCTGATAGTAATGGTTGTGATGTCTCGATTTTGTCTTCGTCAAAGGTTTGTTGGATTTTCTTGCTCTTTCTTTGTCTTGGATGAGTTTTTGGTTGTTCTTGTGCCTCAGAAAACAAAGGTTGATAGAGTTCCTCTAGTCTCTGAGTTTCTTGTCTCCTAGTAAGTGCTGACATGATACCTAAGAGTGCAAAGATTGGTGGGTATGCAAGATATGAGTGTTTTTGGGATTTTTAAGTGTTTAGGAATGTTATGCAATGTGAGGAAATGCTAGATGAATTATGGTTTTGATGTGCAAAGTGCAAATGCAAGGTGATGTTTTGAAGTTTGACTAGAGGGGATGAAAATGACTCTAAGGTATGCAAAATGACAATTAGGGTTATGTTTTGGACTTGGTAATGATACTAAAGGTAGGTGTATGCAAGGTAGACTATGAAAAGGATGATGTTATAGGGTTCATAATGACATTTGGGACATGCAAAATGAGGGTAAATGCTCAATAAGGTAATTTGGTTGATGGACAATTTGATAGGGTTTGGTAGTGAAAATGATGCTAAGGATTTTGATCAATGCAATATGAAGGGGATATACCACTAGGGTAAGTCAAAATGACATTTGGGGATGCTAGGGATATGATTATGCTATGACAAGGGTATATGAAAAGTTTTGAACTTAGGTAAAACCTTTTGAAAGTATTTTTCCTAAGAGTTTAACCTTGTGAAAAAGGACTTTGGATCTTGACCAAAAACTGATAAAAGATGAAAAGATCAAATTGATAAAAGATGAAAAGGTCAAATATATCAAGACATAGATAAATTTTGACCAAAGAAAATGATAAGAAAAGATAAAAGGACTAGTCAAGATCCATTATCCGTCAACACTAGGAGATACTCTAAGACTTATACTTTTTCTAGATTTTTGACTAAATTCAAAGGTTTTGGGGGTTCAAAATGATGTTTTGAGGACTCAAAATGATGGTGATGCTAAGCGAGATGTCACAAAGAGGTAAATGGTAGACGATAGTGTTAGGGCCAATTTGGATGCTCAAAATGATGATTAGGACACCCAGAATGATGGATAAAGTCGTCAAGATGATGAATAGGTATGTAAAGATGCAAGGTGGTGAATGCAAAGTGCTGATTCTGAGATGGGAATGCAAAAAAATAAGGAAAGTAAAACTGAACCTAAATGGATGCAATATGAAAAGTAATGAGGACTAAAAGGTGCAATATGAAGTCTATATGATGTAAGAATGAAGCCTGAACTAGGGTGAATGCAAGTTAAATCTATGCAAGTGTGAGATCTACATTTTGCCAAGCACATTTAAGAGCACAAGTCACCATGTTTTCCAAGGTTTGATTGTGTTGAATCAATGTTTGGAAAGTTTGATAAGGTTGATGTGTGATGTTTTGACAAGTTCAAATGATATCCAAGGTGTAAATTTAAAAGTTTAACTTTTATCTTGATTATGTTTTACACACATGCAAGACACATTAAGATAAGAATAGCTGTTGTAAAAGTTAACAAACACACCACAACCTAGGCTTTTAGGACTGTATCCACTGAATTCCTACTTGAACCGAAGTTCAGCCGTGCTTATCCAAAGCAAACAACCTAGGATCTTGGCACCACAGGCTCCCCCTTACAGCGCACTCACTTCTCGGGGCTACCAAGATCCACTTCCCAAGGGATTGTTGCCTCTACTAAGGACCACAAGAATGTAGGATGTCTTCACGGGCATGGGTGACCCCTTGAGCCAGTGGATAGAAAGGATTTTGGCCACTAAAACATGGTTTTTAGTAAGGGCATTCCGTTCGGCAAGTGAATGATAAACTTCTGCAGAAGGTCTCCCAGCCCCGAGAACCGGGGTTTGACGCACCACAAGGGTACTAGAGGAGAGCTATCATGCAGCAATACCGCCAACATAGCTTTCACTGTAATTTAATTTTATATAGCGGCTGGAACGTTGACCTGGCTTTGGCCCATTACCGCTCTAAGGTCGTCCCCTGGCATACCCAATATTGAGTATCTTGGTCCAAGGCAGGCCTCCTATAGAAGTTACACGGATTTCTCTTACACCCAAGATCCATGAATGGTGAGGGGAGAGGATACATCCAATGCAACTCCTAGGGATCTAACACCATAGACACGCCAGGCAGAAAAGAAAAAGGTTCTTTTTAAGCACCAAATCAGAAAAATGTACTTGAAAAATGTTATCTAATCTAGGAAATCCACACACATAGTTTTGAAAGACACACAAAGTCTTTGACAACATCCTGCAAATAAAGCATTAGTATTTTATGATCATGTCTTCATCCCACGATTGCCACATGCTGCAAATAGACCATTAGTAACACAAAAATCACCTAATCTATGTCCTAGAGAGTGATAGGAACTTGAAATGTAGATTTTTATTGGTGCATGTGCCTACTATGAACCTAGGTGTGCTCTGATAGTATAGATCTAGATGTTAAAAAGAAGAGCAGATAGTCATTATACCCTTCCAAGTGAGCTCCTTCCTTGCACCTACAAGCACAAAACAAGAAAACCCAAGTTAGATATGCATGTTCACGTCGGGTTCACCAAATGTAGGACCAGAAAAATGGGTTAAAAGCATAACACACTATGAGAAAATCACAAACTCAATCAACATGTATTAGCACCCACTAGTCTACCATGAAAGCCAAACTAATAGAGAAAGCAATAGAAACCCCCTTTTTCCTTGTAGCTCCCATGTTCTTCTTTCTTCTCCAATGATTGTAGCTCCAATTTGCCTATAGTGCACACAAAATTGAAGCAAAAGTCTATGATGTGGATAATGCCATGAGAATACTTGAAGTGTGATTTTATGTGATAGCAAGGATGCAACATGCAAAGAAGTAGAGACTCAAAGATTCAACAATTTGAATTTTCAAAACTTAAGCATTCGGATCCAAGAGTCTCTAGGCCAAAAATGAGAGGAAGAGTGTCCAATTTATAATTGACATGGAGGATGAGAGCATTGGATTTGTCACCCATAAATATGCGATGTGACAAGCGATTCTTTTGAGAATCCATGACACATATGAAAAAATATGCCAATTGTGAGATTCTATGACACATGCAAGTCAAACTTAGCTAAATGTGGAAGAGAATCTATGACATGTCATAAGATTCCTCAACCCACTTAAAGCCAAGAATCTATGACGAATAAGCCAAATAGGGACATGCGTAAGAGGTAATAATAATTCCTATGATATGACAGAATATGCCAAAAGTAAGATTCTATGACACATGAGAGTCAAATTTGGAAGAGAATCTATGATGTGTCATAAGATTCCTTAACCCACTTAAAGCCAAGAATCTATGACGAATAAGCCAAATAGGGACATGCGTAAGAGATAAGAATATTTGATTATGACAAATCTCAGCCAAGTGTCAAAGGAGAATCCATGAGGTGTCACATCCAAGTGTCATGATGATGAAATATTTTATGGAATATTTGAACTAAAAATCCTTTTATTCCACAAAATAAGAATTAGTAGAAAATGGAATTAATGATGGAAAATGGAACTTAAGAAATTGTAAATTTCCATGGTTTGCAGATAATGAATCAATTAATTAATAAAATTAATTAATTGAGGATGATAATCAGGAAGAATAATTAGTGAGAATAATAGAATTAAATTATGGGTTATTTAATCCTATAGATAAAATTAGTAGATGATTGGCCAAATTGATTAAATGAATGCGACCGTATCCTTTGATGAAAATGTGACGACGATGGATATCGAATAAGATGATGAAAAGGTAGACCAAAGCCATGGTCAAATTAATTGATAGATCAAAATTGATAACATGCCAAGGACACATGACATGAATTAATTGATATGTAACATTTAATCGACATTGTAAATGCTATAGGATTGAAATTGATTGATAAGGTTTGATCATAATAACACTGATGGACACTGTCAATATTATTAAAATGGTTGATGATGTAATGATCTGATATTGAAAGCCTCAACAACATCAAAGATTGAATAACATGAATGATATTTTGACCTAGTACTGAGAGCCATGACAATATTAAGGTCAGATTGATAAGATTGATAAGATTGATAGGTTTCCAAGACACTGAAAGCCACAACAATGGCTAGGAGTGGATAAATGATGATTGATTTGAGATGTTTGATATGTTTTGGGTTGACTAGGACTGATTTTGAGTTGATATGAAATTAATGTGAAAGGGGATACAAATGACAAAATATGGTCAATCTGGCCAAAAGATCGAAGTTAGTAGAATGAAAAAATGGGGCAAATTAGTATGAAGAAGTGATGAGGTTGTAGATGTGAACCATTTTTGAGCATCTACAATAACCTTTGCTTCATGACAAACCATCCTATTTATAGGAAATTACAATCTTTTGCCACTCATTCTCCCTTGTCTATTTTAGGATTAGGTAGAATACAATGTATCTACCCCATATTCCATATCTCTTGTAGAAAGTTTTCTTTTGATCCTCTTTAGATTTTCCTAAAAATGGTTTACGTAGAATCTTGCACCACCAACTCATCATCATTATCTTCGACTTGGTTCACAAAATCCAAGAAAATAAACTTATCACCTTAGATTCATTGAATCTATGATCTTTAAAATAATGCAGCAACTCAGCACTATCTTATTTCTGATGCTTAACACATACTAGGTTACTTGGCATCCTCTCTTAAATCACTCAACACCAACCAAAATTTACTAGTGCTCGGAACCAACTAAACCTTACTCAGAATCAACAAACTTGCTCGATATGCATTAGAAATTTCATTTGCTTAGCTCCAACTAATTTTTTTCTCAGCTTGCACTCACTTTTCTTGTTACCTACTATCCACTTGATCAAGCTTAGTAGAAAAATTATGTATTACATGTTCTTCTATTCTTTCTTAGTGTAGCCAACATTTGTAACCTTAAGTAGATAATCAATGCATCATGTTACCATTGTCTTAATTTATTCTTGTACTTGATTACATAAGCATAACTCAACCTTTCCTCTAGGTGTCATTGTTACCACTTACTACTCAAATCCTCTTCATCAATTAACTAAGTGATAGTACTTGAATCTTATAAGCAATTGTCTTACCAAAAAATAGTAAGTTTAGTAGGTTTGACATTAGTGACAAAACAATTATTGAAACATGTATATCAATCTCTCTCTTTGTCAATCTTACTCAATCAATTTCAATAGTATGTACTACATAGAGATTCGAAATAAAGAGTCATTCTTATCATCTAAGATTGCAAAACAATCCTCAAGTCAGGTGAAAATGGTTTACATAGAATTTTGTGCCATTACAAACATCTATGTCAAAATTGTATAACTTAGCATCTGAAGTCCTTGATGCTCAGCATCAACTACAACTTCAATGCTATAACTTAGCCTCTAAATGAATTGTCATTCATTGATCACTTGACATCTAAATAACTTAGCATATACTATCTTCTTAGCACTTGAGTGACTCGTCACTTACTAGTTAACACTTGAATCACTTGGCATGTACTATTGCTTGAAACTTGAGTGACTTGACATGCACTATCTGACATGTTATGCTTGACATGCATTATCTATTTTGCATGAACTAAGTACATAACTTATAAATAACTAAAGTGTATAGACACTCATTTGTCAAAACCAATCTAAGATCAAAATTTTTGATGATAATCAAATAATTTTCCTTTTGTGATTGACCTTGAATGTAAGATCTAATTATTTAAATATTTCAATGCCTCTTAACTAAAAATAAGATATGTTATATTGTGAGAGATTTTATGCAAATAATCATGTCTCTAATCTTAGATGAAGATGATGATATTTTTAAATAGTTGCAATTGTTCTTGTTGGTCATTTGGTGAAAGGAACATATTGTATTACCTATTGCTTATGAATTCTAATAAAGATTGGTTAAACATAGAATTAAAAGGTTTAAGGAACAAATGAGTGGAGGTGAATTAATCATAATGAGCTTACATGTTATAAGAATTTCCAAAAAAGAAGAACCAAATGAGAAGGGAGATGAGTTTTACATCTTTGTGGGAGCAATATTGAAGATAATACAACTAGAGAGGTTCAAACTAGTGATGAGGAAGATTAGAATGCCATAGTTTTTCTCAAACAAAATAATAAAATATTGGGATGAGATGAACTCAACTATTGTTAGAGGAAAGGGATATACAAATATCTATATTGGTTACTTGGAGGATGTGATTGAAAAACATTCTATTGGGATCTCAAGATGTTTCCAATGAAGTTTATGAATCTTCACCCGATGAGAAATTGTTTGAGAATGGTGACATAACAACAACCTTGACTTTTCATAAACATCAATCAAACATGAAGTTTGAGGCTTATCATGAAATTTCATACATCCTTGATAGGTGTGATGAAGTATGTTTTTTTAATAGAGACAACTCACTAATAGATGATGGTGTTTTGGATGGCCAGTCAAGAAATTAATTACAAAATGACATTGATGAAAAACTTGCTTTCAAGAATCAACAAGTTACTAATGATATGGTTTATGTATTTTTAGTCTATTATAATGACACTCATATGATCATTGAAGATCTTTACAAGAAGCCTAGGGTATAAAAGTGTCAAAGGGGTATGAAAAGTGATTCTTATGTTGCTAACTTGCAGGTGGTTAAAGTAGCCTCTAAATATGTGAAATCAAATTATTTATATTTAGTTTTGGACGTGGATAATATTTTAAGTGATTCTAAAATATATTATAATAAATTGAAGGAAAAGGAGTATAAGTTAAATAATCTATGGGTGTTTAAATATACTCAAGAGATATTGGGGGATACATATACTGCTCTACAAGAAGAAAATATCAATTTTGTTTTTGACACTAAATAGATCAAGGAGAAATAGAATAGAGGAAGGGGTGCTTGAACTAGCCAAAGCCTTAGTATGAGTTAGGAATTAAAGATAGTGTTTAGTTGTATGACATTTTTTTGTTTGAGGTGAGTGTTTATTGTACATTTTATGTAATGCCCCACTCAAAGATCCTTGGAACAAGGATTCAATAGAAGCCAAATTTTTTTTTTTACAAGCATGAATGCACATGACAACATCATACAAGGATCACAAAGATCGCAACAAAAGACTTCACCAACAATCCTAGCAACCAACCGATCTCCAAATGCCACTACCTAACTGACATGACCAAACCAAAGAATGAAAACCAAAGATGACATCATAACACAATATCTCTAATCTATCAAAGAATGGAAAATTAAGTAAACCCAAAGGGTACTCAAAACACCAAATTGTGTTCCTCAAAAACCAACAAAGATTCCCCTTATTTTTCATGTGAGGAAACACAACTGATAGATTTTTGCATGATCATGTACAACAAGCCACATGAGGATCTGCCCAATAATGTGTGGACTTACTTGGCCCAGTAGCCAAAATACCCCAAAATGGTGTTGGGTTTCATGCAAGGAAGTACCAAGAGTTGCACAAGAAAACCCAACACACCATGCAAACTATTACACTCTTACACAAGAAAGTACAATCTCACATAAGGATCCACGTTAGCAAACTAGAAGAATATGAAATGAAAAGATAGAAAGAATATTTCCTCCACACTGGGGACTACCAGGTCTACGGTTTATCAAGGAATGAACACTCAAGTGCATAAATGACAAGATGTCATGAAACAAGATAAACAACAAGATGCCATGAAACAAGAAAGAGGAACAACTATCCATCTAAGCCATAATACCATATGAAAGAACATGTGGAAAAAAAAATACAATTTGCATACATGGTTCATAAACCGAACATCATATGAAGTAAATAGGAACATAAAAATGGCAACACAACTAGAACTCGTATGCGGTTTCTCCCAACCATAATAGCATCATGAGATCTTGAAGGCCCTAGCCATCCCTTGTGCATAACGTCTCAAACTACTAGCTAGATAGTTAGAGTTGTCTTATGAGGACATCACTACTAAATCATAATAACATCATAAGAATAGGAGATCTAAGATGCTAATTCAATAAGCAATAGAGAATCCAACTAAGAAAATCACATTATCTAATCATATGCTAAACATCATAATAAGGGAATGCATTAAATAAACTAACATCATCTAAACGTGATATCCAAGCATTCTAATGAAAGCATAAATCACAAGAAAGCATACTCTGAGACCTAAATTACCAAGTGAAAAACATCTACTAATGGTTATACTAGGACACTAGGTCGTCTCTATACATTGGTCCCCAATAGCAGTGAAGGTAGCTATGCCTCCCAACCACATAAAACTCATAGGTCCACTCCCATTGTGCTAATGGAGATAATGATCCAACCACAAGCATACAAAAAGAAGATGTCCATGGCTAATACTCATGCTAGATGGGTATGTGCACCAAGTTGTGGTACCAAAAAGGTGACAACCTTTTTTTTTTCAATTTTCAATAGCAGGTACGTGCCTTTTTTTTTTTTCATTTTTTAATAGCAAGTATGTGTTATGGCTTGGGTAACTTGATCCATAGCATATAGGCACTTTTAAAAATGAAAAATATTATAAATGGGTTGCATACCCACAACCCATTCATTTTAACTCTTTTTTTTGCCCTCTCCTCATAGCAGCGCATATGTAAATTGGAGAAAATCAAAGTTTTCACCATCTGCCTTGTCAATATGCCTCCTTGTTGGCGAAATATGAGATCATGAGCACACTGTATGTGATCTAAATTTCATTTTGCATTGTTTGATATGTTTTTAATATTTTTTTGTAGGTTTTTTATATTGTTTTGTAGGGTTTTTACAATTTTTCCTTAGATTTGTTTACTTATTTGGATTTTAATTGATTTTTTATTAGGAAATGTCAATAATCAACTAGCAAATCCCCAAGAAGCTCAAAACCCTCAAGAAAATCAAAACCAAAACCCTCCCCAAGAAGAACAACAAATTCTACAACTTGAACCAATTGCAAGACCTCCGCCTGGCACACGAGAAAATATAATAAATGAAATAGAAAGAGGCAAAACATAATTAGAAGGACTCATTGGTCAGTTGAAAGAATTTAGAAAAAACAATCTAATGAGGGCTCAATTGGCATCGTCCCTCAAATCCATCAAGACCAAAATAGCTTTATTTAGTGGTTATTTAGATGTTTGGTGGGTTAAGAGGGATGAACAAAAAAGGATTTTATGCAAATAAATTGTCATATCAAGATGTTAAAAAAAATATATATATATACCAAAAGGTAGAATATGTGCATTATTAAGAAAACATGATGAACAAAATACTATTAGAGAGGGTACTAAATGGTTCCCCATCCATTGGTGCATACATGATGCTATTAGAAATAATTTTTGGGATAGATGGTTTATGGTTTTTGATGCTCCTCCATGCAACAATCATGAGATCCCCGTGTATTTTTTAAAGAAATTGTATTGTGAGTTTTTCCTTGGGTAGATCCTCAATTATTTTGATATATTAGACTCCCAGGGTAGAGGTGGGGGGTCATCATTTGAGAGGCCAGGGGCACTTTGTGACCCTAATGTAGTTAGGGCACCTATGGTCAAGCCACAAGATGAGCATGTGACTATTCCTTTAGTTGTGAAGGAACATGTAGTGGCACAGACCCTCATCCATAGCACAAGTCAATTAGTTGAGGGGGAGCCTTCAGTGCACTGTGGTCACATGTGCACATCATGCAGATCCTTATGCACATCTAGTACTCATGCTACAGATGGTGTGAATAATGGGCTCATCACTGATCAGTTCCTAAATGATACATTTGGCATTGAAACATAGGTAAATTACAAGTATAGTTTATTAATTTGATCACATTTCATATGTATAGTGAATGATTAATTAATTAGCATCTATTGACATTGTTCAAAATTTAGGGTCAGAGTGTTGGGGAGCCTAGTAGTAATCCCGCAGCCCCATTTTTTGCCCCGTCCATGAGTCCAAAGGTATGTATTGATTTAATCATTAAAATTAATACATATATTTATTAAGTAATCATATTAAGGATTAACAAAAAAAATTATGCATGTGCATCAATTCTCTATAGGACCATCAACATTTATTATGGACTTTGAGCATAGACATTATATGAGCTTCATAGAGGTACATTTGTTTCATGTTAATTTAATTCATTTGATTATATTTTTTCCATGTTTCATGTTTCATGTTTCATGTCACATGTAATGTGTATCGTATGACATGCAACTCATGACATCAAAAAATCCTCCCCATCTCCAATAGTCCATCGATCATGGAGTGGCTATAACTATGGATAGTTCACAGTCATTGACTGAGGTATGAAAGAATTTTCTTGGTTTTAGTTGTTGTTCATAATAGTTAGTAACCTGCCTCACAATAAGTGTATCGCAGTCATGCACCGGGCCTTGCTTAGGAATAATATATTCAAACTAAGGACTATTTCTCCCACTATAAGGTGCATTTAATCTTATCAACCTAGGGATGTATACTTGAAATGGTTAGCATAATATGTGCATTAGGTCTCTTAATGAGTCGCTAAGCTTATGCTGAGAGAAAGTAAAAATGGAAGGAAAAGAACTTACACTATTGCTGTAGGAAACTAACACACTTAACTCTATGAATACTAGAAATAAAATGAGAAGATAAAAAATATTCCAACTTGGTTCATCCACTAAAAATATTCTCACATATGCTACAGGAACATTCACAAAGTGTGATGCTATAGGAAGGAACTCACAATTTCTAACTAAGATACTATGAATGCTTGGAAATAAAACTATTCTATCCTAATCTAATCCACCTTCCAAGTGGGCCCCTTGGTTGGCTTCTCTAAACTACTAACACAAGATAAAAGTTGAAAACTATTTCATTCAATTTAGAAATTCATTACATAACACAAAACTATAAAAACACAACTGTAAAGTTAATAGTCTGTTCTCAAAAACTATTTCTTCCAACTGGTTCTAAAACTTAACACACTTGTGTTGAGTCCTATATAAATAGGAAATCACCATTTATTCCATAACAGAAAAGTAAATGACCTATCTTAAAATCCACAAGAGAGAAAATAGGAAGACAACAACTAAAGGTGGGAAGAAGGAATAATGGCTTAAGGCAAGAATAATAAAGTCTAAACATTCGCTCACCATACAGTAAATGTAGAGAAGGTAATAAGTCTTCATAGCTCCTCCTTACTCATTTTTGTGTCTTCTGGAACCATTACAGCTTCCTCCACCTTTGTTGCTCCTTGGCATTCTCTTCTCCTTAAATTTTGTTTACACTTAGCTTTTGAATTCCTCCAATCATCTTTCAGTTTTCATTAACAATTTAGTTATAACACAAAACATGTTTGCAAATAAACATTTATCAAATCAAATTCAAATATAAGAACACACATTTTGATAACTATATGAAATACTGCATACTAAATATAATATTAGCAAAAGATGGCATAGTTTCTACCCCATAGATTTATCATAGGTTTTGGTAAACATAGGTCCACAAATGTTTTAACAAAGATAAATAGAGTATCAACAAAGTATCTTAAACATCATAAAATAAAGGCAAATTTTGGTCTCATTAGTTTGTGTCAAAATTTCTAATGTTATTTATAAGTGATTATATTGATTCAATTGTCATAGGATCTTGTCACACCTGATTATCCACGAGCATTTGAGGTGGACTTTTAGAGAAACTATATGATGGTGGTGAGAAAATAATTAATTTTGTGTGTACATATATTTTATTTCAATGTATAATAATTATTCATTCATTTCTACTTTGTCTGTATCATCTCAAGTTAGAGAAGAGGCTCAACAATAGGACATGCAAGTGTGTGAGGAGGACCCCATCATCACCACCGTCTCCCTCCACATGATGATTGAAGGCCTCTAGAGATTTTTTTCCTTCCCCTCGTGGGAAGGAGAAGATATAGTAGATAGACATGTACATGTATAGGCATCAATGGAAATATATGTTGGATTTTATGTCAGTGGACATATTTGATATACATTTGATGTATATATGACATTTTATATTTGATGTATGACATTTATTTGATGTATGATATTATTAGACTTATGACATTATTGGTTATAATTTTATATTATATATTTGTTCATGTATAACATTAAATTCAATACCTAATCAGTTCGAAACTTCGATAGAATATTGATTAACAATAAACTTTATCATTGTTTAAGAATAATTTTATCATTTCCAATATGTCATCATCATATGATTTATGATCTTGTTCATGTTTAAATTTTTCATTCTCTTTCATTTGTTTATCAAGTTTAATTCAATACCTAATCACTTTGAATTTTTGATACAATATTGATCAGCAATAAACTTTATCAGTGTTAAAATAGCTATTTTATCCCCTTGCTTATGTTTGAACTTGGTGTGGGGCCTTGTTCTATCTCCTAGTTTAGGTGAGCAGGGTAGGAAGGTTCCATGGTTGGGTGGAAATTCATTTATCCATTGAGAATTTTTCTAGAGTTTTTCAAGAGCCTTGGGTGATCTTTCTTCACACATTCCAATTTTACATCTTTTTTTGTGTGTGACTAGATGTTGCAACATCGTATTTTTGTATCATGACTATGAGCTAATACTTATGTATCCATTTTGTATAGAGATCATGTTTGAGGAGAAAAATGTTAGAAGTATATGAAAACATGATATATAATGATTACTTACTCCTTGTAATATGTATATGTACACATGCTTAGTTGCAATAAATAAGAATGGGTATATCAAGATGATTGTCCTTGATATGCTTATGTGATTTTTATGCTATCTAATTGTAATAATGGATTCAATTATTTATAATGAAATCTTGTTCATATATTTATGATGGTTTTTACTTATGGGAACTTATGTATGTATTTCTAGTAGTGATGTTTGGGAACCTATAAGAACTTGGTTGTTGAGTTAATATAGAATATTCATATATCAAAATATTTAATGTTAGAAGAATTGAAAATGAAATGTATGTGCTTCAATTTTTTGTTAAAAATAGAATAAAATTTATTCCACTTTTACCCTTATTAGTTATGTGATCTCTTAGATTCCCTCTTAGAAGGATACAAGGAAGAATTACTCTCTAGATTTCTTAGATTACTAGATGGATTTCTTGTAATATTGTGGTTATTGAAATTGAAACTAGTGATGCCTTTGATTCTTTAGGTGTAGATAGACCAAAAAAATTGCAAGCAAGTTAAATTTACTACTAGTCTATTTTACATTTTAAATAACTTTTATGTGTGTGTGTGTGTGTGTGTGCGCGCGCGCGCAAGGTACTTAAGGTACTCAAGGTCTTCACAAAGAATTTTCAAGGACTTTTCATCATACCAAATTTCTATATAAAGGTGGATTTAGTGTTTAAATAGTCCCTAGAAGAGATCCTAAGCCCTGCACCTAATGCAAAGCCTCCCGATATTCCCCTAGGAATCACAACTCAACTCTGAGATTCCTTTGTACTCTTGGAATCTACCCAAGGAATATAACTCTAATAAGGTTTAAGAGGATGTATTTGAATTTTTAATTCCTTTCCACAACCATATCTAAGAGTTTATAACTTAGTTCTTTAGTTTGTCTTCAAAACACCCACGTTGCTACCTATGCACCTAGTGTACCCTGGTGCCTCCAACATACCAAAACCCATCCTAAGCTTCAAACCATGACCCTTGAACCTTGGTTCATATCAATACATCAAATCTAAAATTTTCCAAATCATTGCAACCTCTCTGGGACTCATCTCTTATGCTTTGCCAATTTTGCCTATTCTAGTCTTGATTCAACTAGCCCTTGCTAGACAATAATTCTCAATTTTCTCCAAAATTTTCCATTGACCTTCCCAAACCCTTTGGTTTTCTAGATAAAATTATCCCCTTATAAAAAATACCAAAATTTCAACTATAGTTGTTTTGGAAAGTGTCTCTCAAATCTTGCTATCTCAGTTACACAACTAGGCATAATTACTGGCCATTTACAAAGCAACTCATATCCCCTTATTTTTTGGAACCTTAACAACCTCAAAAAATATTGTAATATGACTCAAATTAAATTATTTCAAATTTTTTTTGGTCACTCTAGCATTTCTACATCCCCTTTCACCAAATCCTCACTTCTAGGCCCTTTACCCTAGGGCTTTACCAAAAACTCATCTCCCAATCTTTCTAGATCTTGAAAATGGATCAAACATGCTTAAAATCATCCCAATAGATGATATCAAATATAAAAATTATCCTTGTTTGGAGAAAACTCTTACTCCTCTACTTGGGGCAGTCACCCATGCCCATGCTCTTCGCTACCCAGCCAGTCTTTGGTTCTTTATCTCTATCAAAATTCTTACCCTGCACACAAAATCATCATATATACATTCATTAAAATTGTAACACCCTCTCCCACAAGTTACATCCACATCACAAATAGTGGGAGGGGTAAATCCATTAATCTAGCCTCAAAATAGTGAAGGATTGTCATGTGACAGAGATAAATAGTGATGTAGAGCTAGAATAGGATTCTCAAGGTTTAGTTATGATGTAGAGACTAATAGGATTCTCAAGGTTTCATTAATTCCATATGTTAGATCTACCATCATAGAATATTATCCCATGTTTCACGAGTAGTGGAACACAAGAACCCATCTCTCATGAGAGTAAATAGAACACTTAGCACTCATTGGATCTAGGTGATTCTCATAGAGTTGAGGTAAATGGACATCCTAAGATGTCACCCACCCTAGTACTACTCTTTCTTGAGCACACTTAACTATAAATTTTCCTCTATTGTTAAACCCACTCTTCCTACAACACAATTTGCGAAACCTTCACCAAGTGTTGTGCCTTATGAACCATTCATTAGAATTCCCCTTAAGCTCATTGATTTATAAGTAGAAGACATTTCTACAAGAAGTCAAATTGTGATATTTCTATCAAAATTCAATTGTGTTGTATTTGAGACAAATTCATTGACACGTGTTTCATGAGTAGTGGTTTACATGAACTAATCTCTCATGATAATGAATAGAACACTTAGCACTCATTGAATCTAATTGATGCTTAGAGAGGTGAAGTATGAATACTTCTTAGGAGGTCACCCATCCTAGTACTACTCAAACTCAAGTGTGCTTAGCTAAAAATTTTCCCCCATGGTTAAAACCACTCTTCGTGCAACTCCATTTGTAAAAGCTTCATCAAGTGTTGTGCTTTATGAACCATTCGTTAGTAATCCCCTTAAGATTGTTAATTGATAAGTAACATATATATTCCACAACATGTCAAATTGTGATATTTCTATCAAGATTCAACTATGTTGTTTATGAGTCAAATTCATTGACCCATGTTGCATGAGTAGTGGTTTGCATGAACCCATCTCTCATGATAATGAATAGAACACTTAGGACTCATTGGATTCCTACTTATTAATTAACACTTGCCAATCCAAACAATACACTACACCATCCCCTCAACTCCTAGAAGCAATAATCAATATGCCACATGCTAGCGATCGTCACAACACAAACTAAATGAATTGAAAATCCCAAATCATGCACTATTCCAAGTCTTCTACCATGCTTTATGCTCCCAAACTTTAATTCTAGGTCACCAACGTGTTATAACCAAAATATAGTAACAATACCTGACATATTTCTCTATCACTGGCCTACAACTAGTCTTTACTAAAACATTTGTAACTTACTCAAATCATTACATAAAGTATTGCAATTGTACACATAAGGTCTATACTCATCTTGAAATGCATATCGAAGCTCACATATCCATGAAAATTGTACACTATTTTTATTTTTCTAATCATTGACATTAAAACTATTCATTTTGATAGGGTTTACCTAGCCACCTGAAGGTAACGGAGTAGATATTTTGATCCCACAATGAAAGGTGAGAGAGATTTGGAAATTGGCAACTTTGTACTAGACAACACTACAAGTTTTAGCATCACCTGAGATGGTGTCACAAAATCAAAATGGAGTATGATCTCCAAAAAATGAGAGAGGTTAGTGTAGGTCTATACAACATGGTCCTATAGGAACTAGAATCACATCCATACCTCACACGAGCTATGAGATACGACTTGTCAAAGATCATAGATCTATGGCATTTAGTGACCCTTAGGGACATTGCAATTTAGCATGCTTGAGAATGTTTGAGCACTAAATGGGATGAGACAAGGTTGGGGATAGGGTTTACCTAGCCACCCAGAGCTAAGGGAGTAGACAGTTTGATCCCACGATAAAAGGTGAGAGAGATTTGGCTGTTGGCAACTTTGTACTGGCCAACACTACATGTTTCAACATCACCTGAGATGGCATCACAAAATCAAAATAGAGTATGATCTCTAAAAAGTGAGAGAGGTTATTGTAGGTCTCTACAACATGGTCCTATAGGAACTAGAATTGCATCCATACCTCACACAAGCTCTTAGATATGCCCCATCAAAGATCACAACCCTATGGTATTTAGTGACCCTTAAGGATGTTCTAGTTTTGCATGCACAAGAATGTTATAGCACTCAATGAGATGGTAAAAGGTTGGGGTTAGGGTCTACCTAGCCACCCAAAGCTAATAGAGTAGATAGTTCAATCCCATGACGAAAGGTGAGAGAGATTTGGCAATTGGCAAGTTTGTACTGGCCAACACTACAAGTTTTAGCATCACCCAAATGGCATCACAAAATCAAAATGGAGCATGATCTCCAAAATGTGATAGAGGTTAGTGTAAGTCCCTCCAACATAGTCCTATAGGAACTAGAATTGCATCCATACCTTGCACGAGCTCCAAGATATGCCCCATCAAAGATCACTACTCTATGGCATTTAGTGACTCTTAGGGACATTCTAGTTTGGCATGCTTGAGAATGGTAAAGCACTGAATGGGATGAGACAAGGTTGGGGATAGGGTTTACCCAGCCACCTATAGCTAACAGAGTAGATAGTTCAATCCCACGATGAAAGGTGAGAGAGATTTGGTAGTTGGCAACTTTGTACTGGCCAACACTACAAGTTTTAGCATCACTTGAGATGGCATCACAAAATCAAAACAAAGTATGATCTCTAAAAAGTGAGAGAGATTACTGTAAGTCTCCACGACATAGTCCTATAGGAATTAGAATTGCATCCATACCTCGCACGAGCTCTGAGATATGTCCTATCAAAGATTACAACCCTATGTCATTTAGTGACATTCTAGTTTGGCATGCCCAAGAATATTTGAATTCTTAATGAGATGAGACAAGGTTTGAGATAGGGTTTCCTTAGCCACCCAGAGCTAACAGAGTAGATTGTTTGATCCCATGATGAAAGGTGAGAGAGATTTGGTAGTTGGCAACTTTGTACTGGCCAACACTACAAGTTTCAACATCACCTAAGATGGCATCACAAAATCAAAATGGAGTATGCTCTCTAAAAAGCAAGAGAGGTTATTGTAGGTCTCCACCTCATGGTCCTATAGGAACCAGAATCACATCTATACCTCACACAAGCTTTGAGATATGCCCTATCAAATATCATAGCCCTATGGCATTTAGTGACCTTTAGGGATGTTCTGGTTCTGTGTGCCCAAGAACATTTGATCACTCAATGGGATATGACAAGGTTGGGGATAGGGTTTACCAAGCCACTTAGAGCTAATAGAGTAGATAGTTTGATCCCACAATGAAAGGTGAGAGAGATTTGGTAGTTGGCAACTTTGTACTAGCTAATAGTACAAGTTTCATCGTCACTCGAGATGACATCACAAAATAAAAATAGAGTATGATCTACAAAAAGTGAGAGAGGTTAGTGTAGGTCTCTACAACATAGTCCTATAGGAACTATAATCACATCCATAACTCACATGCACTCCAAGATATGCCCCATCAAAGATCTCAAGAGAAGTATGCAATAACTAAGTTTTTTAAGGCCCACTTAGGAATGTAGGCAATTAGGCATCCATTAACAAAGGAAGTACCCTACCCCTTGAGAAAAACTTCAATATATAAATTGGAACATGGGGGGGATCATGTTAGATGATCACATAACAATTTTCAAGCCTTGAAACCTTCTTTGTAGCAAGTTATGGAAGATGTTGCTATGAATTTCTAGCATGCACACGGATATTGCATGCCTAAGGCATCAAGTTTTTCTCTCAAGCCTCATTATTTTGACCTAAAACTAAAAGGAACATAAAATAGATTGTCCTAACTCAAATTCCACCAAGGGTTGTTAATTTACCATGGTGGAATCTCAAGATATGAGGGAAAATAGATGAAACCCTAGGTAATGGCACAAAATGGGGACAACAATTAGTAAAATGGGAATACCTTGAGTTGTAGAGTGAATTAGAACCTAATTCCAAGTGAAAGAGAAATAATATTCACAAAGCTATCTAACTAAACTAGATATCTATACTTATATGTGATCAACTTAACTAATGACTTAGTGTTTTTCATGAGTTTGAGTATAATAATCTATCTTTTGTTATGATTTAGTTAAATATTTTAGTGTTCTTGTTGATTAGTTTTGAAAATTATTAGTGTTAGTGTTGATAAGTGGTTGTGATATTTGGAAGACATCTATTTAAGGTTTCCACAAGAGGAGAAACCCATTGTACGGATGGGTGGATAGAAAACATTGAATAAAACTCATAATTTTTGCCTTTTTCTCTGTTGTTTCAACATTTTATAGCCTCTAAGGATTGGTAGGGATGAAATATTGGTATTTTTGGATAGAGGATTGAGTGAGGATTCCATTTCATTTGGTTTGAAGTGTTTATCTAATCTAGAACAAAAGTTATAGTAGATTTTGTGAAGGTTATCCAGATTTACCATAAATCTGAGGGTTTCAGCAAGATGACCTCCAAACTTGCAAAATAACAATCAAATTTCAATGCCATTTTATGGAATGCAATTTAGGAGATGGTTATTTAATATGGAAGAGTTTTAGGGTTGCAAGATTAGGGCTCCTATTTTTACTAGCAAGCCCTAGACTGAACATAGTCTTATGTCTAGTCTAGTTTTAAAGGAAAAAGAAGGATCAGACTCCCAAGTTGATTGATTTCACCTAGGTAAAGGGTTTATAAGGAAAAATTAAAGGTTTATAAGATATTCAAGGGGTTGAACCAAGTTTTTGAACCCATTTGTTTATGTTTTCCTTGTAACCCATCCTAAACTGGCCATTTAGGACTGTGACACAAAGTGGGCATAACTTGATGCTGGAGCAAAGTTTGTGATTGATCTTTTGGAATATTTTAGGAGTAGTTGAATGCTTTTTAGTGATGTAAAAACATTGTATGGTCCTTTGTATGAGTTTGACCACTGAAACTAGGATTTGTCCTAATAAGAAGTGCTGGTAACAATTTCTGCAATTTGATTGTTGAGTGTGAGAAACTTCAAAATTGGGGTTTTGTTATTGGTTTGAGTCTATAAAAAACCATTTCCATTAGAAAAGTTAAGTGTTTGAACCATTTAAGAAGTATTTTTCATTTTAAGCCTATTGGTGATGGTGAGTCCCTAAGTGTTGTGGTTGGTCCAAGTTGTTTGAGCACCCTAGGTTTGAGGGTTGGGCTTCTAAAGTGGAGTCCATTTAGAGATAGAGTCTACCTATATTAGAGGTCTGGCAGATCAGTCATTAACCTTGGAAGAAGGAATAGTTTTTTTTTGATGTAGAGTAAGCACAAGAAGTACCAAACAATCAAACTTCCACCCCCAAAACCTCCAAACTCCACAAGGGTAAAGCAAAGGCGATGAATCGCTCCCAAATGGATACTACTCTGATATTACAAATTTCCAATAGGTTTACAAACCCAACTCTCCAAAGAAGACAAGAATCCAACATCTTACTACTTCAATCAACAATGGCCTACTACCCCCCAACATGGAAAAAGTGGGTTTATGGTGTTCCCAAGCTTTCTAACACCAATGATGGCTTGAGGAAACCTTAACATGACCAAAATAAGGTAAATAATTAGACCTATTGCAAACAACCCACAAAATAGAATGCAACATTTGACCTACTAGGAAATTATGCCTCCTACTTTAGTTTTTCAGCAATAACTCAAAACACTTCCAAAGGACCTGGCCAACAAAGTATAGTTTTAGATACCCTTTTCCAAGGATTAAAAGACTTCAAAGTTTGAAAACTTCACTCCACTCTAGCATGCCTTAACCCCAACCGTGCACTCATGCCTAATTAGCAACTTTAGGTGTGGTCTACAAGGTAATGGCCAAGAAATGGGTTCATGGAATCAATCTTGCAACTCCAGAGTGTTCTCCTGACCTAGATAAAAGTGTTTTACTAATTCACCAGGTCCTCAACTCCTTTTCTTCACATTACTCAACCAAATTGCACAAACAAGGTCTAATACATGGGTAATATTAGAAATAGGCCTTGCTCCCATAAATCTCTATTGCAAACTGCTATCTCAAGACATTTAAAATATGATAATGCATTGCCCTAACTTGCTCCATACAAATTTGGAACAATTTCCAATAGTGGAGTTTCAAGTTAGGGCCATTTCTTTGGCCAAACCCTTGTTTTGAGGGTTTCGTAGGGAAATGACTAAGAAAAACAAATAACTTGATTATCCTAACTGATGAACACTTAAAATCAAAACCAAAACTTCATAAATAATAAGGGCTATCAAATCAGTAGAAAATTTTTGACTTCCCAATCACTGTAGACCATACTGTACAAAAAAACCAGTCAAATTAGTCCAGAAATAGAAGATTTTATTGAATCTAAAGAGCAAGTACATATATTTGTTCATGTTATCTCTTCCCTTGGGTGTTTAGAGTCTTTATAGGCCATTAAAAATGGGTAGAACCACCCCATGGTAGTTTTAGCCATTGGGAGTGGTTTTTTGAAAAAGTTGTCAAATTATTGCCATTTTTACAAACCTTCTTCCTAATTCAATTCTAACCATTCCTAAATGTTGTTCTAAGACTCAAAACACCTAAACTATCCTAACAAACATAAAATAAACCAAATTTCCACCTTTTGGAGCAAATGATGCCCAAGTTCATATTAACACCTTGGGGTCTTGTATTCATTACATGGGTGGATGGCCTTGAAAAGATTTTCTTAATAAATCCTAAGGGCTTATTACATTGAACAAAACAAATATTTTTATTAGGTGCTCTACACCACTATTTGGAGGTTGAAAGCAAGTTAAGATGTTGATTGGAGTTTGGAAGGGCTATATGACAGTTCAATTTTTGAGGACTTATATTTGGTTCCAACACTTGTCCTTTTGAAGGTTGTAAAAACTCCATAAAGGGTATCTAGAATGCCAACTGGTTGGGGAGGTCCTTTGGAAGTTTTTATAATTATTTCACATTTTGTCTTGGATAGGCTAGTAGCCTTAATTGCTGCATTCTCAAATAGTGCCATGAAACTTGTGTTGAACATGTTGTTTGGTCTTGATTCTTGGGTCTTGCTAACATATTGAATCACTTATTATGCTGTTCAACTTTGTTTATAAGGATCCACCATTTTTGGAGCATTGAGTCAAGTTTTAAGTTGCATGGATTAATGCTAAGTGCTGCATTATTTGGGCTTAACTATGAAACCCATGTTCAAGTTGTTGTATGGCCTTGTTTTTTTGGTTTTGCTGATATATGGAACCCCCTTTACATGCTGAGAGTCTCAAGTTGCTAGATGTCAAGTTTATGGATTAATGTTGATCCATTTGTGTTGCTGTTGTGTCAAGGTGTAGAGGTTTATGTGTAAGACCTGTCCTATTGGGTAGATATTAGCATTGTGCTTAGGATTACTTAACCTTTGCATCATTCTTAAGGACTCAAGGTTTATAGAAACACCAATGAGTCTCAAGCCTTTACAACTGGGCTGATATCAACTTGAAACTAGTTGTAACATTCTAAAACATTATAACCTCCATCATGAGCCACTTATGAAGGTAGTGCTATGAAGGATCACTGAAATGTCTTATGAAATGCCTTGTAATGTCTTTATAGAAACTATTTTTTAAGGTGACGAGTATGTTAAGTAATCTAAGAAGTTTCTTATACCTATGCATGTTCTTCATATATTTTTGAAGTGAATCCCAACTCCAAAAGTCTACTAATCAGTGTGTGCATGTGATCTCCATGCATTCTGCATTTTCAAGATAAGTAAGTCAAATGCATAGTCAAGTTTAGTTTAAAACAAAAAATAGTATTTTGGAGTTTACATACCAATGGTTTTTCATTTGAACTCCTTGCACATGTATCTAATGATATCCCTATTTGGTCCTAATCTATTATAGTTCTTACTTCCTTAGCTCCCTTAGATTTTCTTTCACTTCCATTTGTAGGTGTGTTTACTCTTTTTGCAAGTGATCATGGGCAGTTAAAAGAAACATTAAGTACATAATAATAATAATAATAATACTGATGATGAATTATTTAATTAATGCAAGGGCATTAAAAGAGCACACGTTTGGAGTGTGATAGAAGAAAAGGAACAGACCGTGATCACATGGAAGGTGAAGAGGTGCTTCAAAGAGAGTACTCACAAGGCAGCAATATATATATTTATAAGGTTGTGGTGAAGCATATAAAGGTCCCATGTGGCTTACTTCCCTTGATTGTTTCTGTAGACACCTAAAAACCTTTAGAAAATAAAGTATTTTTATTTTCTGAAAAATTCCTGATGACATCATCATTTATTAATTAATTAATTATTTAATTAATTTATTTATTTTTATGCCATTAAATCCCTTTATCTTAATTAAAAATATTTAATTAAGGAATCCCTCCCAAAAATGTTTAAATCTTATTTAAACATTATTTCCTTATTTATTAATTATTTAATTAATAAATTGACCAAAAAACCCAAAATAAATAAAAAATTTATTTTTTGCCCAAAACTTGGCCAATTTCCTTAAGACCACTAACCTCTTCCAAAATCTTCTAATCCTTCTTTAATTTTAATTAAAGGCTAATCCCATCATTTCCTACCCCTAATCCCAACTCAAAATATTTAATTAAGATTAAATATTAATCCTCATGTTTATTAAAAAAGTTTTAATAAATATCTCCTCAACCCAAACCCTTGAAATAAATAAAACTTTATTTATTTCCTAAAAATCTAATTTATCCTCATCCTAAGAAGTTCTAGACTCTCCTAGTAAGTCTTCATCCTCATCCTAGGAAATTCTAGACTATTCTAGAAAGTCTTTATCCTCATCCAAAGTCTAGACTCTTCTAGAAGATGTCTTTAAACCTAATCCTAATCCCCTCCTAACCTTGTCACATTCCCTAAAAATGGGTTAAGACTTACTAACCCAAGCCAAAGTTAACAAATATCTCCTCCTTCACCCACCCTCATTAAATGCCATCCACTTGCCTATCCCTAAGCTAATCCTAAACCATCCTAATGCATCCTTTAATCATTTGCACAATCCTAAGCAAGCTTAAAACCTTCCTAATCAAGCCCAAGTCAAAATTTCTCTCATCTCCCTCAAAATATCCCAACCATAAAACTTTATGAAGCCCACTACGCCATAAATGACTCTTCCAAAGCCCTTTTATTGCTCTTAGAAGCCATTATGAGGGTCTTTATGAAGATTTTATCCCTTGAGCCTCCTTTGTTGACTCATCCTTCCCCTTTCCTCCATCCTCTCACCCTGTGACATGTGTCACTCCTTGATTGGCTGTAAGCAAGCACAATCCATGTGCTCTCCTCTCATTCAATCTAAACCCTCCATGAGCTTTTTCCCATCCTTGCATCTTAGCCCTCAATCCCTCAAGCCTCTTGCCTATAAATTGGATCCTTCCCCTTTGAAAAATAACACAATCCATGAAGTAAAGTCATAATGCCATTTTAAGAAGCCATTTTACATCAAAACCATACACTCACACCCAAATTTCAACTCCATTTGAAGCCTTTTTTGAAGCATACGCTTGAGCATACATCCTATCTATTTAGACAAAGCTACTCAACAAGAGAGCTTCTCATTGAGAGAGCCCATTAATGGCTCATATTCTCAATTGAGAGCTCATCTTAGTCTATCTTGAAGTTTATGAATTTTGTTTAGTTTTTAGAAGCTTTATTTAAATTTGGTTTCTATTAGCATACTAACATTGCTCATATACATTTTGGCATGGTCGATGGGACCCTGCATGGGTCATCTTAATTAGCTTTTTTAGTGAAGTTTTGTATGTCATTTGCTAATTTTGGCTAATTTTGCTTGCTTTTGTGATTGGTAGGATTGTATAAATTGGTTTTGTAGGTCCACATGAGCATGAAGAAGAAAAAGAAACTCATAGTCAATCTCATAGTGTTTGTAGATTTTTCAAGCTTATAGGTGGACAAAGCACTTGGAATTTTTCTTCCTCTTCTTGTATATATTCTTGTTATTCCATCTACTTCTTCTTCTTCTTCTTTTGGGAGATCTTGGCCATTTTTTTTTTAAGGAAGCAAAATCATACACACTTCTTTTTAGTGCTTAAAATGAACCCCTAAATTATACTTAAATCCATTAAAAACTAAAAATTTGCAAAAAAAAAAAAATGCATTTTAACAAGTGAAACTAAACCAATCCAATCATTTGCATCCTTGCAAACTCAAGGTTTTAGATGCATTCATGCAAAGTTAGGAACACTTCATTTTTGGGAATTTAAAAAAAACTTCAAGTTTCCATTTCAAAAGGTTCAAAATCAACACTAAGTGCACACTAAAATCTAAGTCAAACTCAAAGCATCAATCAAGGATAAAATGAACCTCATTTGCAAATATTTTAAAGTTCTTTTAAAAATCTCATGAAAGCTAAGAATCCTAAATGGTTGCCAAAAATTGTCCTAAAAGCTCTATTATTTTTTCCAAACAAATGTCTTGTTTCAAAATCTTGAATGTTTCTTAGGTTTTTCATGCATCAAAACAATCTAGGAATATCATTTTTGGGCTTAAAATATGCAAACTAGAACACAAAATCTTGAATGAAAACCAAAGTCCAAAGAGTCATTTTCACTTTTGAGTCCAAAACAATCTTGAATGATCTAAGGTTAAAACAAAGCACTTCAAAGTTCTTAAAACAACACACAAAATCTCAATCTTGAATGCTCAAAGGTAAAAAACTTGAATTTTTAATCACTTGTCTTTGAATGCATGTTGCTAAACACACTCTTGAATGCCATGGATTAAAATCAAATTTTCCTTGAATGCATAATTAAAAAAAAAAATCCAATCTTGAATGCCAAAGATCAATTAACCATTGCAATATCAAACACTTCATTTGGAGCTTCTAAAATTGAACAAAACAAATCTCTTTTCCACATGAAATTTAGGTAAAGTTTGATTTTTGGACATTTAAGAAACTTTGTTAAGTTAAATACAAATTCACAAAAATCAATTTGAGTAGTTCCTTGGACTCACCTCTTTTCTAATCACCCATCAATTCAACCATTGGTTGCAATCTCAATGCCACTTATGGGGATGGGTCTACTTGAAAAGGGTGTTAAATGTTCCACAATCTAACTCACTCACTTGGTCTTTGAACATTTTCTTTAACTTTATCAAAAAATTTAAATGACCAAAACTCTAGATTAAATCGATCACACTTCAAGTTTGGGCAATAAAATTGAACAACTATTGACGTGGAGGGCCTCTGAGCGCGTGCTTGACAAATCGAGTCTCACACATCTTTGCTTTGGTCTTAAAAAAAAATCACACCAACTCTTCAATGCTTTAAAGGAAATTAATTGATACTTGACGTGGAGGGCCTCTGGGCTCATGATTTTTCTTTTGTTGACCCTAACTCTTCTTCTTGTTTGCATTCTTTGATCAATTTACTTTTGTTGGTGCTTCAAGTTGGAATTGAACATTGTCTCTTAAACATGAGTGCTTGCAAAGTCTAGATTAGCACACATAAGAGTCAGTTGGTAAAAGAACAAGCGTGTTTTTTTTAGCCCAAGGTCATCCAAATCTTCTCTCCCCTTGTCATCTTTCGAGGCCATCTTGGGTGCATAAGATTAGGATCCAAAACCTTGTTTCTTTTTAGGAGGCTTGCTTGGGGATTTCATCACCCCTTGGATGACCTCAACTCCCATGTTCTGGCGGAGTATAAGAACTGGGAGGTGAATCGAAAGACACCTCTCTTGGGATCAAGATTTTGTCACTCAGGCTAAGCCTCAAGGAACTTTATACCCTTGAGAAGTGAAAGAGGAGAAGTGGGTTACCGCTCCTCTCGGCTGTGTGACATCTTTTTGGTTTCATCTACAGATTTGGGCCTCACATACCTTGGATATATTGAGGACTCCCTAACTAAACCAACTTTCAGCCTTGTAGACAACCATCTAGTATGTTAATGTGCTTGAAGTGACTGATCGAAACATTTGTAAAACATACACACTCCTTAGCCCAAGTATCACATTCTGAGAATCAAAAACTTCTATCTAGATTTTCCTATCTATTGCTTTCTTTTTTATTTGTTGAATGAATGTTTGCCAAACTTGGTCAATCCTAGCTTAGGGTACACTTAGCGTAGTCACTTCCTATTCCAAAAGTTGAACAAGTTGAAGCAAAATAACTGAGGTCTCTCAAAGCCAAGAAGATTCAAGAATTGATGTCAGAGCAACCCAAACCCAAACAGAAATTCCACAAAGTTAAACTCAAACCATCTCAGGCATACCAAGAACTTTCAGCCAAGAGAAAGGAACTAACACCAAGTCCTTTTATTGCCAAACTCCACAAAGCAGAGGATAAAGCTACCGATGAAGCACTTCAAGAGGCTTGGTTAGAGCGCACCATCAAATTTAGCCAACATCCAGGAGTTAATCCTGCTTATGCCTTACCAACTAGGCATGATTTGTATGATTAGACACCCTTGTTTCTCCACATCTTCTTGGATAAGCTTCACTTTAGAGTCATATTTTTAGAAAAGCCAGCCATCTTAGGTTATCCCCTTAAGCATTATTAGCTCATCCATCTCATTTAGAATCAAACCATCTAGCCAGCAATCCAAAAATTGCACATCTAAGCTTTCAAAATTGTTGTCACCTTGCTAAAAGTTTGCCATTCCTAAAAAATTTCAAAACCACCAATCTCACCAAGGTTATCCCTTTTGACAAAGCTTTGTCTAGGGTAATCTAGCTTTTCCACTTGTTATCCCTCATCACCTTGAGCTAAAGGTTGGGATCCACAAGTAGTCAATCTCGTGTTCTTCCTAAAGGATCATTAGTCTATCCTTAAGTTGACATAGTAACCACCAAGCTTGCACATAGGAAAGTAGACCTTTTGTGCTTTGGCAACATATATTTGAAGTTAGAATCCCCAAACCAATCCTCCTTAAGTTTTGTCATATAGCTTTGTCTCAACCTAGGAAATCATTTGCATAGAAAAGCCTTCCTCCCTTTTGCATCCACCAGCATTTGTTGCATCTCATCCCTAGGAGCATTTTTCATGCCACCCGTCACTCACTTAGCCAAGAAGAAAGAAACAATGGAGCCCTATCATTTGGATTGAAATACCTCACCCCCCTTGAGCACTCATCCATCCTTTAGCCCAGAGAAAGCTATGCCATCATCTACTGACGTTGAAGCTTTCATGAACCAACCAGGAAATGTAGTATTGGTAAATGCCATTATAGACAAGAACAAAGAGACAATAATGGCTAATTTTCAAAGGGACAATGTAGGAACCTTTGACTTTGGAAGACCCCCTTCATTATCAGATCCATCTCACTTGTTTTTTGGGCAGCTACCACCACCCATAGGCTCTTATGATCCAAATTATCCTCAATATATGCCAAAAGAAGAGCCTCCAGCCAATCCATATGATCCAACAGACCCAAACATACCATCATCCACACAAGTTGAAATCTCCATGCCATAAGCCAACCTAGCCACCACCACTCCAAACCCCCTTTACCCAAAACACCTCACCGTTCATCCCCTTCACTATTGCTGCTACTGCTCCCCAACCCAGCCTTCCAAATCCACTCATCTCTGAAATCAATGCTAGCATCTTTGGCCAACCTCAACAATATACAATAGGGATACCACCCATGGGGCCAATTAATCAACCTTTCATCACCCCTAGCTTGTTCACCATAGCCCGAAGCACAATCCCATCATTTCCATTAGGTCTTGGGAACTCAGTGCCATCAACCACAAATCCACAAGCTACTACCCTCACTCCACAAAGCTATCAAACCCCACAAGCTACTACCAATGTTTTTCCTAGCTCTCAAGTGACCCAAGCTCCCGCCACCACTCTACCAAGCTTCCAAATCCATCCACCAAGCTATCAAACCCCATCAATTCCATTTCCTAGCTTTCAATTCCGACCACCTCCACCACCAACTAATCCATTACCTCCTATTACCAACTAATTTTCAATGCCACTTCTAGGAAGTAACCCACCAATCCATCCAACCACCAATTATTTGCAGGTACCATCCCAAATGAGGGCGCATCCCACATACCTTGGTCAAACCCCACAAGCCCCCCAATCCTTTCCCCAAGCTTCACAACCATCTTATACCTTACCTCCACAAAGCAATTCATTTATCCCACAACTAGCTTATGTTACTCAATCCCAACCTCAAATCCCATATCAACAACAAGCCTCACAGCACATGCAGCACTATGTGCCACCTCCCCCTCAGCAAACCATCATCCACCATGCAGCTGCCCAAACAATGTTCAATCCCTATTAGAAAATCCCTTATAGCCATCCATATTTAGTGGCCCCATCTAGTGCATACCTACCTCAAGGCACTCCTACATTGGGGGCAACCCAGCCATCACCCATTAATTCAGAATGGGAAGCCATGAAAATAGCTTTGAAGAACATCCAAGAGGGAAATGATCCAAAAACTTTCAAGTTTGAGAATGTGTGCCCTTACCCATTTGACATAGCCATTACCATGACACCATTCTCCAAGCATTTTGAGACACCCAAATTTGACAAATTTAGAGGAAAAGGAGACCCTGTCACACATATCAAAGAATTTTACATGCACTGCCAGGACGTGGCATACAATGA
Source organism: Cupressus sempervirens (assembly GCA_028749045.1). Taxonomy (NCBI): domain Eukaryota; kingdom Viridiplantae; phylum Streptophyta; class Pinopsida; order Cupressales; family Cupressaceae; genus Cupressus; species Cupressus sempervirens. The sequence continues at coordinate 114,652,345 of CM053785.1, read as the reverse complement.
TGTCTTCCTCTTGCGCCTTTTTCCCAAAAGCTTGGCTGGACCAGCTCTTGAATGGTTTTACAGAATACCCTATGGCACAATTAAAAACTTTGCTGAATTATCTGAGGCATTTGTAGCCCAATATGCCCATCTTGTTGAAACAGAGCTATCAATAGTTGACCTTGTCCACACTAAGCAAAAAGGCGGAGAAAGCCTTGCTGAATACCTGAAAAGATGGCAAACCCTTACCACCCACATATCCTGCACCTTGCTAGAGCGCCATGTGGTGAAATTTTTTATTGATAATGCCCATCCTAGCTTGGCTCACCACATGACCATGAACTCTTTCCAGACCTATAAAGATATCAAAGAGAAAGGAATGATCCGTGAGCAAGGACTCATTAAAGATGGTGTGGTCAAGATTTACAAAGAGGCCAACCAAAATCAATCACATTCCAATGAAAAGTCTAGATATTGGAACAAAAACAAGCACATTGGAATAGATGGTGTCATTGACACCAGACATGTGAATATTGTTGGTCCTTCTCACAACCAGTCCAACCCACCATATCAACCAAACAATCAACAAGCTATCAACTACCAACAATAGAATAACCAAAGCTATCAAAACCACAATCCAAGACCCAACTTCCAAGGGTCTAGCAATCAAGCTAATGCAATTAATATAGCTGCAGGACAAAAGCCCAGATTCCAACCTACACCTAGAAACTATACACCCCTTAGTGAGCCATTGGATGTCATTTTTGAGAAATTAGTTAAGGAAAACCTCATCAAATTTCCTCCTACCCAGCAAATTGACCCAAGCCAATCCAAAGTTGCATGGTACAAAGACAATGAGTACTGCAAATTTCATAGGGTAAAAGGTCACACTACCCTCAGATGCATGAAACTAAAAGACAATGTGCAGGACCTCATTGATTGGAAGGAAATCACTATTGGTGCCCAAACCTCTCCTAATGCAGGCTTATAGATCTATCAAAATGCTTTTCCTCCTCACAAAAATCAAAATCCTAGAAAAGCACCTATCCAAACCAACAACAACAACACCAACAACCGTCAGCCAAACCAACAGCATGGGAAGAACAATGACCACACTTCATCCTATATAGACTATGGTAGCCTTATAGGTTGTATATCTAGGAAAGAGCCTTCTGTTAATGTTATCAATATCCAAGGACCAAACAATGAGTGTGCAATCACCACTCAAAGAGCCCAATTTAACATCATAGGCCAACCCATTTCACCAGCACCATCAGCTCTATCAAAAAGCCAGTACAATAACTTGGAACACCTTGGGAACATGCCAGCCCAAATCTCCATTTTAGACCTTCTTTGCACTAGTCCTGTGTACAAGAACATCCTTGACAGTGCTCTCATAGAATCCCGTGTCCCTTCTGATATCAATGCTACTAATTTTTGCAATCTTGTTGGACACCTTTCATCCTCATGTGCCCTATCGTTCAAACCCACCGACATACCCATGGTCGAGCCAGATCACACCCTTCCACTTCACATAGCCATCATGGTATTCAATTTTTCCATGAAAAGAGTAATGATAGATAATGGATCAGCCTTGAATATTTGCACCCTAAAATTCATAAAATAAGCTGGGTATACTGAGGCAAATATCATCAATGAGGTTATCACCATCAAAGCTTATGATAACTTGGAAAGAACCACAAAAGGAACTAGTTTGCTGCCAATCAAGGTTGGGCCAGTCATCCAAGAAACACTCTGCCATGTTATTGATCTAAACCTACCATTCAACATCCTCCTCGGTCGCCCATGGATTCATGCCATGAAAGCCATTCCATCCACTTACCATCAGTGCGTCAAATTTCTGCATCAAGGCACTGAGGTAACCATCCATGTCGATCCAGAACCCTTAGCTTACTGCAATGCAGTTGAAGCTTCATATACAAACCATTTCCCTAGAATTGATATCAGCACATCCATCACCAGCTCATCCCACACTTGTAATGACCCAGAAACCATCCTCGCCTCTACCCTGTCTACTGTGAAGATCAATAACAAGGGCTATGGAGAGTATAGTCTGTCAGATGCATTTGCTGTCGGGGCACTCCCACTTGATCCACATGCCCATGGATGACCGACACATCACAAAGCTAAGGAGATTCCACCTCCTCGATACAAATAGTTTTTCCCAATAACCTTTGTATCCTCGAAAATCCCTCTTCATGAGGAGCTCACTCCAGATATCAACAATTGGCTACATAAGGATGCACCTCAAAGGAATCAGGCACGCCTTGATCACTTCAGCCAGAAGTATCCCCAAGAACATAAGCTCATCACTGACAAATGGAACTATCAAGGTGGTGATCTAGGACCAGAAGAAAGAGGCATGTAGTGCCCCATCAACGCACACAAGTGGGAATCAAAGTTAGGTCTTGGCTTTGGCATACCCACAATTGAGGGCACCAATACGGATGGTCACGCTTTTTTGAAAATTCACCGCGACCTTGTCAAAATCAAAGACATTCCTGAGGAAGTTGAAAAGAGAGCCTACGACAATATCCTAGACCAAATCTCCCTCAGAGACTCTGTTCTCCAAGAACTATCCATCCACCTCATTGACCTAGCACTTGCCCATCCACAACTCATAGATTGGGACCAACCAAGTGTCATACACATTGATGAGTTCACATCAGAGGAAGTACTTCTGAGATTCATGGGAGTTGAAACACCTAACAATAAAACAAAGCCAGATTCTACCTATATCTACAAGCTAGATCCCAAGGGGTATTTTGGAGAAAATCCCCAACCTAGTTTCGATACACCCAAAATTGGAACTATGGTGAATCTAAGACTAGCTAAGGTAGTGAAGAGAACCCCTTAGCAAGAGCATCCAGATCCACATGCAGAACATGAGGATTTAGCATTACCTCCTCAAGATAATCAACCAGAGATATCTTCTATTCTAATTGAGGATACTAGGGAAGTCAACATCGGTTCTTCAGAGATCCCTAAGCTTGTTCACATTGCTGCATCCCTAACACAAGACCAAGCTGATCTCCTCTTTGAGGTCTTAAGAGAGAACATTGGCCGATTTGCATGGTCATATCAGAACATGCCAGGACTTGATCCAAAGCTTGTAGTTCATCATCTTGCAGTTGATCCAAAGATCAAGCCCGTTAGACAAAAGCTTAGAAAAATGCACCCCAAGGTGGCATTATTGGTCAAAGCTGAATTAGAAAGAATGTTAGCTGCTAAGGTTATCCAACCTATCGACTACTCAGAGTGGATCTCCAACATGGTCCCTATCACTAAACCTTCTTGTGACATCAGAATCTGCACTGATTTTAGAGATCTTAACAAAGCTTGTCCAAAAGATGATTTTCCCTTGCCCAACATAGATATGATTGTAGATCTTATAGCTGGACATGAAATTTTGTCCCTCATGGATGGATTTTTTTGGGTATAATCAAATCAAGATTGCAGAACAGGATCAGCATAAGACAACATTCACTACCCCTTGGGGAACCTTTTGCTACAACATGATGCCTTTTGGCCTAAAGAATGCTGGGGCTACCTATCAAAGAGCTATGACAACCATTTTTCATGATCTCATCCATAGCATTTTGGAGGATTATGTGGATGATATCTTGGTCAAGTCTCATACCTTCATGGATCATCTTGCTGACCTGGAGAAAGTCTTTGATAGGTTAGCCAAATATCATCTCATGCTGAATCCCAAGAAATGTGTCTTTGGGGTCACATCTGGCAAGCTTCAAGGCTTTATAGTTTCTAAACGAGGTATAGAGATCGACCCCAAGAAGGTCAAGGCTATCTTAGACATGCCTCCTCCCTAGACACTACGACAGCTTTGTTCTCTTCAGGGAAAGCTTCAATCTGTTTGGTGCTTCATCTCCCAGCTTGTAGATAAGTGTACACCATTTTCACATTTACTAAAGAAGGATGAGAACTTCAAGTGGGATCCTTTATGTCAGCGTAGCTTCAACCATCTCAAGCAGTATCTCATCAATCCCTCTATCTTGGTTCCACCAGTTCCTAGTTGTCCCCTAATTTTGTACATATCAACAACACCTATTGCTCTAGGGGCACTTCTAGCACAGCTCAATGACTACAGCAGAGAAAGAGCCATCTACTACATCAGTAGAACCCTAGTTGGTTATGAACTCAATTACACTCCTATGGAAAAGGCTTGTTTGGTAGTTGTTTTCTCAACTCAAAAGCTTCACCATTACATGCTAAGTCATACCATCCAAGTAGTCTCCAAGATTGACCCTCTCAAGTATATGCTATCTAGAACAGCACTTACAGGCCATTTGGCCAAATGGGTTATGCTCCTTAGTGAATTTGACATCTAGTATGTGAATCACAGAATTTCCAGATGAGCATATCTATCTAATTGAAGAACAACCCCCATGGAAACTTTATTTTGATGGCTCATACACATCTCATGGATCAGGGGTAGGAATATTGTTGGTCACACCTCAAGGAGATTACATTCCAAAAGCCTTCAAGCTACAATTCCCTAGCACCAACAATATACTTGAATATGAGGCCCTCATAGTAGGATTAAAGATAGCTGCAGAATAGAACATTGCTGAGCTACAAATCTTTGGTGATTCTCAGCTCATCATCAAGCAAGCCCTAAATGAATATCAAACCAAAGATGAAAAGCTATTACCCTACAAAGAGCTAGTTGATCAGCTAACCCAACATTTTACAAAGCTTCAGTTTACACAAGTACCTCGAATATAGAAGAAAGCAGCAAATGCTATGGCTACTATAGGCTCACTCTTGGAAATTCCCCAAGTAGCTACATAGTATGAGTTTTTAGTGGAGCAGCTCCTCACACCCGCCTATGCGAATGAGGATTCAAACCGTGTTTGTATCTTGGTTGGTCCCCAATCCCCTTGGTACCATGAGATTCACGCTTACCTTAACGATGGTATCATATTCCCTCACCTCACACGTACCCAATGCCAGAACCTCATCCAAAAATCATCCCGCTATGTTATCATAGCCAATACCCTATATCGTCAGAGTTATCATGATACTCTCTCTTAATGTTTAGACCAAAACGAGGCTGTGATGGTGTTAAAAGAAGTACACTCTAGACTTTGCGGTGCCCACACGAGTGGTATTATCCTAGTGTGAAAAATCCTTAGAGCAAGCTACTATTGGCCTACCATTGAAGAAGACTCTTGTGACTTTGTCAGAAAGTGTCTCCCATGTCAGCAGCATGCAAATCTTGTGCACGCTCCAACACAAGATCTATAGCCTATTGCACCACCCTTGCCTTTCGCTTGTTGGGGCCTTGATCTAGTTGGAACTATCACACCCCTCTCATCTGATGGACATAAATGGATAATAACAGCTACAGACTATTTCACTAAATGGGTGGAAGCAGTCCCCCTAGTCTCAGCTATAGGAGTTCAGGTCTCCAAGTTCATCTTGTACCACATTGTTTGCCACTTCGGCATCCCATCCACCATCTTCACCGACCACGGAGGTAACTTTGAAAATCTCAACATGGAAGAATTATGCACTTCTCTCTGCATCCATCACCGCTTTTCTAGCCCATATTTCCCACAAGGTAATGGCCAGGCAGAGGCAACTAACAAAACCCTCCTCAAAATCCTAAAGAAAGTTGTCAATGATTTCGGCCGTGATTAGCACCTACAAATAAATCCAACCCTATGGGCCTATCAAACTTCCTTCCATACATCTACATGCACAACTCCATACTTCCTAGTCTATGGTGCCAAAGTGGTACTACCTATAGAGGTTGAACTTCCCTCCTTGCACATATCTTTGCAAGGGAAAATATCAGATGAAGAATACAGAGTAGCTCGGCTCACCCAGCTAGATCTCTTAGGCAAGAAGTGACAACAAGCCTATGATCATCTCACAGTCTATCAAACTCATCTCAAAAGGAATTTCAACAAGAAGGTGCTTCCATGACACTTTCAACCAGGTGATATAATCCTCAAAGAAAACATGAAAGTCCAAGCAGATCGAGAAAAGAAAGGCAAGTTTGAACCTACATGGCTTAGTCCTTATGTTGTCACTGCTTCCTTTGGCTCTAGAGCCTATCAGCTATCTACACTGGAAGGAGAACTCTTGAATGATCCTACTAACATCATTCATCTCAAGAATTTTTATGCTTGAAGATCCTTGGTATACCCAGCTTTTGAAAAATACAAAAAAAAAAAAAAAAAAAAAAAGTAAAGAGAAATAAGCGTCCAATGGTGAAAACTTGGCAATTCAAGCACCTTGGATAGGTACCTTGGTAAAAATTTGGTAATTCAGGTGCCTTGTGTACTAAGACTAATCCATTATCTATCACTATCCTATCCCTCATCCATTCACCCACCATCCCATAAAACACCTGCTTGTTCCCTTGGTGTTCCAACCAAATATCCAAAATCTAATGGAGCTTGTAAATACCTCCTGTATAGCTTGTAAAATCTTGTACCTCAGCTTGTAAAATCTTGTACCAAAGCTTGTATTATACCTTGTAAATCTTGTGCCATACCTTGTATATCCAAATCTTGTCCAAAGTTTGTACCATATTCCAGCCTATAAATAATCTTGTATCCTAGCTTGTATACTATCATGTGCACAAAAAAAACCCCATTTTCACTTAAGCTTTTCACAAACCATCTACCTATCCACCTATCAACTATTATAGACATTCCATCCTTCACAAACATTTCCATCTCACAAAAACCAAAACATGAACAAACTTGTACATTTGTAACATATCTTGGTCCATCAGCTTGTACATCCTCTTTAGCTTAGTACCATTGTATCTATCCATTGTTTGTGTCAGTTTGTCCTTGATCAACATCTTGCACCCATCACACATCTTGGTTAGCTATTCCAATGCATCCTTTAGCTAGATTTCCTGTCACCAAAGTGTTATCTTTCTTAGTTCAACCTACTAGATGCATCTTTCATCCAAATCCACTAGCTTAGGTGCTCTCCGATAGGTCCTTGTAGGATATAGCTTTCCTCATGTCTGATCTTGGTCTGTTAGTACCTCATCCTACCCATCTCATTGGCAAATGGTTCTCTTTTGGATTGTCGCTTTCTTTTGATTTGGACTCTTCCCTATTGGGTCTTGAAATATCTTTTCCAAGCAATCTCCTTGTTCCCTCCTCAAGGTTTCCATGATCTTCCATATCATGGTATACTGCGAATGGGGCAAAGAGAGCATAAGGTCTTGATCATGTCTTTTGTTTGTTTTTCTTTTCTGCTTGTGGGTTACCCAGTGTCGATTCCACACTGCTTCCTTTAGGAATCATGTGTGATGCTGAGGCAATCCTTGCGTGTTTGTTTTGAGTTAGTTCGTCAGTCCTCTGGATAGTTGGTGAAAAGGTCTTGATGTTCTTGGTAACCTTGGCAATTAACCAATAGTCCTATTGAAAATCTAGTGCTCAACTACATGGTGGTACTTCTCTTTGAAGTATCCCCCTGCTCAAAAAGCTTCAATGGTTTTCCTTCATCTCCATTGTCCCCCATCCGTATCCAACATCTGTCTCTCCTACCCCAGCTTATGCATCAGTATCTCTTTGAATCACTCCTCACCTTTAGCTTTAGGGATCCACAATTCTAGTCTTAGGGATCCACCAATCCAAATCAATCCACCAAGCCTCATCTTTCAAGATCCACAATCCTAGTCCTAGGGATCTCCGAAACCCATCTTCTGCCAATCTGACTCTTTGAAATCCTGTTGCATTAGGTTTTTAATCCCCTCATCCATCTCCCCATCCTAGATTCCTTTTATAGTGCTCCATTCCTTCATCCTCTGCAATCCTTGAGATCTTAAGCTTGCTTCCTCTTGTGCCTCCGATTCTCCTTTATCATTCTCCCGTAGTGAGAGTTTGAGCTAACTAAACCTCTTCTCTTAAGCCAATCTGAGTCTTCTTGCTCATCTTAGATTCTTGCACTTTTCAAGAAGTCGTCGAGCCTCGCTTGCTCTCCCCACCACCTTCTTGAGGGAGCATTTTGCAGTCCATTCTCTCCTCTTCTGCTCTAGCCTTTGGCATCTTATTTTCTTATCTTTGATGCCATGCCACTTGCAACATCACATCAAAAAGGGGCAAAATGTAGACACCTAAAAACCTTTAGAAAATAAAGTATTTTTATTTTCTGAAAAATTTCTGATGACATCATCATTTATTAATTAATTAATTATTTAATTAATTAATTTATTTTTATGCCATTAAATCCTTTTATCTTAATTAAAAATATTTAATTAAGGAATCCCTCCCAAAAAATTTTAAATTTTATTTAAACATTATTTCCTTATTTATTAATTATTTAATTAATAAATTGACAAAAAACCCCAAAATAAATAAAAAATTTATTTTTTGCCCAAAACTTGGCCAATTTCTTTAAGACCACTAACCTCTTCCAAAATTTTCTAATCCTTCTTTAATTTTAATTAAAGGCTAATCCCATCATTTCCTACCCCTAATCCCAACTCAAAATATTTAATTAAGATTAAATATTAATCCTCATGTTTATTAAATAAGTTTTAATAAATATCTCCTCAACTTAAACCCTTGAAATAAATAAAACTTTATTTATTTCCTAAAAATCTAATTTATCCTCATCCTAAGAAGTTCTAGACTCTTCTAGAAAGTCTTCATCCTCATCCTAGGAAATTCTAGACTATTCTAGAAAGTCTTTATCCTCATCCAAAGTCTAAACTCTTCTAGAAGATGTCTTTAAACCTAATCATAATCCCCTCCTAACCTTGTCACATTCCCTAAAAATGGGTTAAGACTTACTAACCCAAGCCAAAATTAACAAATATCTCCTCCTTCACCCACCCTCATTAAATGCCATCCACTTGCCTATCCCTAAGCTAATCCTAAACCATCCTAATTCATCCTCTAATCATTTGCACAATCCTAAGCAAGCTTAAAACCTTCCTAATCAAGCCCAAGTCGAAATTCCTCTCATCTCTCTCAAAATATCCCAACCATAAAACTTTATGAAGCCCACTAGGCCATAAATGACTCTTCCAAAGCCCTTTTATTGCTCTTAGAAGCCATTATGAGGGTCTTTATGAAGATTTTATCCCTTGAGCCTCGTTTGTTGACTCATCCTTCCCCTTTCCTGCACCCTCTCACCCTATGACATCTGTCACTCCCTGATTGGTTGTAAAGAAGCACAATCCATGTGCTCTCTCTCATTCAATCTAAACCCTCCATGAGCTTTTTCCCATCCTTGCATCTTAGCCCTCAATCCCTCAAGCCTCTTGCCTATAAATTGGATCCTTCCCCTTTGAAAAATAACACAATCTATGAATTAAATTCATAATGCCATTTTAAGAAGCCATTTTACATCAAAACCATACACTCACACCCAAATTCCAACTCTATTTGAAGCCCTTTTTGAAGCATAAGCTTGAGCATACATCCTATCTATTTAGACAAAGCTACTCAACAAGAGAGCTTCTCATTGAGAGAGCCCATTAATGGCTCATATTCTCAATTGAGAGTTCATCTTAGTCTATCTTTAAGTTTATGAATTTTGTTTAGTTTGTAGAAGTTTTATTTAAATTTGGTTTCTATTAGCATACTAACATTGCTCATATACAGTTTCAACTATTTTTATTTTACTTCCTATTGGATTACTTTTATTTTTCCAACTCTTTCTTAGAAATAATAATAATAGTTGGCATGAGTAGATTTGTACTATGCATTATCTTTAGTGCTGAGATTGAGATCGCTATTATAGGAATGAAGATAATTTGGAGAAAAGAGGTGTCATTTATGGGTTCTCTTACTTTTTTAAGAATATACTAAATATATTTTATATTGATCAACTCTAGAAAGAAATTGATTTGAAAAGAATTATTTTTTATGACATTGCATCAATAATTTAAGAAAGGACACATTAGAGTGTCTTGTTTTCAAATCTGCACCCAAAACACATAAGGCAATCAAAATTGTAAGAAGGAATAGAACCAAATAAATGTAATATCCTTGTTTGTTCTTTTCAAGACATTTGAAGGACTGATGTCCTACTTGGTTACAAGTAAAGTACTTACTAGTGAACACACTAGGCCCTCTTCCACTAGACCTTCCTCTGCCATTAGATCTTTTTCTCCTAAATGTCCCTTTATTAGTAGACTCACTTTTAGCATTTGAACCACTAGATTACTCCTGATTTTTATTAAAAGATAAAAGCATGTTATTCATAATACCATTATTAGTAACACTATTCCAAATGTAAAGAATTATTTTTTTGAGCTTCTAGCAATGATCAAACAACTTATTGAATATGGCTTGATGAGTCTTGGAAACTTCTCCCATTGTATCCTTGATTTCACCAGTTTGAAGTTTCTGGTTACATGCACACAATCATGACTTTACATCACAAAGCATTCACATTCTAACAATTTTCATGTTCTTTTATTACATTTTGATCTAAACAAAAAATTCTAAACTTTCACTTATTCAAATGACTAATTTGAAAATGGGTCCTATTAAAGAATCTAATATAAATTCAAATAATGTATCTAGATTCTAAACAAATCAAAACATAAAATCTATGATTTAAAATTATCTCATCACTTACACATCATAACAATACAGTCCACCTTATCATGTGGAAAATCTTGGGTGAGAGGTTGGAACATTGTATTTGGATCCAATTGATCACCCTTTCTCTTTCTCCCTCTCTCCCTATTCAATCTAATAAGCCAACTAGATCTGCTCTACATTTTAATGTCTCAAGTATTGCCTTGTGGTCTAACTCGTGAACTTTTCAAAGAATCTTATTATGTGGTTTTCAACCATATTTTATCAAGTGATCATTTGATGTGACAACAAGGCTTGAATAATGAAGAATCTTCCTCTCTGTTTGCCAATCCTCGAATAACCACAAGTTAGGGTTCTTCATAGAATATCATCTAAGCCATGTGTCGATTGCAACCACAACATTGACATGGTACTCTAAATCTTCACCATCTATAATTGAGTGATCCAATTTTTGTTTGGCTTGGACACAATGACACAAATAATAATTTGTCCCTTCTTCATTGTCTTTAGGTGCAATAACAAAAAAAACATGGCCTATAGTGACAAATGTACAAAATGTGATCATTAATTTAGAAAATACTTAGGTAAAACTTATAAAGTTTTATATGGAAATTACAAAGATATATATATATATATATATATATATATATATATATATATATATATATATTACCAGGTTGCACTAGATTAGACAAGTGGTCAAAATCAATAGACGAATCCATTTGTACCATTTCCAGTGCTTGTGGGGGATGATAGGTGTCAATTGGGTCCAAAACTCATATATCCCATTTGTCCACTCATTTAGTCATCTCACAGTCATCCCAATTTTCCTCTACACATGATGTACAATAGCATGCCATTTTTCATGTGTGGATATTCCATGAACCTACATCAAAGATTTTAAAAGAATGCAACTCATTAGATCTCGTTAGTGTGCAATAATCCTGATATGGTGCAATGTTAGTATTATTTATCAACTAAAAAAATCTACAAACTGTAGACTCACCTTCCTTACCTGGACCCATTGTAGCATTACACCACTAGACAATAGATTTTGCATCTGTCAATATTACTCCATCTTTATACTTTAGTTCTTCATGAACTAAGGCTCTTTTGATGCATGATCTTGCACTATCATGCTCTCCCTTTCCATGACTAGCCTTTATGAAATTCCAAGTATATTGAATTCTACACAACCTATGCATTTTGCTTAACCAATACAACATCCATGCATTCTTGAATTGAGATGCACAATTGTCTAACCAAATAATGTGCTAACAATATGTGATGCTCTTGTGAGCCAAATCTTCATAAAATATTTGAAAACAATCGTATACAAACTTCGTAGAATGTGATCGATCATCGCTGATGTAAAAATGGTACTCCCTCAAAATCTTCTTGTCATCCTCTGTACTTGTAGGTGAATGCATGAATGCTATGTGAACAAATATGGAAACCTATTGAGAAGTATAATACTTTGCTAGCACCTCATTTTACGGTTGTAGTGTGTAGTTCTCTGTAAAGCCTACAACTAAAAAAATGGTGTCTAGTGGAAACATATTCTTGCACAACTTGAATTGCAAATCTAGCCATTGAGCTCTATATGTATGCCTTGCATACTCATAAATAATATTTTCACAAAAAATCTTCATGAAATCATACACTAGAATCTTTTCAATGACTAAATCACATCTTTTGCCTTGTTTCCCATCTTTTAGAGCATATGTCACTATCTTAAATTTTTCATAATCTACTATTTCATTTCCAATTGCATGTGTACTATCCATATGTTGACAAGTTGATAAAAGTTGCAAATAACTACAAAATAAGCATGTACCATCCAAGCATGATGTCTTGTAAAATTTTTGGCCATCCCTATTTTCCATAAAATTTTGGATATGAATTCCCTTGAAGATCTCGGTGGCTCATTCATTTCACAATCTTTCAAAACAAACTTAGAATGCAAAAACACACATATATGCCTAAAACATCAAAATGGTTAGAAAATTCAATATGTATCCTACAATAACAAGTTGTGCGTGTGTGATTTATCTTGACATAAAAAGGTTTATCCATCTCAAAAAATCTTTGACTTATTTGAATTTGAGGATACATACCAATAAATTTTGCAAAAAATTGTATCTGAGTTGAGTCCAAAAAATGTTTTGCATGTGGGTCATGATTTTGGCTACCAATCCTCCTTCTTACAACATCTCTTTAATTAGGGGAAACACATGTGTTATTTTTCCAAAAATATTCAATCAATGATTTCAAAGATTCACTAATTTCTTTATCCCTTCACAGTAGTCTACTGCTAAATGTCTGTAACTCATTTTTTATTGGATCTTTCAATCTTTCATGCCTTAGCATGGGTCTCCTTAGAGTATTTTTAATTTTTTTCTTGTCTTTCTCATGAGTTGAGCTTTCTTCATTTGGCTACTTACTATTTTCAATGTAAGTACTCATCTTGTGATATTACTATCTTTGGTGTGTGATTTAGAACCCACTTTGTCATAAGCACTTATTAGATTCTTTACAATGCTTTTTTCATTTGAATTGTCCATAATTTTTAGCCCAAGAATCTTCATGATAGGCCTAAATTTCAAATTTCTCATCATTTCAACAAATAATTGGCATTGACCTATAATATTTAATTTTTCAAAAAATAATCTCCTCATATGATTAACTTTTCTTTGACAAGTACACTTGCTAATCTTGTCAGGCATTGATTTCAAAATATTAGTATCAATATCAATCAAATATTTTGGTCTTCTAAAATGAATTCTAGAAGGTGTTATAATCTCTTCCATTCCCTCAACATTTTGAACATCAACATAAGGTAGAGTGCATTGTGTACCTTGAATTAAAGATGATGTGTCTTGGCAATAAGATGCAAGAGATGGAATATCACCTTCTTGATGTGTTGATGCTATGTTTTCAACATGACATGATGGAGTGTGTACATTGTTGGATCTATAAATTAGTGTCTCTTCAACATGAGAGAATGATATGACTCCAACATTGGAAGATGGTGTAGCTTCACAATTCAATTATCTTCTTGAGCATAATAGTCTCATTTGTTCTCTATGTCTTTCCAATTCTTCTTCTTTGTTTCTTTGTATCGATGATTCTTAATCCTCTTCAAAAGTCAATTCTTCATTATTTCTTTGTAATTTTTTTTGTTCACATAGAAATTTCATTTTATCTCTTTTAATTGCCAAATCTCTCTTCCTATCTTCATTTGTATGAGTTTTTAGTTTCTTCCTTGGCATGATGATGATTTCTACATGTCAAATTATTCAAAAATCTAAATTACTTACTGTAGACAACTAAAAACCTTTAGAAAATAAAGTATTTTTATTTTCTGAAAAAGTCCTGATGACATCATCATTTATTAATTAATTATTTATTTAATTAATTTATTTATTTTTATGCCATTAAATCTCTTTATCTTAATTAAAAATATTTAATTAAGGAATCCCTCCCAAAAATGTTTAAATCTTATTTAAACATTATTTCCTTATTTATTAATTATTTAATTAATAAATTGACCAAAAAATCCAAAATAAATAAAAAATTTATTTTTTGCCCAAAACTTAGCCAATTTCCTTAAGACCACTAACCTCTTCCAAAATCTTCTAATCCTTCTTTAATTTTGATTAAAGGTTAATCCCATCATTTCCTACCCCTAATCCCAACTCAAAATATTTAATTAAGATTAAATATTAATCCTCATGTTTATTAAAAAAGTTTTAATAAATATCTCCTCAACCCAAACCCTTGAAATAAATAAAACTTTATTTATTTCCTAAAAATCTAATTTATCCTCATCCTAAGAAGTTCTAGACTCTTCTAGAAAGTCTTCATCCTCATCCTAGAAAATTCTAGACTATTCTAGAAAGTCTTTATCCTCATCCAAAGTCTAGACTCTTCTAGAAGATATCTTTAAACCTAATCCTAATCCCCTCCTAACCTTGTCACATTCCCTAAAAATGGGTTAAAACTTACTAACCCAAGCCAAAGTTAACAAATATCTCCTCCTTCACCCACCCTCATTAAATGCCATCCACGTGCCTATCCCTAAGCTAATCCTAAACCATCCTAATCCATCCTCTAATCATTTGCACAAGCCTAAGCAAGCTTAAAACCCTCCTAATCAAGCCCAAGTCGAAATTTCTCTCATCTCCCTCAAAATATCTCAACCATAAAACTTTATGAAGTCCACTAGGCCATAAATGACTCTTCCAAGCCCTTTTATTGCTCTTAGAAGCCATTATGAGGGTCTTTATGAAGATTTTATCCCTTGAGCCTCCTTTGTTGACTCATCCTTCCCCTTTCTTCCATCCTCTCACCATGTGACATGTGTCACTCCTTGATTGGCTATAAGGAAGCACAATCCATGTGCTCTCCTCTCATGCAATCTGAGCCCACCATGAGCTTTTTCCCATCTTTGCATCTTGACCCTCAATCCCTCAAGCCTCTTGCCTATAAATTGGATCTTTCCCCTTTGCAAAATAACACAATCCATGAAGTAAAGTCATAATGCCATTTTGAGAAGCCATTTTACATCAAAACCACACACTCACACCCAAATTCCAACTCCATTTGAAGCCCTTTTTGAAGCATAAAGCTTGAGCATACATCCTATCTATTTAGACAAAGCTACTCAACAAGAGAGCTTCTCATTGAGAGAGCCCATTAATGGCTCATATTCTCAATTGAGAGCTTATCTTAGTCTATCTTGAAGTTTATGAATTTTTTTTAGTTTGTAGAAGCTTTATTTAAATTTGGTTTCTATTAGCATACTAACATTGCTCATATACACTTACAATGTGTAAATTACAAATTATTCAAATACATATAAAAATTATAATTATTTAAATGAATACACAATATATATCAAACAACTTGTAAAATTTCTAACCATTTTGAAATAACATTTCATTCAAACATAAAAATTTCAATGAATTCACTATATACTAAACAACATGTCAAATTATAATAAAATTTGTATCTATATATCAACAGACAATATTTGAAATGGATTGAACTAACCTTTTCTATACAACAAATATTCAAAATTTCTTCAAATCATGTATCCAATTATTGAATTTGGTGTTTGCTAGCTTCAAAAAGTCTTGAAATAGTGTTTGCTATGTTGAAACCCATGATTTCTATTAGAATAATAGAAAGCACAATAGACCAAAAGTAGAGAATGGATGAAATGGGCCCCAAATTTTCTTTTTGACCATTTTTGGGTGATTTCACATAGCACATACACACTATAGCATATCTTCACTATAGTGCATATGCTCTATGTCAAAACACATCACTCTCTATCCTCCTTACTCTCTCTCTCTCTCTCTCCCTACTATCTCTCTCTCCCTACTCTCTCTTTCCTCTCCCATCCCTTACTCTCTCTTTGCCACCCCCTACTCTCTCTCACACTCTCTGCCATCCTTTCACTTTGTCTCTCTCATCTCGTACTCTCTCTGGCACCCTCTACTCTCTCTCACACTCTCACACTCTCTCTCATCCCTTACTCTCTCTCTTTCATAGACACACACACTCCCTTCCCCCCTCTCTCTTCTCTCCCATCCCCTACTCTCTAGATCTATCACACACACTCCCATCCCCCTCTCTCTATCTCCCTCTCCCTACTCTCTCTTACACTCTCTCCCATCCCCTACTCTCTCTCACACTCTCTCCCATCCCCTAATCTCACTCTCTCTCCCATCCCGTCCTCTCTCTGACACCTCCTACTCTCTCTCACACTCTCTCCCATCTCCTACTCTCTCTTATAAACACTCCCATCCCCTCTCTCTCCCTCTCCCACCACCTAGTCTCTCTCTCTAATCCGCTACTCTCTCTCTCTCTCTCTTAGGCTACTCTCTCTCTCCCCTCTCCCATCCCTTAAACTCTCTCTTTTACAAATACACACTCCCATCCCCCCTCTCTCTCTCCTCTCCCATCCCCTATTCTCTAGATCTCTCACACACTCTCCCATCCCCCCTCTCTCCCCCTCTCCCACTCCCTCTCCCACTGCCTAATATCTCTCTCTCAATTTCTCTCTCTCCCTCTCTACTCTCTCTCTCTCTCTCCCATCCCCTACTCTTACTCTCTCTCTCTTCCATCCCCAACTCTCTCTCTCACACTCTCTCCCATCCCCTACTCTCTCTCACACTCTCTCCCATTCTTTCACTCTATCTCTACCATTTTTTACTCTCTCTCTACCACCCCCTACTCTCTCTCTCACTCTCTCCTATCCTTTCACTCTGTCTCTCCCATCCCATACTCTCTCTCTCTCTTTGCCAACCCCTACTCTCTCTCTCCCATCCTTTCACTCTATCTCTCCCATCTCATACTCTCTCTCTACCACCCCCTACTCTCTCTCACACTCACAGTCTCTCCCATCCCCTACTCTCTCTCTTTCATAGACACACACACATACACACACACTCCCATCCCCCCTCTCTTTTCTCCCATCCCCTACTCTCTAGATCTGTCACACACACTCCCATCCCCCTCTCCATCTCCCTCTCAGACTCTCTCCCATCCCCTACTCTCTCTCATGCTCTCTCCCATCCTTTACTCTCACTCTCTCCCCCTCCCACCACCTACACTCTATCCTCCATCCCCTACTCTCTCTCTTTCATAGACACACACTCTTATCCCCCACTCTCTTCTCTCCCATCCCCTACTCTCTAGATCTATCACACACACTCCCATCCCCCCTATCTCTCTCCCTCTCCCTCTCCCTCTCCCTCTCCTATTGCCTACTATCTCTCTCTCTCTCTCTCTCTCTCTCTCTCTCTCTCTCTCTCTCTCTCTACTCTCTCTCCCATCCCTTACTCTCACTCTCTCTCTCCCATATCCTACTCTCTCTCACACTCCCATCCCTACTCTCACTCTCTCTCTCTCTCCCATCCTATACGAGCTCTCTCTACCACCACCTACTCTCTCAAACACTCTAACACTCTCTCCCATCCCCTACTCTATCTCTCTTACACACATTCCCATTCCCCCCTCTCTCTCTCCCTCTCCCACCGCCTACTCTCTCTCCCCCCTCTCCCATCTCCTATACTCTCTCTTTCATAGACACACACTCCAATCCCCCCTCTCTCTCCTCTCCCATCTCCTACTCTAGATTTTTCACACACACTCCCATCCCCCCTCTCTCTCCCTCTCCCACTCCCTCTTGCACTACCTACTATCTCTCTCTCAAGTACTCATTGTCCCTCTCTAATTTCTCTCTCCCATCCCCTACTCTTATTCTCTCTCTTACACTCTCTCCCATCCCCTACTCTCTCTCTCTCCATCCCATCCCATACAAGCTCTCTCTACCACCCCCTACTCTCTCTCTCTAAAACTTTCTCTCCCATTGATTACTCTCTCCCACCCCTACTTTGTCTCTCTTACACACTCCCATTCCCCCTCTCTCCCTCTCACTCCCTCTCCGACTACCTATTATCTCTCTCTCACTCTCTCCTTCTCTACTCTCTCTCTCTCCCATCCCCTACTCTCTCTTATACACACTCCCATCCCCCCTCTCTCTCCCTCTCCCATTCCCTCTCCCATTTCTTTCTCTCTTTCTCTCCCCTCTCCCATTCCCTACCCTCTCTCTTTCACACACAAACCCATCCCCCCTCTCTCCTCTCTCATTCTCTACTTTGTCTCTCACTCGCTCTCCCTCTCCCACTCCCTCTCCCACCACCTACTCTCTCTCTCTCTCTCACATAGTCACTCTCTCCATCTCTACTCTCTCTCTACTACCCCCTACTCTCTCTCACATTTTCACACTCTCTCCTATCCCCTACTCTCTCTCTCTCTTACACACATTTCTATCCCCCATTTCTCTCCCTCTCCCACTCCCTCTCTCATCGCCTACTCTCTCTCCCATCCCTTACTCTCTCTTGAGCCACTCTATCTCCCCCCTCTCCCATTCCCTACTCTCTCTCTTTCACACACATGCACTTCCATCCTAGTCTCTCTTGCTCTCCCTCTCCCACTCTATCTTCCACTACCTAATCTCACTCTACCCCATCCCCTACTCTCAATCTCTCTCTCTCCCACCCTGTACTCTCTCTGCCACCCCTACTCTCTGTCACACTTCCTCTCTCTCCCATCCCCTACTTTCAATCTCTCTCCCCCATCCTATAATCTCTCTTTTCCACCCCTACTCTCTCTCAGACTTCCTCTCTCTCCCATCCCGTACTCTCTCTACCACCCCTACTCTTGCTCACTTCCTCTCTCCCATCTTGTACTCTCTCTACCACCCCTACTCTTTCTCACTTCCTCTCTCTCCCATCCTCTACTTTCTTTCTACCTCTCTTTATCTCTCACACACACACATGGCCATTCCCCCCACTCTCTCTTGCTCAAACTTTTCATCTTCTATGCATCGCTATTGACACTAAAATTCAAATACTTTGAATAGTGCATGCGCGCTATAGGTTGTACATGTTATTGAAAGCTTTGCATTAAAACCAAGCCTAAGGCTGGGTTTTTAGTTAGAGATCCAACCCAAAGGTTTGGATTTTATAAATAGGTTTGAGATGTGTTTTCCAACAAACATACAAAAAATGATTGATTTTTCTTGTGTGCTCTCCTTCAAGATTCCTCATGGTTGGGCATCGATAAGATCAGGTTACATGACATTGTAGGTCTCTGTGTTAGTTATATAACCATATAATTTATTTTTAATTTGAACTATTTCAAGCCTTTGATCTATAATTTCTTTTGACTGTATGTTCATTTTTTTATCAAAAACCATCATGTACTAATTGGGCTATAGATTTTAGCTTGTTCATCAAATTTTGCAACAACTTAGTTTTTTAGAAACTAGACTCCATTCTACACACTTTGAAAAAATAATAATTTGATTTTAGATTAGTTTTCAATTATTTCTACGAGGATCACATAGATATTTCACATTTTTCGGATGTGTCTAGTTAAAATATTCATTAAAAAAAAATACACATTATAAAATTACCCAAAAAATCTTGGATAAACTACATAGTGTTAAATAACTTTTGACCAAAGTGATTAAAGAATTTCAAAAAGAAGGTTAAAATTTTAGGGGGGGCACACTTTGTACTATGTTATGTTTTTTGGGAATAAATAGTACCACTTTTTGTGGCCACTTCTTTTGAGGACCTAAAACTAAATCATTTTGGAAAAAAATTAGTAGTTTAGAAACTAGATTTAAAGGACTATGACTTTTTTTTTGTCATATCTTAAAATTTTGAGCGTAACTATCTTCAAATTCTTGTTGAAGTTTATAAATTTCTAATTTTAGGAATAAGGTGTCCACTTATACCCCCCTTTTGGCACCACAACTTGGTACTTACCTAGATAGTAATGATGACTAAAACTAAGATCATGTAATAATGCAAGTACAATAGGTCATAGTCAGATGCTCTATGGGTAACTTGCAAGGACTCTAGTGGAGAGTTGGTAAACATGCTAACAAACCATTCCCTTTAGTACTCCCTTGTGAGGCTAACATGCTACATTTGTGGCTTAATCAAAAGGACTATGAATTACTAATTATTCCCCTTGGCACCACCCTTAGGAGGCCAACTTTACATTTCTTATCTTATTTAGTTTTGAATCAAGTTATCACTTATTAAAACTCCTTAATTCCAACCTTAGCTAGGACACCACACTCGCAAGAGAAGCCCCTCCACTGACCTTACTTTACATAACCATGCACATCTAATGATGAGTGCTCATAGGCATGCATATTCCCAACCCAACCCCAAATGATCATAACTTTTGGCAAGTCCATGGAAGATTGGACCTTGCAAGTCACCTAATAAATACAAGCATATGTTCTCATGTGTGGCACACCACCATCACGAAGATCATAACACAAGGACTAGATAAGAACATAAGAAAAATTTCACTCAACCAAAAATAGTTTAGAAGGACAGATTCTCCATGAATCCTAAGAACAATAAAATCATACATCATGAACTCACTCAATTGGCCTCAATCTAGGACTGTGGATTCTACAAAAATCCTAATGATGCAACAAAACCAAACATTATGAACTCACTCAACTGGCCTCAATCTGGGAGTATGGATTCTAAAGGAATCCTAATGATCATGAAATAACAAAGGCTCATGAGAAATAATAACACCAGGTATAAAATCACTCAATCAAACACAATGTTAGGAGTATAGATGCAACATGCATCCCAATTCAACATAAAATTGAAATAATGGTCTAAATGAGATCTTACAAATAATCCAAGTCCATGAAAAACATCACGCCAAGAAAACCTAAGAAAACTAGGTGGCACACAAATTGAGGCAAAAAACCTTGAAACTCAAAAACTTTGAAATTAAAACCCATTTGGTCTTAGGGAACAAAAGCCACAAAAATCTAATAAAATTGTGGTTTGGAGTCTATATGCAAAAATGGCTAGCATAAGGGTGCAAAACCTCAAACCCTCATCCTGGAAAATAGGAAAATGCTCATACCTACCCAATCGGGTAGAGCTAGCATACATAAATAGAGGGGAACACTAGTTCTCAACCTCCTAACAAATGACTACTAAAAATAGAAATAGTATTGAAGCTGAAACTATAAAATGGGAGAGCCCTACCTCATAGCCAAAAGGGAAAAATAGGAATCTAAATCATAAAATAAAATTCTTGCAGAAGTAGTAAAAAATTGTGGCAATCCAAGGTCTCCCTAAGCTAGATCCAATGAGATTGATCTCACAACAATCCAATGCCTGTACCTACCACAACAAATAAAAAAATAATTCCTCATGAAGAGGATTTTGGGTTTTACTCTCAATCTTTCTAATTCAAAAGTGAGAAGTGATGAATTAAATTTCTTTTAGGATACTTATTCACTTTTTGAGCGAATAATTGATTAGGTCAAATAACCAACCAACCTAGTTAAACCCCGAATCAACCCAAATGAAAATAGGCTATTCCAAGTAATTATAATTCGTCTATGGAAAAGATGTCAAAAACTAAATTAAAATAAAATAAAGATCAAG
This sequence comes from Cupressus sempervirens, assembly GCA_028749045.1. NCBI lineage: Eukaryota > Viridiplantae > Streptophyta > Pinopsida > Cupressales > Cupressaceae > Cupressus > Cupressus sempervirens. The sequence continues at coordinate 114,630,777 of CM053785.1, read as the reverse complement.
AACAGAAAAATCATTGAATTTCCTTAACAACGTTTGTGACAATGCAAACCTCTATATGCACAAACACACTCATAGGTCTAGTCACATAACGCAAATGAGTCCAAATTTAATCAAATCACCAAAAGTTTTTATTTACACATTTAAATAAGATACGCCAGCCATATAGGGATGGTATTGGTAAGTATGAATGGTTGAATCACTAACTCCATCTGCCATTGCTAGGGATATAAACCCTAAACAATAAAATACACAATCAAGTGTAATTGCATATAATAACTTAGCCAAAGTAATAAGTGCATTAAATCACGTAATTTAACTATTTATTCAATTATACTAAAATAATCTATTTATATCACTCACTCTCACATAAAGCATAATGAAGGAAGAATAAAGTAAATAACCTTAGCATTAAATCCATCACATAACATAATCAGAGATTTTTCTAAATACTAGATAACCAGATATCATCATAAAATACACTATCATCTCAAAATGGCATCATCATGAAAATATGATCAACTAAAAAACATAGAAGTCTGACCTCTATGATACTGAAATCAAAGTATAATATCTAACCCTCAGGTCATCTCAAATGTAAAACATAACATTAGTAACAAGTATCTCTCATATCACAATATAACAAGGTAAATATCTGCAACACATAACCAATGAACCCAACATGGACAATCCATTTCTAATTATTTAAGAATTTAATAATGATTGTATAAACAACATGAAAAGGAACTTAAGACACATAAGTGAACATGGTCATATACAAGACTAACTACTGCTACAGGAACCTAGTCTAGTGTAGTAGGGTAATAATACCGAGTGTAATCTCTACACACATCTTTGGGTAATCATCGAACAACATCATGATACCACACCAATCCTGGTAAACACTAGCACAAACATTAGTGAACCATAAATCATATCATAATCTCATAAATCAGCCATAAGAATAATCAAAGAAACTAATATAGTAACCTAAATCCAATCACCTCAAGGGCATAGATCATTCATGATCCCAATCACGATCCCTTCTTAAGGAGAGATCAACAAGGTTGCATCCATCAGGATGACTTATAGAAATCAAATGGGAGAGGCACTACATTTCCAACCTGCTCTTTAAGTTAGATGAAATAGTTCTTTCTGACTTCGATGATGAGAATGGAACTAAGTGCATTATTTGGGACCTAGTTTTAATTTGTTGTGGTGATTTTAGGTCACATTATTGGAGCAATTGATTGATTTCTACAGTTGGGACTACTACCCACATTTAACTTTACACAATATTTTGATTTTAATTTACAAATTAGTTTGATGGATTTAGTTGTTTAGTAGTTCTTGGTTGAGAATTGACAGAAGATAATTTTTTAGCATAGAGATGGATTTTAATCTACCTCCTTATGATTTCTATTTAGTGGTATTTTTATTTATTAATATTATACTAGTTCTTTTTTAATTTTGGTGTTGACCTCAAGTTTTGAGAAATTTGATTTTTACATAAAGAACTCTAGAAAGGATTATATATTTTATTATGTTCCAATAAAGGGATTTATACAATTCCAATACAGATCATTTGCAATTGGAAAGTTCTTAAGTGTTGATAGTTCCTTGAGATATTATTATCTCTTCATATTTGATAGTTATGATAGAGTGATTATTTGGGATCCTAGTATTAGAATGTTTAATTCATTACTTTAATGAGATTTTTATGAGTGGCTTCCTAATTTTGAGCATTTTTTTATCTTAATTTTTTTTTAAAATTCTAGAGTAGCACAAAAGATTGGTGGAGCAACATGTTTGAGGTTGATATGGGCCCTTAGAGAATGTAAATACAAATCTTTTTAGGGTGAGAAATCTTAAGGAAGGGAGGATAGCAATGCCCCTTTTTTGGGACATTATAAGTTAACTAAATAATTAAATTTTTAGTTTTTTAAACTATATCAAATCAAATGACAACTTAGTTTAATTATCTAATAGGGTATTAAAATGACTTAATAAATCTTATTAAATAAATTATAAAGATAGTTTAATTTAAAGTGAGATAATAAAGGGACTTGGAAAAAATTCATAGAGAGATATAAAAGGACAATAGAGAGCCACATGGATACATTATAAAAGATCTCTAAGATGCTCACTTAAGACATGATTGGTTAGGCTTGATTTATGTTTTGTATTTTCTCTTGGAAAATTTTGCGAAGGTTTGTATTTCAATAGGTTTGAGGAAGGAAAACCTCGAGCTTGGAGGCAATGAATCAAAATCCATCATCTATTGGAGATGTTACTCAGTTGTCTATCTTGAGCTTTAAATTCATACTTTTGGATATCCAATCTAGAAATAATTTACTACAATTGGATATTTGTAACATTGTTATACTGAGATTTAAATTCATTATTCATATTCCATTTTAGAATCTCTATTTCAGCTTAATTGTTTATATTTTTTTAGTATAATGTGGTGTTAATTTGAAGCCAATTACATGGAATTATTGGTTTAGATTTTAATGGTACAATCCTATAAAAAATATCTATGTGTTTCGATGTATATGATGAGGTATGTGAACACATAAAGTGATGTGAAGGGTTATGAAGTAATGTGAGAAGGATAAGAGAAGAAAATAGACAGAAAGCAGGAGAATAAGTATGTAGTATTTCAAAGGTTTTTAAAAATGGGAAGAAGTCTCCTTATTAGATATTTTTTTCATAATGGTTTCTATGCTCTTAATAGCAATATGATTCATGCATAAGTAGATGCAACTTCATCAATTCACATATTATTTACAAGTATATTCTTTAATTAGCTCATTTTTGTGTCTAGGTAGTTATCCCACTAGAAATGAGCCTTACCCATAGTGAGAATCTTAGGAGTGAGACCTTATATACAAAATTTACTATATTTTGTATCACCTTAACTGGTATTGCATAATTGAGAAGTACATTTTTCTATTTTTTCCCCATCCTTGGTCTTCACACAAATTTTGATGTTCATGTGCTTTTATGTTCATATTTTGATATTAATCTTATTGATTTAATGTTACTCTAGATTATTTATGGTTAAAGAGAATCATTTTGTGAGAACTAATATTACCCCTCTCATCTATCCAAAGTATTCAATAATTTATACCAAATCTTGGTATCTTGCAGATAGAGTAAAATAATTTGAGGGAAATCTTGGCTATTTGAATAGATGAAAGGAGATCCTATTAAATTATTGATTTAAAATATATGATATGTATTCCCAAGATTATATTTATGATTAAATATATTTTTGATTCAGTATTACTTTTTGTATTGTGTCGCAGAATCTTGAGGTGTTCATATGCTATCATTAACAAGATATGCACAATATGTTGATTTTGAATATTTTGGACAAATGAGAATCCTATTGTCATTAGTTTTATATTATGAACTCTTGGTCTTATTTTTATCTTGACATGAGTTTTATAGGGGCATTTCTAAGAGAGTGCCTCATAATAGGGTTTTGGACCCTAAGTAGCTTCTAGGCTAACCTTTTATGGAGTTCAAAAAAGTGATAAAATAATAAAATGAACTAAGTTAGTTTACACATTAATAAAGATGATTATGTTTCATTTCCCATATCCATAAGAAATCGTGTCTATAAAATTATTGTGATGAAGAAGGCCACGATACTTGTGTGGAATTGAGCTGGAAAATCTAATTCATTATCACCATGAATGGTTGAACAAGTTCATACATGGGGGTTGAAGTCTTGGGTGATAATTCCACAAGAACCTAAGATAGTGAGAAACTATATGATGATACTCTCTTTCATACATCTTAGAATTCCCTTTAGATATCCTTTTGGTTCACCTATGGTATCCTTATGGTATTCCATGTTGGTATCTCTTAGTGTATCCTTTATCTATCCCCTATTCATGTAGGGGTGGGCCTCACATTCCATGTGGTCAATTTGTAGTGTTCCTTCTTCTCTGTTTAATTCTTACAATTTTTCTCACATTCTTTTGGTTGGTCTTGTATCATCTCTAGAAATGTGTGCTTCATGTAGATATATGTCTCCTACATCACTTAATTTTATCATACCATGTACATCATTAAGATTTTGTAATATACTTATAATATATTCTCCTTGAGGAAATGATTGTAAAATGCAAATGTGATTAACTAAAAATGATAATTTTCTATTTCATTTAAAAAAAATAGAGGTTGATTTTGATTGTCATCCATGCTTGTCTTGTTGTGACTTAGGAACATTTGGATTCCGAATTTAAAATGAACTTAATTTAATCATGTTAATATTTTGTATTGCATCTTTATTGTTTAATTATATTCTATTGTCTATTTTATACATTTCTTAGTAGCAAGGTTAGGGAAACTAAGAGGATGTGGATTAATGTGTCAATGTTAGGAACTTACATTTTTAATTAATGCAATGAATTATTTGTCAAATTAGTGTAATTAAAATTGAACTAATTGTGTTAGGATATACTAATCATTGTATTAACAAAAGAAAAATTCCATTCTTTAGTAGTTTTATGCTTGTATTTGTCACTTCCTTAGTAAGGTGTTATAGTTTGCAATACTTCTTAGACATAGACTAATCTACAATTATGAACTAAGAAACACATGAGGACACAACCCTACTTAAAAGGAAGAAACTAGGATACGTAAAATAGATGAAACAAATGAAATCTATGCAAAAAGAAACAAGGTGGGATTTAGGGGTTCAAGCAACTAGAATCTCGACGAAAAAAAGTTCATGATTTTCTAGGATTCCAAAATCTAAATTACCAAAACCTACACAAGGAAGGCCAACCAATGAATAGGAAAAGTTTAAGTAGTTTATTCTATGGAGTTACTACTAATAAGATCACTAAAAATAGCATATCAACTATTTAAGCCCTTATCTTTCATTTGATGCTATGATAACTCATTGACATAAAATACACAAAACCTATCCCTCCATAAACCCTATTTCTTTACCTCCCTAGACACCTTATTCACATTTTTGGCTATTTGTTCTAGTGTATCTACTAGGGTTGACTAGTCACCAAGAAAAGATGACCTAAATCTATTGAACATTTAGGAAATGTGAGAGTTATTTTGTGTAATAGAATTGATGAGGTCCTCCTAGGTAGCATTTTTATGATCTAATGGGATTGACATATGGTTTACATGTGATCATGGTTATCCAAGGGGAACATTGAGTGGAGGGTTTTGTGGGTGTGTTATAGCAGATGAAGGGTTATATGGCTTTATAATAGTCAATGGGTGGTTTTGTAGCCATCTTGCAATTAATGAAGAGTTTTGTGCTTCTATATTTGAAATATTTTTGGGGGTTGATTGTGTTATTTGTGTAGAGTGTGGCCTTTCATCTCTAGCTCATTTTGTTTGATTCTTAGATTATTTTGATATTAAAATTTAATTTTATTTTTATTTTTATAAAACTTAACTTAATAAAAAATATAAACATTAAAAAAAAGAACTTGACCAAAAACCTTGTTTATGGGGTGGGGCATGCTTGCAAATGCTCAAAATATCACTACTTTTTCAAAGCCCAATCGAGTTTGTGCTTTAATCTTCCTCCAATCATTTTTCTCTATTTTTTTTTGGGTGACTTGCCTCACAATAGGTATACAATGTTAGAGTAAATAATTAATTTATTAATTATTTATTATATTTACTTAAGATTACTTAGGTAAATGCATTTATTTATTAGTTGTAGTCTAGGAGTTTGTTATAAGTTGTTGACAATATGAGAGTTTGTTCTCTCTAAGTCATACTTATCCTCTCACCTTTTTTGAGAACTTTCCACCTTATGTGGATGTATGTTTAGTTGTCACACTTATCTCCTCGTGTCTTCTAGCTTGTTCTAGCAGATTCCTTGAGCTCTTTATATTCAAGTTCCCTCATTGTATTTTAACAACACTTCTTGCATATTGTAAATACATATTTTTTTGTGTTTCAATATTTTTTTCTCTCTCATGTCCATTTAGGGTTTTTCCCTTGCACCATGCTCTTCCTTCCTTGGCTTCTCATTGACAGGTTATTTGCATGCAGGTGATCTTGGGTGTCTTTAGAGTTGGATTTCTTCAACTCCAACATGGTATCAGAGCCTCCATACTGCTGCTTTGTTGAAGATTTTTGAAGTTGTGATTTGAAGTCACAAACCCTAATTTATTTGTGCATTTTTTTTTATCAAATCAGGGGTAGAGAAAATTTTTGGAGCATATTGGGCCCAAATAGGCACTCCCATTAGATTTGAAAGGCCTTTTGTAGTCAGGATTCATATAAAATTTATCAATTTTGGAGACAGGGCTTCAGGAGCCAAAATTATTTTAGTCGAAGGCCTTTTCCATATGGACGTGCAGTTAAAAAAATTTTAAAATTTTTTTGCAGAGCATGCCACTATGGCTCTACCTAGCAGCCACCATGGAGTAGCCCACACTCAACCCAGATGCCACTTGTGGCTAGTAGCCACTACCCAACTATGCTTCTTCCCTAGAGGCTCTGCTTTTGACAGCACCCCTCTGCCGGAGGCTCCGCTTCTAACAGTGCCACACCAACCCACCACTTGGGGACACCTCAACACTGCATCGCAGTGTTTCTACCCAGTCCTAGTCTATGTCAATGCTAGCAAGGACTCCACATCAGCAGAAAAAGTTTCCTACATGTTTCCTACCCAGTCAGCACTAGCAGGTGACAGTTTGCAATCAACTAGTATGGGGGTGACACATGGCATGGGTGCCATGTGGCACTTTTCCATGTCCCCTTGCCACATCACCCTACCAACTTAGCCACCTACCACATGGACTACCATGTGGCCTCTTTTTTTGTGGCAATGACATACTGGTCATCAAATTTAGGCCTGTGATTTACTAACATTAGCATGACATCAGTGCTACATCACCTCTTGCACATCTCCTAGGTCTTTTTTGACCTACTTTCAATTTTTTGGCCATAATTTGAGCATACAAAGGTATTTTTCTAATCCAAAAGAAGCACCAGAAAGCTAGTTCCAAGATGGAGACATTGGTGTAGGAATTTTAAGGTTTTAATGTAGTTTTTTTGCCCATTTTTTCAGTTGAAGTCCAAAGTTCTATTTTTGACTTTGGCATGCTTTTCTTTTGTGTCCCTTATCCATTTTTCAAAAATGTTATATTTCTGAAAAGCTAGTTCTGTCTACTTTTTAGAAATGCTATCATTTCCTTCAGATTCTACACCATGCTTTTTCTATCATTATTTTGGCATTTTCAATCCATGGTGGATATCTTGGGTGTTCCAGGTCTGAGGATCATTTTCTTGGTATGGAATCCTTTGTTTTGAGCTGTACTTTGTTTTGTTGCAGCTTCTTTTTAGTTTTGGTCATCATAGCTATCATTTTGAAGCACTTTTATGTATTGCACTAAGATAAAGTGCCACTCTTGCAATTCAAGGGTCATGAACATTGTTTTGAGATAGTTGTACCTACACTATTTTCATAAAGCACCATAGGGGGTAGTAGTTGCCATGTTTGTGTTGTCTTCCATTTTCAAGTGACTGTCCCTTCCATGACATTAGCCCCATGTGGATTCAATTTGACCATGTCTTTATGGGTGTTTGTACCTCTTCATCTTTCTCCTTGTTCTTGGTTTGTCTGTAGGAGTCTTTGGCTAACCTTTTCAGTTTCCTATCATCTCACCCTGTCTGCATTAAGGGGGGGTTATTCTATTGTTCTAATGCTTTCATGGTTTGAAGGTTCATTAGTGTGAGCTATGTATTTAGTGGTTGATCCTATATACAAGGAAATTGCAGTGGCTGGCTACCTATGCATTTGGTGAGATGGATCATCTACCATATAGACACACTCGGTTCATTCCATCTTCTTCCTTGGAGATTCTTCAGATCAGAAGTTTTCTTCTTGATGGTAGAGTTTTTATAGCTTCTTCATGCTTCAGTGATGCTCTTCACGATCACCTTTTATTCCTATTTTAGGGGACATTTCCCTAGTTGGAGGCTTCTTCATTTCTTTAGTAGGTTCTTACCTCTTTTTGGGGAAGCATTTTCCCCACGTGGTTTTCTCTCTTTCCCCATTTTTAGAGGTTGCATCTTTTGCATTTGTACATGGGTACCTAAAATGGTCTCATTGCCAGGACCCATTTTACATTTCTACATTTCTTGATTTTGTGAGCTAAAGGCATTTCCCTAAGTTGCACTTAAGGGGGGGTGTTAGAGTAAATAATTAATTTATTAATTATTTATTCTATTTACTTAAGCTTACTTAGGTAAATGCATTTATTTATTAGTTGTAGTCTAGGAGTTTGTTATAAGTTGTTGACAATACAGGATTTTGTTCTCTCTAAGTCATACTTATCCTCTCACCTTGTTCGAGGACTTTCCACCTCATGTGGATATATGCTTAGTTGTCACACTTATCTCCTAGCATCTTCTAGCTTGTTCTAGGAGATTCCTTGAGCTCTTTATATTCAAGCTCCCTCATTGTATTTTCAACATCAATTCTTGCATATTGTAAATAAATATTTTCTTGTGTTTTAATATCTTTTTCTCTCTCATGTCCATTTAGGGCTTTTCCCTTGCTTCACTCTCTTCCTTCCTTGGCTTCCCTTTGATAGGTTATTTGCATGTAGGTGATCTTGGGCATCTTCAGAGTTGGATTTCATCAACTCCAACATATAATAATCATGTTATAGGCTATGCTTAGAAATAGTGTATTCATTCTAAAGATTATTTTTTCCACTATGAGGTTCATTTAATCTTGTCAACCCAAGGACATATACTTGAAATGGTTGTCACAAAATGTGCACTAGGTCTCTTAATGAGTCACTATGCTTATGTTGCAGGAAAGTAAAATTTAAAGAAAAGAACTTACATTTTTGCTATACGAAACTAAGACACCTAACTCTTTATGAATATTGGAAATAAAATGAAAGGATAACATAAACTCCAACTTAGTTCATCTACTATAACTATTCTTACAGATGCTATAGGAACATTCACAAAGTATGATGCTTCAAGAAGGCACTTACAACTTCTACTTGTAATACTAAAAATGCTTGGAAAAAATTATATACTATCCTAATCTAATCCACCTCCCAAGTGGGCCCCCTTGGTTGGCTTCAACTAAACTACTAACATAGGATGGAAGTCAAAAACTATTTCATTATATTTAAGAAATTCATTACATAGAAACAATGCATAGAACTATAAAAACACAACTCGCTACAAAAGTTAACAGTTTATTATCATAAACTTTCTCCTTCTAACTAAACTAACACACTTGGTCCAATCCCTATAAATAGAAGATCGATGCTTATTTCAAAATAGAAAAGTAAACAACCTAGCTATATGTTTGCAGGAGAGAAAGAAGGAAAATAACAACTCAAGGTAGGAAAAATAAAGTCTAAACAACTACTTGCCATAATAATAAATGTAGAGAATGTAGTAAGTCTTCATAGCTCCTCCATACTCGTAGTTGTGTCCTTTGGTACCATTATAAATTTTCTCCACCATGGCTAATTTTCAATATTCTTTTCTCCTTGAATGGTATTGGCTATCTTCAACATTCATCTTTGAATTCTTTCAATCATCTTCAATTTCATTGCTAACAGGTTAGTTATAATGCAGAGATATTTGCAAATAAGAATTATCAAATTAAATTCAAATATAAGAACAAACATTCTGATAAGTATATGAAATACTACATCATATATATGATATTGGCAAAAGATGACATACTATCTACCCATAGGTTAATCATTGGTTTAGGTAAACATTATTTCACAAATGTCTTGATGAAAATGAAATAGAGTATTAACAAAGTGTTTAAAACTATCATGAAATAGAGGCAATAATTAGCCTCATCATTTGCCCCCTAGTAAAATGATGTTTTTCTTCAAGCATGGCATTTCTTAGTTAGTGACCTGAATTCCCTCAATTCTACCCTTCCTTTCCTACCTCTCTTGAAGGTATAATAGAATCCTCATGTTCTTTCCCAAACCTCCCTTCTGTTGTCCTTCTGCAACTTATCAAGTCAATCAGCATTTATGTCAAATAAAGGCCACATGAGTATTGGAGGTTGCATAGTGAGTGGGCACCATAATTATGGTCTATCATATTTTCCTAACTATAAATACTTTGGAGCTTTGTGAAGGGAAGCTTCTAGGTTGATGGGACTATGTGGCTCTGGCATTTTAAATGACTTGAGTAATCTAGCCCATCTACTTCTAGCACTAGCCATAGCTCTTTGGAAATAAAAGTAGGGCAAGTTCTCATAATCAACATAGGCCTTGGCCCTAGAAGTGAAGATTCTATCCCTTACTCCTTTGTTCTTATCCCCATAAGTTAACCTAAACTAGTCCCTACGAACTTCTTTTGGTTTGCTGCTCTTGACTCTTATTGGTAGGGGTTCTGTCCTTTCCTCATGTCTGCAATTATTTAGCTGCCTATCATAGTTTTCTTCATTAGACACCTAGGACATCACAACTCTTAAATGTATATCCCCTATATAGAGTAATAGGATCCATTGGGTTTCTGAAGGGATAACAAAATTATGCACCTATAATTCACAGAGAAAATTCTGCTACGAGGATGGTAGAGTTTGATATAAACCATAAAATCCTTGGGCTGATTTAAATTCTACATTTATATTCTTAAGTGTTAGCATGAGTTGGAATAAGAGAAATTGTTCTTTTAAACAAAGAAAATAAATTTGTGGCAATAGTCTACAGGCAAGTGCTTGGTTAGGCAATTTTAGGGCATGATTCATCCTTTGTTTTTTATTCACCAATTACTCTTTCAAATCTATTATTTCTACATTCAGAGAATCTATGTCTTTATTCATTCTTTTCCTCTCCTCTTCCCATAAGGGTTTAGCAAACATATGTTGTCCAAACAACTAGAAAAGAAGTTTCTGTAGGGTAATGGAACCACTATCTTCTTCATGATTTCTTTTCCTCTTTCTTTATTCCCTCCCTAATTGTTCTACAATATCAATAAACCATGTTGATTTATAGAAAACTAAGGTAATGTTTGGATAAACTTGTTTAGAAACTATTTCATTCTTATAGCTCAAAGTACCTAGTTGGCATGCTAGGGTATCATTTTAATTTTCATTGACTTCAACCCTATGTTCTTTGTTAGGTTTTTTGGAATGTTTTCAACTTTAGGGTGAGGAGGAGAGTGATCAAGAACAATTTTTACAAGGGATTCTTTAGAAATTTAACCTCTCGTTCTAGGACTTCTCCTTATAGGGGTTTCTTCTAGTATCATATCTTTCTACCTACCTCTTCCTTTTGGTGTCTTTTTTGTAAGAGTAATTGCTACAGGACCCTTCTTAGTTCTTGTTGTCACTTAGGTTTTCACCCTTGTCCAAGGCCTATGCGTGAGGACAACCTAGTGAAACATGGAAACAACCTCCAAGCTGTGGGACTTGAACTATGAGGTTGAGTCTCCGGAGAAGGTCGGCTTCCTCTTACTATCAGGGTGCACCTAACTACTCTCAGAGGAAAAGGAGAAGAAGGGGATGTAGAAAAAAACTCCACCCTACCTAAACTATAGAGGTGATGCACCAAAATAGAGTATTCAGACCCATTTCTGCCCATATATGCACTACAAGACCAGAATAACATTCAAAGACATACACAGTCAGACTTATGTCAATCAATAACCACATACAGATCAAAGAACTAGCTGAATAACACAAGGAAAAGAGTTTCACTTATGAATTATCTAGTAGGCCAAGAATAGATACAGTATGCCAGTCATAGATCTCAACAGTACACCAATGAGAGGCAAGATGAACACACATGCACATCGATGGCTGAAGGAGATGATACAAAATGTTATATAGTTTAGAGACACAGGGAATTTTACACTGTAAACCTACAAGCAGTAGCAGGGAATAATAGAGAAGGGTCCCCCCTTGAAAAGATCACAAAACTACCTTTATAGTTTAGGCATAACTAAGGAAAATGATTCTGCATTAACTGCTCAACTACTGCCATTGAACCCCCAAAATATCTGATCAAAGATCATACTCGAGCATGGTTCTGAAGTACAAAATCAAATATTCAACTGAAGGAACACCTCAAGTAGACATCAGTGGTGCCAATGAATGATCTTGACATAGTAGATGGATCGGCTGAGAGGGTGGAGTGTTTCCCTATGCCTTGCATTCATTTCTGGTAGGTCAGAATTGATCGCGAAGATCAGATCACAAGATAACATTGATCATCTTTGCTTCTTGGTTCATGAATCAATAGTGTTGAAGCAAGTCAAATAGGCTATATGAGCCAACTGGGTCATGTGGTCCAATCACCTTTCTTCGTTCTACCACCTGGGGAAGTCTTTCGTGGTTGACCTTCCATCATCGAACTAACTGCGCCACCCTTGTAGATATTAATATTAACTGTGATGATTACATTAATCGCTAGCCACCAACCATCCTTCCTGACAAGGCCAGTGAGACACGTGCCATCAGGACACAATGTTGCTAACATTATCTTCCGAGCAGTTCCTCATAGTGAGATGGTGACCACTATAAATCTGTCTCAATCTGATGATCAAAATTGCCTCGTATTGCTCTGTGCTATCCTTACCCTGCGCCCATCATATCTATGCCACCTTAGTGACTACACCCTGGTGAGAGCTAGCCCCACTGACACATGGCAAAATGGCGCCATGTCACTATGGTAAAGATCGCACATCTTCACCTGAAGGAAGAGATCGATGGGGAGGCAGGAAAGAATAGTTTGTTCTTTTGCCCCATCCATAAACGAGGACCCCTATCCAACCTATCTATAGTGGGGGCGGGGCCCCTACTATCTATAGGCCAGCGGGAGAGCACTCGCCCCCCCACCCCTACCCCTACCCCTATCTTGAGAGGTGGAGGTGGACTAATCTAACGGTCACGAAGACCCACTTTCTTGCGACCTTCCTCCCTCGTAATTTGCTGGGCCCATGGTACATGTGGCACTTCCTTGTTGGTCCACCGGTTTTTTAATCCCTACTGTGCTGGCGCATGAAATAAGGTCCCACCAGGACACGTGGTTCCCAGGCACTACGTCGCCGATGTTATCTCTCAAGCGGTCTTTGATGGCGAGATAGTGCCAGCAATAGATCTTTGCAGATCTGACGATTGTGAAGACTCATCTCTTGACTGTGCTAGCTGAACTAAAGATTTGGTGCACATGGCTCCCTTTGATTTGTCACCATGACACCGAACTCTGCCAACTGGGCAGATGAAGTACCTGACGTGACCCAACTGATTGCCTGAAACCTCACCGCTTATCTTCTTCGGCCTGCCAAACCTTGCTGCCAAACATGCTGACTCATCGTCGTCGGCACACCTTTCCGATGGGTGCTATGTCGCCATGGGAATTTCTCGACCAACACGTGATAGCGACATAGCGCCTACGGCGCCATAGAACATTTCTGACCCGTCCTCCACTGTAGCCCACCGCTGGACCCACTAGACACATGTTTTCCCGGTGCTATGTCACAAACGTAAACTTTGTGTGACTTTCAATGGCGAGATAGTGCCAGCCGTAGATATGACTTAGATCTAACGACAGAGAACTTTGTGAGCCATTTGAACTTTTACAAGGTTTGAACTTTGGCATTAATATAATATTTTCGTGGGCATTTGAATATGGGTATTTCGAAGGTGGGAAGGACAACACAAATTACGAATTCTAGCAAGAAATTTAAGATATAACATTTTTAGTGACTCGTGGGGGGCATGAGCCTACTCAATGGATGACCAGTACCTATAAATAATCCATTGGGCTATGGAGTCAAAAATGGGTCTAAAAGGTACAAATATGAGAACTGCAAAACCCTAAACCTTCTGCAAGGATATCAAAACATTAAAAACCATAGATCTACCTCTATAACTAAAACAAAAGAAATCTTCCTATACAACCTGAGATGCCTCAAAATTTGCTACCTCACAGGGAGACGACTGTGCCCGTGCACTTCGTGAAAAGTATGAAACAACAGAAAGAACTAAACTACTAATGTACATGGATTCACAATCTTCATCAAAAGCAAGCTTTAAGATAAATCCCATTGACTGGGATGGGCAGAACTTCACCATTGGGTCTGCTTAGTTGGAATGTATTAGCCTATTTGCGACTGGCAATCAGATAGGGGCCACTCCATAGTGGGTCAAACTTAGAATGTCTTCCTGGTTTTTCTCTGTCTGAGTCCCACTTGAGGACTAAATCTCCTTCTCTGAAGGTTCTAGCCCTTGCCTTCTTATCAAAACTCCTTTTCATCTGCTTCTGATGCATCTCCAAGGCTTGCATGGCCTTATTTCTCTTTTCTTCCAGTTCAATCAGCTCTGCCATTCTTACTGACATGACATTATCTTCAATCAATTCCAGCTGATGAGCCAACTCCAAGGAAGGGAATTCCAATGAAATTGGGAGTCTAGCCTCCCTACCATATACCAGCACAAAAGGTGAATTCCCAATAGATCTCTTGGGTGTTATCCTATCAGCTAACAAAGCAGTTCTTAATTTCTTATGCCAGACCCTCTGATTGTCTTCTATTGTCCTCTTCATGATTCTGATTAGATTCTTGTTGGAAGACTCAGCCAAACCATTGCCCTGGGGATAATAATTTGATGATGTGCTCAGGTAGATATTCTGATTCATTTCCCATGCAAAAATATGGGTTCCAACAAAAGATTTAGCATTATCTAAGATGATAGTAGAAGGAGCACCAAACCTAGACACAATCCCATCAAGGAATTCAACAACTAATGGTTCTGTGGCATCCTTCAAGGCAACTACTTCTGTCCACCTAGTGAAATAATTGGTAGCAGCCAAAATCCATTTATGACCTACACTAGATGGAGGATTAATAGGGCCTATAAAATCCAACCCCCACTAGGTAAAGGGCTGATCCACCTGAATAGGATGAAGGGGGAGAGCTGCAAGCCTTTGTTTTCCTGAAAAGAAAGCACATTTCTCACATTTTCTCACATACCTATAACAATCATGGAACAAAGATGGCCAATAATAATCAGCCCTCATGATCTTCATGGCAATTGTTCTTGCAGAGAAATGGCCGCCATCAGGGCCATCATGACATTCTTTAATCATCCTTTCAGCCTGATCCTCTTCAATGCATCTCAACAGGGTCCCATTAAAATCCCTCCTGAATAAGATACCATCAACTACAACATAAGGAATGGACTACAATCTATATTGTCTTCTTTTAGCTCTGTCCAATCCCTGAGGGTATCCATCCCCTGATAAGAAGCTCTTCATATTATTTATCCAGCTCTTTGGGCCGTTAACATTTCCTTCCTCTTGCTGCTCTGTTAATACCATAGCAGCCTCTTCATCAGAATCCTGACCTAATAATATTTCTTTGCACAATCCTCTCCCTCTTACCAACTTGGTAATCTAAATATCAACATCATATTCCATTACCCTAGTGATCCATCCAACTCTCTTTTCATTGATATCCTTTCTTAATAGAAAATATTTTACACTGGCATGGGGCAGCAACAAATGGATCCTATTGTGGGATAAGAGGTGCTTGAATTTCTTCAAGGCTCTGATGAATGCAAGGGCTTGCTTCTCAACAAAGCTATACTTATCTTCATATTCTTTGAGCCCTTCACTAAAGAAAGCTATGGGTGCTCCTCATCCTTGCCATCTATCTGAGTCAAGACAGCAGAGATACTTGACTTACCACCTAAAGTGTAGAGGATGAAATCTTTCTCAAAATTTGGGTTCATGAGAGTAGGGGCTGAGGCTATGGCTATCTTGATCTCTTCAAAACTCTCCTTCCCCTCCTTGGTCCATGAGAAGACCATGTCTTTCTTAAGCATTGTTGTAAGATGTTTCACCATGGTAGCAAGATTAGGGATAAACCTTCTCACAAAGTTTATTCTACCAAGGAAACTTTGCAGTCCCTTCTTGTGTTTAGGAAGAGGAAGGGCAAGTATTGCCTTTGTTCTTTCTAGATCAATGGTCAAACCGTCTGCAGATACAATGTGTCCCAATAATTTTCCTTGGCTTGTAGCAAAGACACACTTGGCTGGGTTGAGGGAAACCCCAAAATCTCTACATCTTAGAAATACCTGCCTTAGATGATCAAAATGATTTTCTACATCTTTTGAATATACAGTTATATCATCAAGGTATACTGACAAACTTATCAATTAATTTTATGAAGGCCATCTCCATTGCCTTCTGAAATGTCGCACCTGCATTTGTTAGTCCAAATGGCATCTTGTAGTAAGCATAGGTGCCCCATTTAGTAGTAAATGTTGTTTTATGTCTATCAAATTCTTTAACTAGCACTTGGTTGTAACCAGAGAATCCATCAAGAAAAGAGAATCTCCTTGACCCACTGACCTTGGATAGAATTTTCTCCATGGAAGGGAGAGGATGGTGATCTTTAAGAGAATCTTGATTAAGATCCCTAAAGTCCACACACAATATGATTTCCCCATTCGTATGCCTTATAGGGACAAGGTTAGCTACCCATGATGAGTGTTTGATAGGAAATATTATATTGGCCTCTATCAACTTGGATAATTCTTTTCTCATTAGGGGCTCAATGTTAGGATTCACTGGTCTCTATTTTTGCCTTACTAGTTTTGCCTTATCAACTAGATCTATGGTATGTTGAAACAAACTAGGGTCAAACCCTTTTAAGTCATCATATGTCCAAAAAAATACATCATTAAATTCTTGACATAAATGAATGAAGTTTTCTTGCTTAGTTTCAGAACATACCTTCCCCATATTTAGAGATTTTCCATCAGCAATTGTAACTGGGGCATAATCATCCTTTTCTGCAGCTAGATTCATTCCTTTTCCTCTTGTTTGATCATCAGGATTAAAAGCACTCTCCAAAGTAATGAGACCCTTGGGCAA
This sequence comes from Cupressus sempervirens, assembly GCA_028749045.1. Taxonomy (NCBI): domain Eukaryota; kingdom Viridiplantae; phylum Streptophyta; class Pinopsida; order Cupressales; family Cupressaceae; genus Cupressus; species Cupressus sempervirens. The sequence continues at coordinate 114,613,894 of CM053785.1, read as the reverse complement.
CTTGTTAGAACTAAGGTGAATGATCTAATCACCATACTGATCTTGCAGCCTTGACTGGTTTCTATCTGAGAATTCTACCTCATTTTGCAAGAAACTCACAATTTGTTCATCAGAGTCAAACACTTGCCAATGAGTGTTGTTGTCAGGGATGGTAGGCCTCACTACCACCCTAATTTGTTGCTTCTTCTCCTCCTCAAGATTCCCTGGTACATCATAAGCTGCACCCACCACTGCAAGTCTATTAGCATGTTTATATTCTTTCCTAGGAATGCTCTGAATATTAAATGCATTGAAACCCTCAAGAAAATCCTAGACTCTGTGTTTGTAAGACTTGAGCAAGCCATTTTTGGTGATATTCTGGCCTCTCACCTGATTGACTACCAACTCACTATCTCCATATACTTTCAAGGCTTGAATCCCTCTCTTTTGGGCAAGTAGGAGACCTTGAATCAAGGATTCATACTCAGCTACATTATTGGTGCAACTAAATTGGAGCCTAAAGGAGAAGTAGTATCTTATTTGTGTAGGAGAGACCAACATAACACCGGCCCTTGATCCATTTCTATTCCTTGAGCCATCAAAGTACATACTCCATATTCCATTTATATCATCATTAGTCCCAACAAGATCAGGAACTTGAGCCTCTTTCTCTATTATGAAATATGTACTAAGGCCTGTCTCAAGAGTTTCTAACATAGGCTCAAACTGATATGCATTTGCCCACTCATCCAAGAAGAAATCAGGAATCTATGCTATGGAAGTGACAGGCTCATTTACTATGTCATTTTCACCCATCTATAGAATAGGGCAATTCATATTGATGAAGTTGGGGGTGTAAGATTCAATGTGATGAAGGGCTTGAGGTTCTACTCTAATTGAGGCATTGGATCCATATCTGGTCTTAAATGACATATATGACCAATCAACAGATATGAATCCACCAATCTGAGCAGTGAAGTCTCTTGAAAGACAGATGGCAAAATAGGGCTTGACTTCAGCAACAGATATATCTTGAATCACAGTGCAACCAGGGCATGCATGTAGGGCCATCTCCACATTCCTAAGGATACCTATGGTTTTGACAGTACTACCATCTAGTTGTAACACATCCCCAACAATGGGCTCATATTTCATTCCTAAAGCATCAGCAACACACCTAGGCATTACTGAGCTACTAGCACCTGAATCTATCATGAAATTATGGACTAATTTGCCTCCTATGATCAGGGAAACATAGAATGGGGGAGGTCTAACCTTTTTACTTGTTTCCACATCTTCTGCTGGTCGTACTAAACTTGTGGCACTCTCCATGATAGATGACTGATCCTTGGGTTCAATCTTTTCTAATTCTTGTTGCAGCATCCACTTCTACATTGGTATGGTAGCAACAACATCCCACATAGAGATATTCAAATTGGTCTTCTTCATTTGCTCTACCACACTGAAAGGTGCATTAGGAACTTTGGTAGAAACTTTGGGAGCTGCACTTACAAGAGGTTGAGATGGGGAAACATAAGGATCACCTGGATCTTTCTTTCTTGGATCTTGCTTTTTCTGTTGTGAAGTACTTGTTTGTTCATTTGCTGCTTGTATATGAGGTGTAGCACTTGAAGTTGAGGCCTGCTTAGGAGAAGGAGGGGTAGCATGTTCCATAGCTCTCTTCCTGCTTCATGTGTTATGAGCAACGAAATCCTGGTTTACATTACAATGCTCCCCAACTTGATGATTCATGAAAGAGAAATCATCACGTCCTTGAATATATGATGCCTCCTTGGGATGATCCTCCTTGTATGATTGCTTTGCTATAGGTTCTTGGATATTTAGGGCCATATAAGATTATGCCTTCTGGCACATGCAATAGGTATAAGAATAGTTGCAAGAAGGACAAAAATCTTGATCTTGGGCCAAGTTATTTTGAGGGACTATAGCTCTATTCTGATTTGAGCTTGAAGCAAAAGCATGACTATTTTGCCTACCTTGATCAAAGGAGCTATTCCATTGATTAGGAAGCCTACCACCACTTGGAGCTTGATATTGCAGTTGGGGAGGCTTGCCACTTTGAGCTTACTACCTTTCTAAGGCCACCACCTTGTTACTCATTTTTTGTATCATAGAGAGACTATCCTCTAATCTCTTCCCTTGGTCCTTCAACTCCCTCCCCTGCTCTTGTAATTTTTTATCCAGGGTCTTCTCTCTTTTATCCATATTCAGCACTAGACCTTGGAGCATTTCTTTGAGCTCATCTATCCCATTTGAGGATGTAGAAGCTCGAGGGACTGGATTAAGGGTTTGTGATGTAGAAGTTGTAGGAAGAGGGGCCATTGCTGGTTGGTGATTAGGAACATCAGGAAAGAAAGGCATAGGAGGCCTTGGAGCCAATTTTCCTCCTTGTATTAGGATTTTCTCAGCTTTTATGGCTATCTCATAAGCATTAGGCAAGGTATCTCCTCCCATAGTTTGGATTGTAGTGGCAATATCACTATTAAAAGCTCTAAGGTAATGCAAGAAGGCATTACCAGGGGTAGGTTTCACTGTAGTAGGTATTCTATCCCATGTCTTTTGGAATCTATAATTAAAATCAGTCATACACTCATGGAGGGCTCTTTTTATTGTAGTCAACTGCTCTAATAGTGACAGATGGTCACTTCTATCCTCAAAATGTTTGCATAATCCCGCTCCTAGTTCATCCCAATTAGTTATAGAACCATGAGCTAAGCCTCTATACCACTGTAATGCTTTTCCTTTAAAAATGAGGCTAGAAGTCTGACATCAACATAATCCTCTATAATACCATGAATATTATAGATATTTGCTACTTCTTGGATATGCTCTAAAGGGGAGATGGAAGTTTCACTAGTAAAATCAGGTATACTTTTTAGTGCAGATACTGGTATATCATGTCTTTGGGCTAACAATAGAGGAATCCCACCATTAAAGGTGGAAAAAGCATGAACTCTTGGCTGTGCCATGTAAACAAGTGTTCTATTGATGAGTGTTAATGGTAATCTAGGCTGAGTTCAGATAGTAGGAGGAGTAGAGATAGATCTTACAGGTATATTAACTATTATTCTACCCGTAACTAGTGATAATGAAGTTCTAATCCTCCTTCTTCTAGGATTCGAAAGAGAAAGCTCTTGATATTGAAATTTACCTTTGGAAGACACCCTTGTTTCAGTTCTGGGCATGAATCACTGCAACTTTGGCCTAGAACCAAATTTGTTGATGTTCAGAGTTGCCAAGTACTTTGAAGAACCAGCCTCTTGAAGACTTGAATACTTAAGCCAACACTACCTCTTCAACATTAATCTCTGAAACTCTTCCTTCTTTGACACCAGTAGACTTTAAATCTTCAATAGGATTGTCCCACCAGGCATACCAAAAATTTTTGTCACTTAGGTTTGCACCCTTGTCCAAGGCCTATGCTTGAGGACAACCTAGTGAAACATGAAAAAAACCTCCAAGCTATGGGACTTGAACTGAGAGGTTGAGTCTCCAGAGAAGGCCGGCTTCCTCTTACTATCAGACTGCACCTAACTACTCTCGAAGGAAAAGGGGACGAAGGGGATGCAGAAAAAAATCTACCCTACCTAAACTATAGAGGTGATGCACCAAAATAGAGTATTCAGACCCATTTCTTCCCATATATGCACTACAAAACCAGAATAACATTCAAAGACATACACACTTAGACTTATGTCAATCAATAACTACATACAGATCAAAGAACCAGCTGAATAACACAAGGAAAAGAGTTTCACTTATGAATTATCCAGTAGGCCAAGAATAGATACAGTATGCCAGTCACAGATCTCAACAGTACACCAATGAGAGGCAAGATGAATGCACATGCACATCGATGGCTAAAGGAGATGATACAGAATGTTATACAGTTCAGAGACACAGGGAATTTTACACTGTAAACCTACAAGCAGTAGCAGGGAATAACAGAGAAGGGTCCCCCCTTGAAAAGATCACAAAATTTCCTTTATAGTTCAGGCATAACTGAGGAAAATGATTCTGCATTAACTACTCAACTACTGCCATTGAACACCCAAAATATCTTATCAAAGATCACACTCGAGCATGGTTCTAAAGTACAAAATCAAATATTCGACTGAAGGAATGCCTCAAGTAGATAGAAGCAGCGCCAATGAATGATCCTGACATAGTAGATGGATCGACTAAGATGGTGGAGTGTTTCCCTATGCCTTGCATTCATTTTTGGTAGGTCAAAATTGATCTCAAAGATCAAATTGCAAGATAACATTGATCATCTTTGCTTCCTAGTTCATGAATCAACAGGGTTGAAGCAAGTCAAATAGGCTATATGAGCCAATTGCGTCATGCAGGCCAATCACCTTTCTTCATTTTGTCACCTGGGGAAGTCTTTTGTGGTTGACCTTTCGTCATCGAACTAACCGTGCCACCCTTGCAGATATTAATATTAACTGTGATGATTACATTAACTGCCAGCCACCGACTGTCCTTCTTGACTGGGCCAGTGAGAAATGTGTCATCAGGACGTGATGTTGCTAACATTATCTTCCAAGCAGTTCCTCATAGTGAGATGGCAACCACCATAAATCTGTCTCAATTTGATGATCAAAACTGCCTCGTACTGCTCTGTGTTGTCCTTCCCCTGGGCCCACCATATCTGGTGCCACCTCAGTGACTGCACCCTGGCGAGACCTGGCCCTACTGACATGTGGTGAAAGGGCGCCATGTCGCTATGGTAAAGATCGCACATCTTCACCATGGCGACATGGCGACAGTCGTTGATCTTCTCTAATCTAACGGTCATGAAGACCCACATTCTTGCAACCTTCCTCCCTTGTAATTCATTGGGCCCATAGTACATGTGGCACTTCCTTGTTGGTTCACCGATCATTTAATCCCTACTGCACTGGCGGCATGAAATACGATCCCACCAGGACATGTGGTGCCTAGGCACTATGTCACTAATGTTATCTCTTGAGAGGTTTCTGATGGCGAGATAGCACCAGCCATAGATCTTTGCAGATCTGACGATCGTGAAGACTCGTCTCTTGACTGTGCCCGTTGAACTGAAGATCTGGCACACATGGCTCCCTCTGATTTTCCCTCGTGACACCAGACTCTGCCAACTAGGCAGATGAAGTACCTGACATGACCCAACCGCTTGCCTGAAACCTCACCACTTATCTTCTCTGGCCTACCAAACCTTGCCGCCGAACACGCTGACTCACCGTCGTCGGCACACCTTTTTGACGGGTGCTATGTCACCATGGGAATTTCCTAGCCAACGCATGATAGCGACATAGCACCTATGACACCGTAGAACATTTTCGATCCGTCCTCCATTGTAGCCCGTCGTTGGACCCACCGGACAGGTGTTTTCCCTGCGCTATGTCGCAAACGTAAACTTTGTGTGGCTTTCAATGGCGAGATAGCACCAGCCATAGATCTGACTTAGATCTAACGACAGAGAACTTTGTAGGCCATTTGAACTTTTACAAGGTTTGAACTTTGGCATTAATATAATATTTCCATGGGCATTTGAATATGGGTATTTCGAAGGTGGGAAGGGAAATACAAATTAAGAATTCTGGCGAGAAATTTAAGATATAACAGTTCTCTTTTCCCTCATGACTATAGGGTTTGGCTCTTCTTTTACTTGAACCGAGATTCCTTCTTGCAATTTTCACTTTCTCTCTACTTTGCAAGAGGTAGCTTTTTGGGTTTCTTGAATCAATAAAGGCTTAGTCTCTTGCTAATTTTTGTGTACATTACCTTACACATTTTCTTGCATATTTTCAGCTTCAACTTTTTGAGTGCCTTGCTCAGTAGGTTCATTAGTGGGAACTTCATTGTCCTCACTAGGTTGTTCATGAAGGGCAACCTAGGGTTGTAAGGTTTTAGCTTGGAAAAATTCCACCCATGATAGGGGAGAAACATCCCTAAGTGACCTTTCTATGAGTAATTTAATTAAGAGATAATGGGTGATAGAATTTTCCTTTCCCTTTTGAGTTTCTTCTACACTAATACACAACATACTGTACAAGAAATTGGGAACATTAACAAGATAATTATGTTGTGATATGAATATCAGGATTTAACTGTGTGATTTTGAGTCAAACTCGATGACCCATGTTTCATGAGTAGTGATTCAACATGAATCCATCTCTCATGAGAATAAATGGAACACTTAACACTCATTGGATCTAGGTGATGCTCACAGAGGTGAAGCACCGGGACTTCCCGGGAGGTCACCCATCCCAGTACTACTCCAGCCTGAGCGCGCTTAACTACAGAGTTTCCTCCATAGTTAAACCCAAAGCTTGCAACCCCATTTGCAAGCTTTGGGTTTAACTATGGAGGAAACTCTGTAGTTAAGCACGCTCAGGCTGGAGTAGTACTGGGATGGGTGACCTCCCGGGAAGTCCCGGTGCTTCACCTCTGTGAGCATCACCTAGATCCAATGAGTGCTAAGTGTTCCATTTATTCTCATGAGAGATGGATTCATGTTGAATCACTACTCATGAAACATGGGTCATCGAGTTTGACTCAAAATCACACAGTTAAATCCTGATATTCATATCACAATTTGACTAGCTGTGGAAATTATCTCCTACTTATCAAGATAATTATGCCTCATACAACTGAGCAATTTAAAATGATGTGCATGCAAATATGAAAGTCGACCTTCACATGTGAGGTACTTGATAATGTGCATGGCCAAATTGTTGTATGGTGGTAGAAGAGACTTTCTTTTACAACCTTGCTTGGTAAATATCCATCTAAGGGTCAGTTGGTATGACAAACTAAGCCTTGACTGATCTTGCATCATGAGTGTTGGGATAATGTTCTCCTATTGCTAGTAACCCAGTTACTTCTACTATACATTTTTTTATAGCAACCATTGTTAAGCCCCATACAAAAGCTTCCACTTCATCAAATGTCCTTGTGAATTTTGTGGCTACTTTTTCATCAAATGTAGTCAAACTTAAAAAGTACCCTAACCAGCCACATGCATTAAATCTCCTCATAGCCTCTACATCTGAGAGCAAAATGGTATGCTCCACTAGTTCTCACCTCTACAATTATCCACCCATTCTACTTTAACACTTTTACTATCTTCATTTCTTGCAGTATTTCCCGCTTACAAATTCAAACTTCTTTTGTTGTTTTATAGACCCATTTTCACATTTCATTTGATAGGTAATTAATGTCATAACAATTTGTTATGAGCAATAATATGGATTTAATGAGTGTAAATCATAGAAGTGTGTGAAAATCATCTGAAAATGGGATTCAAATAACTTAAAATTTAGACATAAGTCACATCATAGCCTGACAATAAAATCATTCAAAAATAGGGGGTACGACACCTAGACACTTCTGTACTTAAGGAAATATGAAGATTTGGAAAAATATTTATGAATAAATGAAATCATTGGGTTTTAGTAACCTTCCTTGCCCCTTATGAAATATGGATAGGTGTCCACACTTGACAGACTTAGTATGGGGTATGGAACTGGCATAATGCCACCATAATATAAAGAATGTAGTATTAAATATAATTAACAAAATATGTGGACTATAAAAGAGTTATAATTTGAAAACCTTATACCTATTAATTCATCATCGCACACACAAAAAGGTGGTGGAAGGTACACTAGTAGTGATAGCATCCATCAACAAACTCATGGGGTTTATTAAAAGCATTGGAAAATGATGATGTGGAAAATGGGTAGGTGGAAGTTAAAGAAATGAGATGAGGTGGATATGTGGAAGGTAAAGAAATGAGATGAAATGAGAAAGTGAATGGAGAAATTTGGAACTTTATGTGGCGATCAAGTTTTTATTATAAGCATGCACAAAGAAATTAGTGTTGAAGAGTGGCAAGCGAAAGGTTAACACCTTTGGTTGTAGGAAGAGTTACCTAGTTTGTATTTGAATTTGGCTTTGACCATTGACTAATAATTAAAAATGTACTGGATCAATGGTAGTTAATTGAATAGCTCCATTATAAAAGACATGATTAATTTCATATGGACCCAGCCATCTTGTCTAAAACTTTCCTAGCATATCTTTAAATCTAGAATGATAGAGTAGTGCCTAGTCACCAACTTCAAATTGTTTAATGATAATATGAGAGTCATGCCATTGTTTTTTTTTTTTCTATATTATTTTAGTACATTCTAAAGTACCTTTCTACATTTTATCCAAAGAATTAAGATGAAGAAGATGTTCTCTTTGTGCTATAGTAAGTTCAATATCTAACTCCAATGCAATTCTCAAAGTTTTATGTTCAAATTCAATGGGGAGAATTGCTACTTTCCCATGTAGGAGCTCAAATGGTGTGAATCCTATAGTATTCTTCCATGGTTTTCTATAGACCCAACCAACTTCTTGTAATCTAGTAGTCTAATCCCTAGGGTGTAGATGAACTATATTGTTAGGATGTTCTCTAGCTCATGATTTGTGACCTCTACTTGCCCATTAGCTTGAGGGTGATAAGGACTTGATTTTCAGAGCTTGATGTTATATTGTTTCATCAATTCTAAGATCAAATTAGAGGTAAATTGTGCATCTTGGTTAGTGACTAGCTCTTTGGGTACACCATAGCGAGTAAAAATTTCTTCATACAAAAATTCTACAACTTTTTCATCATGAGCATGCTTCATAGCCTTAACATCAACCCATTTTGTTAGGTAATCAGTGCAACAAGGATATAGGATTTCCCATTAGATAGAGGATCAATTGGACCAATGAAGTCCATGCCCCATTTTTCAAATGGTGCTAATGCCATCTATGGGTTAAGAGGCATTTCATCTGTTCTTATTGGTGAACCCATTTTTTGACACTTGTCACACTTCCATGTATAGTTGATTGCATCTTTGTGAAGTGTAGGCCAATAATAACTAGTTACCAAGATCTTCAAGGCTATTATTTTCTTGCAAAATATTCTCCATGTGGTTCATTATGACATGCATGTAGAATTTCATATGTTTCATCCTCTCTCACACATCTTCTCATAACTTGATTAGGTCTATTGTAAAACAAGAGATTATCTATGCAAGGGAAATCGAAACTTTTCTCCACAAGCTACTTCTTTTCCTTGTAAGAAAAATGCTCTGGTATTTTATTAGTTGCAAGGTAATTAGTAATGTCTGCATACCATAGAGTTTGAACAAAAATATGAAATAAATGCTCATCTAAAAATGAATCATCTACCAAAATTGTGTTAATATCATCATGATGGATTTTTGATAAATAATTAGCTACAACATTGGCTCTTCCAGGCTTATCGATAATAGTTATATTAAATTCTTGCAACAAAAGTAATCATCTTGCTAACCTACCTGTTATATAAAGTTTGAACATGATATATCTAATTGGTGCATGATCAGTATGAACAAATATTGGATAGCCAGATATGTAATGCTGAAATTTGTTCAGGGCATAAACTACTGCTAGAAATTCTTTTTCTGTCACTATGTAGTTTAATTCTAGTCCATGAAGGCTCTTGCTAATATAATATATTGCCATTTCAAGATTTTGAGATTGCTATTCTAGAACTATACCTATTGCATAGTCAAAAGCATCTATAGATATATGAAAAGGTAAATTCCAATCAGGGCTTTGTGAAACTAGGGTTATAGTGAGAAATTTCTTAAGCTGGAGGAAGGCTTCATCGCATTCGAATGTCCAACTAAATTCAACTTCCTTTGTGAGTAATTTATACAAGGGACTAACTATTTTGCTGAAATATCTTATAAAACATCTATAATATCTAGCATGACCTAGAAAAGGTCTTACATCTTTCAATTTTGTAGCTATGGACAATGTTTGAATTACCTTTATCTTAGCTACATCCACTTGTAATCCTATAGCTGATCTAAAATGACCAAGTACCACACCTTCCTGCATAAGCATGAAATTTTTTTCACTATTAAGTTTTAAATTATGTCCTTGACACCTTACCAAAACCTTTTCAAGATTCATCATTGCTTCCTCAAAAGTGACTCCAAATGTTTTGAAATCATCCATATATATTTCCATACAATCATGTGATATATTAGCAAAGATGTTAATAATAGCTCGTTGGAATGTTGTAGGAGCATTACATAGTCTAAATGGTAAAAAAGAGTATCCAAAAGAACCCAATGGTCATGTAAATGTGGTTTTATCTTGATCTTCAAGAGCAATACTGATTTGATTATAACCATTGTACCCATCTAGAAAAGAGAAATACTTCATTCTAGCTAGAGTGTCTAGAACTTCATCTATAAATGGTAAAGGAAAGTGATCCTTTTTGGTGGCCTTGTTCAATTCTCTATAGTCTACACAAATTCTCCATTTTCCTCCCTTTTTGGGCACTATGACCAGAGATGACACCCATCTACTATTAGTTATAGGATACATGGAACCAACATCAAACATTTTTTGCAATTTAGTTTTAACTATTTCTCGAAGGCTTGGATTTATCCTTCTCTGGGGTTGACGGAGTGGTAGCCACCCTTCATTGATGTATATACTATGGGTGCACAATGTAGGACTCAACCCTTTCATATCACTATAATTCCATGCAAAGGCCTTTTTATTCCTTTGAAGCAACTCTATTAATTGTTCCATCTGTGAAGGTGTTAATTTGATATTAACATAGAGATTATGACCTTTAGATAGTTCAATAGTAGTTGTAGACTCTATCATAGTAGCTTTTGAGATTGGACCTACTTCTGATTCACATGGTAAGAGTGGATGAGGAATGTAAGGTTCTTTGAGTAGACTACAACTCTCATCACATTCCTCTTATGTGATTAATTCCAACACAAAAATTTTAGACACATCTTTTTCTACCACACAACTGTTAGTAAGGATACTCTGAAGTACTAAATCTTCCTCTTGTAGCTTTAGAAAGGATTGTTTATGTAACATCATGAGCTATACTATATAATTTAACTCTTCTTCTTCATCTCCTAAATTTGGTCAAACAAATGTGCTCAAATCTATTAATAGTTGTGTTGGAGGATATAAATCAAATTACTTTGTTGCTTGGCCACTAGATATGGTCGTATTCCCTTATCTACAAGTTATATTTTCATTAGCTATGGCTAACCATGATTGACCTAGGATGACAAGATAACCAAATAGATTAACTTTGGGGGATAGAATCATGAAATCTGGAGGATAGTCTAGAGAATCTAAGGTTACAATTATATTTTCTATCATCACATCAGGGGTGATAGTAGAACTATCTGCAAGTTGCAAAATTATTAGAGTAGCCCTTAATCCTTCTATTTTCAACTTCTTCATAGTGTCCTTGATGATGAATTTAATAGTAGCACCAAGATCTATTAAAGTATTTTTAACAGACTAACCATTTATGCTCACATTCACTACTAGACTACCTAGATCAGAATATTTTGGTGTGATCAATTTTCCTAACATAATGTTAGCCAATTGTTCCACAACATGAATTGTGGTGGGGTCCTTTTTCTTCCTTCCAGGCTTCATTAGGTAGGCATCTCTAATGGATTTTCCATATACTGGAACATCTCTAATGGATTTGAATGGGGGTATTTGGACATGGATGTTCTTTAACTGATCAACAATATCAAAAGGTTGTTCCTTTACTTGTAATGGTTTTCTTTGTATAAACTTTTCTGGAAAAGGAGGTTCCACCACTGGTTGAGCTTGGCTTGACATGGTGACATTGGTTGGGTCAATTGTTTTAGTAATTGAAGGTTTTGATGTTGCAGGAGGATTTGGTATTTTAGTTATAAGAGGTAGTTTGGGCATTGGTAAAGTTGTACCAGATCTCAGATGTATATCTGCAACACTCATAGTGTAAGCATGATATTATTGAGCATCAACACTATGCATGGGTTGTTGTGGTTGTATGCTATTTGGATTTGGTAGAGGTTGTACAGGTAACTATGTCTACTTTTGAGCTCTAGGATTTGTAGGTGGTGGCATTAGAGAAAGTTGTTGAAATGAAGGTGGTAATTGTGGAGTACTGGTATTTTGGCTAGGCCACTACTGAGATCCTCTCCATTGGTTCATAGACTGCCAATTCCCTTGGGGTGGTTTCCATTAGTTTTGCTGGTTTTAACAATAGTTTTGTTGGTTCTTCCATTAGTTAATCTATTGGTTATGCCAATGTAGTTGGGAATTTTGAGGCCATTGGGGTTGTTGCAGATTGTTTTGCCCAACATTATTCCAATTAGGTTGATATTGTGGAGGACCTTGGGGATTACAATTTTGGTATTGATTACCATATGAATTTGAATTTCTTGAAGGCTCTTGAGGCACACATTGACATTGGGCCCATGGCTAGCATTGAGTAACAAAACATACTTACTCATCATCTCCATCTAACTTGAGGTACTTAGTTGGATGATGTTGGTTATCTATGCTTGCAACTAGTTTACATTGGAAATCTTTCTTTTGCTTCTAGCAATGAGGGTAGTATTCAGCTAGTTGTAACTTAGCTTTTGCATACATTTTCTTTGTAGTCATTGTGTCAAGATGTGTAGTGACATTATTGATGATGTCCTGTTTCAAATTTGACAATAGGTTTGATATCTTGAGCTCTAAAATCCCTTGGCTGATTCCATTAGTGACTGTGGAACAAGGTCCTTAGCCTTTCTTCATGGTTGACCTTGAATAGTTTTGACAAATCCTCTTGAGGTCATCCCAAGAAGCTTAATATACATCACCAAAAGCCATCAGGTCTAGTGCTTCTAGATAGTTATCATTCATTATTCATATTCCATTTTATAATCATTATTTTAGCTTAATTATTTATATTTATAACTATAATGTGGCATTAATTTGAAGCCAATTGCATGGAATTATTGCTTTATATTTTAATGGTACAATCCTATAAAAAATATCTATGTGTGTGGATGTACATGATGAGGTATGTGAGCACATAAAGTGATGTGAAGGGTTATGAAGTAATGTGAGAAGGATAAGAAAAGAAAATATATAGAAAGTGGGAGAATAAGTATGTAGTATTTTAGAGATTGTTAAAATGGGAAGAAGTCTCGTTATTATATATTTTATTGATAATGGTTTATATTCTCTTAATAGCAATATGATCCATGCATAAGTAGATGCAACTTCATCAATTCATGTATTATTTACAAGTATATTCTTTAATTAGCTTATTTTTGTGTCTAGGTAGTTATCCCACTAGAAATGAGCCTTACCCATTGTGAGAATCTTAGGGATAAGACCTTATATACAAAATTTATTGTATTTTGTATCACCTTAACTGGCATTACATAATTGAGAAATAGGTTTGTTTATTTTTTCCCCATCTTTGCCCTTCACATAAATTTTGATGTTCATGTGGTTTTATCTGTTGAGATAATGGGTGTTGCACACATTGCATAATATTGTTATATTTTATTTTTATTTATTATGTAAGGTTGTATCTAGATGGACGTGCAACATGTAAAGATTCTCATGGAATATTCTTGATGAGTTGTATTGTAACACTATGATAATATTTCATGTAATTATTTAATATTGGGGAAAAGAATTAAATATCCAATATTAAATGTGGGGTCAGTGGGTTATGTACCACATAATTTTAGCACATGGTTTATGTAATACCATTTGGTAGTTTTGTGGGACTTGCTACTATATAACCAACCACAAGGGTAGTTGTTGTAGAGTAAGAGTGAGAAAGGCAAGAGTCAAGCGGGACAAGGCTTGAAAAGTTAGCCAAGGGAGCATTTGTGAAGGTTGGAAGCATGGCATGGGATATGTGGATTCATGCTTGTTCACATAGTTTGCTCGGTTATGGCTATGGCCATGAAGGCTTCCATAGTTTTATTGCAATGGTATTTTTTTTGAATAATACATGATGATGAATGCGTTTTGGAGGGTGGATTTTTCCCTCAATGAGGGTAGCATTTGTGAAGGTTGGAAGCATGGCATGGGATGTGTGGATTCATGCTTGTTCACATAGTTTGCTCAGTTGTGGCTATGGCCATGAAAGCTTCCATGGTTGTATTGCAATGGTATTTTTGCTGACTAATACATGATGATGGATGCATTTTGGAGGCTGGGTTTTTCCCTCAATGAGGGTTTTCTAGGGTATATCTTGTGTCACAATTTTGTGGGTATGTTGTCTATTCTCTTGCATGTGGATTTTAATTCTGTGTTTATTTTAGATCTATTATGGGTTATATGGAAATGGTTATATTTTTTATTGCCAAGTTTCCTTGCAAGTGGTATCAGAGCTATGGTTTTATTATTGTAACCCTAGATTGAATCCATGGGAATGCATGAGAGGATAAAAGAAAGGGAAAGATATATGAATGATTTATTGTAGATTTGAGGGTTTTGGATTTGCTGTTATGATGGGATGTTAAAAGATTTGGGCATGTGAAATTGTTGGACAAAAGGGTTTTTTGGATGTTTCATTTTAAATGAGGGTTTTGGGGGATTGCTTGCAGAAATGACCTCCTGGGTAAAAACAGACCTCACCATTGGATTTGGGTCGACATTTCCATAAATTTTGATATATAATATGACCTTGTTTGGCCATGTTAAGAGGAAATGAAAGAGTTCTTTGATTTCAGCCCATGATGGCCGTCAAATTTAATCCCATCAAATTTTTTGTCACAAAATAAAAATAAAAAATAAAAAATCGCACTGAAAATGGTAAAAAGACTATCTTACTAAAACATACATAACTTTCTCTCAGAATATCAAATTTCAGAGTTCTTACAAGCGTTGGAAAGCTAATTCAAAGCACTACAACATGGTATAGGTTTGGTTCTGTGATTTTGAGTTTTTTTTAAAGTTTTAAGAGCCTTAAAGTCAGATGTTTTTTATTTTGAGCACGGATTAGGGCATAACTTGGGCATACAAAGTCAAATTTTGGACTTTGAGTAGTCAACGAAAAGATCTTGGAGAGCTCTACACATTGGTTCAGATTTGGTGTAGGTTTGGCATATTTATTTGGTAATATATTGATCTAAATAGTTTATGGTATATTTTGACTATGATAACATTATGAGTTTATGGCATTGGAGATTTAAGATTTGATGTCATTATATACTCAGTTCATTATTCAGATTGGTCTCATGATGATATGGTCATCAGTGTTTGGTTTGGATATGTATGATGACTTGTTGGATCTACAAGTTGTGCAATGTTGTTTAAGCAGTCTATACTTATAGGTTGCATTTATAGCTTGGTTATGGGTTGTCTTTGCATATTGATCTTTCATTATTGATGCATATTCATACTAGTTGCTTGGATTTGGGTTTTCTATGCCCTAAGTCACATGATTTACTATTTTTTTCATGTAGAAGGGATGAGATGTTGTTACCAGGTACAGTCATGGTGGAGGATTGTGGTTGACTATTTTATGTTGACAGTTTGGACACTTTGAGAGACAGATGCTCAGTTCATGGATGTGATCATGGTGTCATGGATTTTGGAATGACATGATTGGATATATAGGTGCATCATTTCTATTTATTAGCTTGGATTTTTTAATTCATTTATGGTGGTATATCTTTTTGGTTGAGGATCATGGTTATTTGGTTTCTTTTGAGGAGCTCATGATGTGCACTTTGATTTCTTTAATGGTTTAATGCCTTGGTTGATTCTCATGGTTAGAGGATGATTTTTGATCATTATGTCATGGATATCTTGGATACATGGTTTAGTGGGAGCTTATGATAGTGATGGGGTGACAGTGCAGGATTAGTTCCTGGTTTGGTTTGGATCTTCATGTAGGAGATGGATTTTATGATGCCATCGGTGACTTGGTACCATAGTTGAGTGGGAGTTGTTGGTATTGATATATTTATTGAGTGTTTGCTGATGTTGGAGGTTTGTCTTAGATTGTGTTGCTACAGAAGTATCTTTGACATTTGCATGGTGCACTTGTTATCTTCATGGTGTGTGGAGATGGTTCTTCTTGGTATGTGGAGATGGTTTTCTTCATGGTGTATGGAGATGGTTGCATCTTGAGAACTCACAAGGTTCTTGGCAAAGGTGTAGTTTATGCTTCTATTTGGCATGTTATCCTTGGTATGAGGATGGTTTTATTATTATGTCATGGTATACTCTTGATACACGTTTAGAGTTGTGACATGTTATAGTATGTTAATGTGGAGCATGTTATCTCTTTGGTTGAGATGGTTAGATCATGTTGTCATGTTTATGTTCCTGAGGCCATGGTTGGAACTTTGACATTGATCTTAGTTTAGTCTCTTGGTATTGAGTACACTAATCATAAGCTAGATACTTCATGATATTGCTATGTTGCATTTGGAGTTGGCATGGATTGATTGGTTACAAGTGCTCATGGATACTTAGAGATGGTGGTGATGCTGATTTCTATTTGATTAGAGAAGTATTTATTGGGATGGTTGATGGTTTCAACAAGAAGTCTAAGGGGTAATCACCTGATATGGACTTGAGAGGAGATTGATCTTAGATGAGTCTTGGTTGGAGACTTGGGTATCTTGATGAGAATTCTCATTCCCCACTCTTGGTCTACTTGGTGGTTTTCTACTTGAGAGGTATAGCCCATTGTTTCTCTTAGTTGCATTATATTTATGCTTGTCTTTCATGGATATGGATCTTGAGCTATGGTACATGAGTTAGTTCTAGAGGGTTCATTTGAGAGATGGTTTAGCATTGGTTATCTCCATTTTCATATGTTGTTATGTTGGTTGAGTTTGGGAGATGGTTTTATATTGGGTATATTCCTTGGATTAGGAATGGTTTATTGAGTTTGATCTTCTTGTGAGAGGCTTACATCCATGATTAGTTATATGGTATGGTTTGGGTGTTTTTGAGGCTTCTTGTTGGGGTTTTATGGAGGAGATCATACTTGCACAATTTACATCTAGAGGTGTGTGTAGAAGGACATGATACAGGTTATGATTTGCATGGTTGCTCTAGTCTTGGTTATCTTCTTGGATGTTCAGTTTTGCCTACATTGGATTTGAGATTGGTTGGAGATTGTGATCACTAGTTTGTGTTCATGTATGTTATGTAAGAGATGACATGGTTATTCCTTTATCTCTTACCTTTGTTGGTTGTGGAGAATTTGGGAGACTATTGGAGACTTGTTATGAGAGTTGTTCTTGCAGGATATCAGTTTATGCATTGTTGATGTCCTTGATACTACATGGATTCACTTCTTTGAGATGTTGTGAGGGGATTGGTTATAGATTTGACATTATCTTTTTCAATGGGAGCTTCTTGGTATATATGTGGTAGGTATTGCTCTTGAGGCTTGTGATTGCAAGTTTTTTAGATTGGATATGTCAGTGATATGAGATTCACTTGTTATACCTTTGAGGAATGGATAGGTCGATGGGTTTGGCACTTGTTGTGGGTGCTATTTCAGCTATGGATATTTTGACAACTACGGATACATGTGATTACCTTTGGATCAAGTTTTTTGTGCTTGAAGTTTCACTTGGTACATGATTTTATGATCTTCTAATGCAATAGGTTGGGTGGCTTTCACTTTGCATGGCTTCTATGTATGTCCAGTTGTAGTGGCATAATAGGAGGTGAGATCATTCATGTTCGAGATGTTGGATACTTCGATTTTGTTACAGGTATTAGGATGGAGCACTTGGTGTAGTTTGATCCATGATGGTGGATGTGCTAGGAGGGATTGTTCCCTTGTTCATTTATGTGGCTACAGATTGACCCTATGCAATGTATACAACAAGTGGGAGATTTTTGAGATAATGGGTGTTGCACACATTGCATAATATTGTTATATTTTATTTTTATTTATTATGTAATGTTGTATATAGATGGACATGCAACATGTAAAGATTCTCATAGAATATTCTTGATGAGTTGTATTGTAACATTGTCATAATATTTCATGTAATTATTTAATATTGGGGAAAAGAATTAAATGCTCAATATTAAATGTGGGGTCAGTGGGTTAGGTAGCACATGGTTTTAGCACATGATTTATGTAATACCACTTGGTGGTTTTGTGGGACTTACTACTATATAACCAGCCACAAGGGTAGTTGTTGTAGAGTAAGAGTGAGAAAGGCAAGAGTCGAGCAAGACAAGGCTTGATAGGTTAGCCAAGGGAGCATTTGTGAAGGTTGGAAGCATGGCATGGGATGTGTGGATTCATGCTTGTTCACATAGTTTTCTCAGTTGTGTCTATGGCCATGAAGGCTTCCATGGTTGTATTGCAATGGTATTTTTGCTAAATAATACATGATGATGGATGCTTTTTGGAGGCTGGGTTTTTCCCTCAATGAGGGTTTCCCAGGGTATATCTTGTGTCACAATTTTGTGGATTTTTTGTCTATTCCCTTGCATGTGGATTTTAATTCTGTGTTTATTTTAGATCTATTATGGGTTATGTGGAAATGGTTATATTCTTTATTCCAATGTTTCCTTACATTATGTTCATATTTTGTTATTAATCTTATTGGCTTAATGCTACTCCATATTATTTAAGGTTAAAGAGAATAATTTTGTGATAACTAATATTACCCCTCTCATCTATCCAAAACATTCAATAATTTCTACCAAATCTTGGTATCTTGTAGATAGAATAAAACAACTTTAGGGAAATCTTGGCTATTTGAATAGATGAAAGGAGATCCTATTAAATTATTGATTTAAAATAGATGATATGTATTCCCATGATTATATTTATGATGAAATATATATATTTTTTAGTATTACTTTTTGGATTGTATCATAGAACCTTGAGGTGTTCATATGCTATCATTAACAAGATATGCACAATATGTTGATTTTGAATATTTTGGACAAATAAGAATCCTATTGTCATTAGTTTTATATTATGCACTCTTGATCTTATTTTTATCTTGACATGAGTTTTATAGGGGCATTTCTAAGAGAGTGACTCATAATAGGGTTTAGGACCCTAAGTGGCTTCTAGGCTAACCTATTATGGAGTTACAAAAAAATGATAAAATAATAAAATGAACCAAGTTAGTTTACACATTAATAAAGATAATTATGTTTCCTTTTCCATATCCATTAGAAATCATGTCTATAAAATTAATGTGTTGAAGAAGGCTAAGATACTTGTGTGGAATTGAGATGGAAAATCTAATTCCTTATCACCATGAATGGTTGAACAATTTCATGCATGGGGGTTGAAGTCTTGGGAGATAATTCCACAATAAACTAAGATGAGAAACTATATGATGATACTCTCTTTCATACATCTTAGAATTCCCTTTAGATATCCTTTTGGTTCACCTATGGTATCCCTATGGTATTCCATATTGGTATCTCTTAGTGTATCCTTTATCTATCCCCTATCTCATGTAGGGGTGGGCCTCATGTTCCATGTGGTCAATTTGTAGTGTTCCTTCTTCTTCATTTAGTTCTTAGAGTTTTTCTTACATTCTTTTGGTTGGTCTTGTATCATCTTCATAAATGTATGGTTCATGTAGATAGATATCTCCTACTTTACTTATTATTATCATACCATGTACATCATTAAGATTGTGTAATATAGTTATAATATATTCTCCTTGAGGAAATGATTGTAAAATGTAAATGCAATTAATTGAAAATGATAATTTTCTATTTCATTTTAAAAAAATAGAGGTTGATTTTGATCATCATCCATGCTTATCTTGTTGTGATTTAAGAACATTTGGATTCCGAATTTAAAATGAACTTAATTTAATCATGTTAATATTTTGTATTACATCTTTATTGTTTAAACATATTATTTTTTGTAATTTATACATTGCTTAGTAGCAAGGTTAGGGAAACTAAGAGGATGTGGATTAATGTGTCAATGTTGAGAACTTATATTTTTAATTAATGCAATGAATTATTGTCAAGTTAGCTTAATTAAAATTGAACTAATTGTGTTAAGATATACTGAACATTTTATTAACAAAAGAAAATTTCCATTATTTAGTAGTTTTATGCTTGTATTCACTAGTTCCCTAGTAAGGTGTGACATTTTGCAATACTTTTTAGACATAGACTAATCTACAACTATGAACTAACAAACACATGAAGAAACAACCCTACTTAAAAGGATGAAACTAGGATACATAAAATAGATGAAACATATGAAATCTATGCAAAAAAGAACAAGGTGGGATTTGGGGGTTTAAGCAATTAGGATGTCAACAAAAAAAGTTCATGATTTTCTATGATTCCAAAATTTGAATTACCAAAACATAGAAGAAAGGCCAACCAATGAATAGGAAAAGTTTTAGTAGGATATCATCCTAGTTTGAATGCACCAATGAATAGGAAATGTTTTAGTAGTTTATTCTATGGAGTTACTACTAATAGGATCACTGAAAAGATTATATCAATTATTTATGCCCTTATCTTTCATTTGATGATATGATAACTCATCGACATAAAATACACAAAACCTATCCCTCCATAAACCCTATTTCTTTACCTCTGTAGACACCTTATTCACACTTTTGGCTATTTGTTCTAGTGTATCAGCTGGGATTAACTGGTCACCAAGATAAGATGACCTCAATCTATTCAACATTTAGGAAATGTGAGAGTTATTTTGTGTAACACAATTGATGAGGTCCTCCTAGGTAGCATTTACATGATCTAATGGGATTGACATATGGTTTAAATGTGGTCATGGTTATTTAGGGGGAACATTGAGTGGAGAATTTTGTGGGTGTATTATAGAATATGAAGGGTTATATGGCTTTACCATAGTTAATGGATGGTTTTGTGGCCATCTTGCAATTAATGAAGACTTTTGTGCTTCTATATTTGAAATACTTTTTGGGGTTGATTGTGTTATTTGTCTAGGATTTGGTCTTTCATCTCTAGCTCATTTTGTTGGGTTCTTTGATTTATCTGATATTAAAATTTAAAAGTTTTTAATTTTTATTTTAATAAAACTTAATAAAATATATAAACATAAAAAAAAAGGAACTTTAACAAAAACATTTTTTATGGGGGGGGGGGGGGCTTGCATGCTCAAAATATCACTAGTTTTTCAAAGCTTAATCGAGTTTGTGCTTTAATCTTCCTCCAATAATTTTTCTCTATTTTTTTATAGTTGATCTGCCTCACAATAGATATATAATAATAAAGTTGTAGGCCATGCTTAGGAATATTGTATTCATTCTAAGGATTATTTTTCCCACTATGAGGTGCATTTAATCATGTCAACCCAAGGATGTATACTTGAAATGGTCAGCACAATATGTGCACTAGGTCTCTTAATGAGTCATTATGCTTATGCTAGAGGAAAGTAAAATACAAGGAAAAGAACTTACACTATTGTTATAGGAAACTAACACACCTAACTCTTTACGAGTATTGGGAATACAATAAAAGGCTAACATAAATTCCAACTTTGTTTGTCTACTATAACTATTCTCATAGATGTTGTAGGAACATTCACAAAGTATGATGCTTCATAAAGGAACTTACAACTTCTATTTGCAATACTAAAAATGCTTGGAAACAAATCTATACTATCCTAATCTAATCCACCTCCCAAGTGGGTGCCCTTGGTTGGCTTCAACTAATCTACTAACATAGTATAGAAGTCAAAAACTATTTCGTTATATTTCAAAATTTCATTACATAGAAACAATACATAGAACTGTAAAAACACAACTTGTTGCAAAAGTTAACAATTTGTTCTCATAAACTTTCTCCTTCTAACTAAACTAACACACTTGGTCCAATCCCCATATATAGAAGATCAATTCTTATTCTAAAATGGAAAAGTAAACAACCTAGCTATAAATTAGAAGGAGAGAAGGAAGGAAAATAACAACTCAAGGTGGGAAGAAGATATAATGGCTCAAGGCGGGAATAATAAAGTCTAAACAACTGCTTGCCATAATAATAAATGTAGAGAATGTAGTAAGTCTACATAGCTCCTCCATACTTGTAATCATGTCTGTTGGTACCATTATGATTTTTCTCCACCATGGCTAATCTTCAATGTTCATTTCTCCTTGAATGCTATTGGTTGTCTTCAACATTCATCTTTGAATTCTTCCAATCACCTTCAGCTTCATTGCTAGCAGGTTAGTTATAATGTAGAGATATTTGCAAATAAGCATTATCAAATTAAATTCAAATATAAGAACACACATTCTGATAATTATATGAAATACTACATCATATATATTATATTGGTAAAAGATGACATACTATCTACCCATAGGTTAATCATTGGTTTAGGTAAACATAAGTTCACAAATGTCTTGATAAAAATGAAATAGAGTATTAACAAAGTGTTTAAAACTATCATGAAATAGAGGAAATAATTAGCCTCATTAGTGGGCATGAAAATTCCCTTGGCCATGGGCAATGCAAAAAAAATATAGTTTCTAAAACCTCGATAAGGTTTTATATAACTCTGTCAGGTTTTATTAAAAAAAAAAATCTTTTAATAACCTAATAACACTATTATTAAATTAATTTGGCTAGGCTTGAATACCAAGCCTGACCACTTTTATAAATTTGAAATAATTTGATTGGGTTATTGATGAATTTATTTTTTTTGGAAGGTTGTTGCCTAAATTGTACACAAACTTGGTGCACACACTTGGTGGAATCTCAAAAGGAACTCTAAGTCTTTTAGCTAAGGTAGATCCTAACATATCTTCTTGTACTCATAATAGTATGTTGCCATACACTCTGAACTTTGTGGTGCCCACACGAGTGGTATTGTCCTAGCATGAAAAATCCTTAGAGTAGGCTACTATTGGCCTACCATTGAAGAAGAATCCTGTGACTTTGTTAGAAAGTGCCTTCCATGTTAGCAGCATGCAAATCTTGTGCACGCTCCAGCACAAGATCTACAACCTATTGCACCACCTTGGCCTTTCGCTGGTTGGGGCCTTGATCTAGATGGAACTATCACACCCCTCTCATCTGATGGACATAAATGGATAATAATAGCTACAGACTATTTTACTAAGTGGGTGGAAGCAGTCCCCCTAGTCTCAGCTACAGGAGTTTAGGTCTCCAAGTTCATCTTATACCACATTGTTTTCCGCTTCGGCATCCCATCCACCATCTTCACTGACCACGGAGGTAACTTTGAAAATCTCAACATGGAAGAATTATGCACTTCCCTCCACATCCATCACCGCTTTTCTAGCCTATGTTTCCCACAAGGTAACGGCCAGGCAGAGGCAACTAACAAAACCCTCCTCAAATCTTAAAGAAAGTTGTCAATGATTCTGGCCACAATTGGCACCTACAAATAAATTTGGCTCTATGGGCCTATCGAACTTCCTTTCGTACATCCATAGGAACAACTCCATACTCCCTAGTCTATGGTGCTGAAGTAGTATTACCTATAGAAGTTGAACTTCCCTCAATACGCATATCTTTGCGAGGACAAAAATCAGATGAAGAATACAAAGTAGCTCGGCTCACCCAGCTAGATCTCTTAGATGAGAAGAGACAACAAGGATATGACCATCTCATAGTCTACCAAACTCATCTTAAAAGAAATTTCAACAAGAAGGTGCTCCCATGACACTTTTAGCCAGGTGACATGATCATCAAAGAAAACATGAAAATCCAAACAGATCAAGAAAAGAAAGGCAAGTTTGAACCTACATGGCTCGGTCCTTATGTTGTCACTGCATCCTTTGGCTCTAGAGCCTATCAGCTATCTACACTAGAAGGAGAATTCTTGAATGATCCTACTAACATCATTCATCTCAAGAAGTTCTATGCTTGAAGATCCTTGGTATACCCAGCTTTTGAAAAATACAAAAAAATAGTAAAGAGAAATAAGCATCCAATGGTGAAAACTTGGCAATTTAGGTGCCTTGGATAGGTACCTTGGCGAAAACCTGGTAATTCAGGCACCTTGTGTACTAAAGACTAATCCATTATCTATCACTATCCCATCCCTCCTCCATCCACCTACCATCCCATAAAACACCTGCTTGTTCCCTTAGTGTTCCAACCAAATATACAAAATTTGATGAAGCTTGTAAATACCTCATGTACAGCTTGTAAAATCTTGTACCTTAGCTTGTAAAAACTTGTACCAAAGCTTGTATTATACCTTGTAAATCTTGTACCATACCTTGTATAACCGAATCTTGTCCAAAACTTGTACCATATTCCAGCTTGTAAATAATCTTGTATCTTAGCTTGTATCCTATCACATGCACACAAAGAACCCCATTTTCACTTAAGCTTTTTGTAAACCATCTACCTATCCACCTATCAACTATTATAGACATCCCATCCTTCACAAACATTTCCATCTCACAAAAACCAAAAAATGAACAAACTTGTACATTTGTAACATATCTTGGTCCATCAAGCTTGTACATCCTCTTTAGCTTAGTACCATTGTATCTATCCAGCTTTCGTGTCAGTTCATCCTTGGTCAACATCTTGCACACATCGCATACCTTGGTTAGCTATTCCAATGCATCCTTTAGCTAGATTTCCTATCACCAAAGTGTTATCCTTCTTAGTTCAGCTTGCCAGATGCGTCACTCATCCAAATCCACCAGCTTAGGTGCTCTCTGATAGGTCCTTGTAGGATATAGCTTTCCTCATATCTGATCTTGGTCTGTTAGTACCTTGTCCAACCCATCTTGTTGGCAAATGGTTTTCTTTTGAATTTTCACTTTCTTTTGATTTGGAATCTTTTGTTTTGGGTCTTGAAATATCTTTTCCAAGAAATCTCCTTGTTCCCTCCTCAAGGTTGCCACGATCTTCCATATCATGGTATGCTGCGAATGGGGCAATTAGAGTGTAAGGTCTTGATAAGGTCTTTTTCTTGTTTTCTTTTTGTGCTTGTGGGTTACCTAGTGTCATTTCCACGCTACTTCCTCTAGGATTCATGTGTGATACTGAGGAAATCCTTGTGTGTTTGTTTCAAGTCAGTTTGTCAGTCCTCTGGATGGTTGGTGAAAAGGCCTTAATTTTCTTGGTAATCTTGGTAATTAACCAACAGTCATATAGCAAATCTAGTGCTCAACTACATGGTGGTACTTCTCTTTGAAGTATCCCCCCACTCAAAAAGCTTCAATGGATTCGCTTCATCTCCATTATCCCCCATCCATATCCAGCACCTATCCTAGCTTATGCATCAGTATCTCTTTGGATCACTCCTCACGCTTAGCTTTAGGGGTCCACAATCCTAGTCTTAGGGATCCACCAATCAAATCAATCCACCAAGCCTCATCTTTCGAGATCCACAATCCTAGTCCTAGGGATCTCCGAAACCCATCTTCCGCCAATCTGACTCTTTGAAATCCTATTGCATCAGCTTTATCATCCCATCATCCCTCCCCTCCTCCATGGATTCCTTTTATAGTGCTCCGCTCCTCCATCCTCCCCCCAATCCTGGAAAGTCTTAAGCTTGCTTTACTATTGTGCCTCTAATTTCCCTTTATCATTCTCCCGTAGTGAGATTTTGAGCTAATTCAGCCCCTTCTTTTAGCCAATCTGAGTCTCCTTGCTCACCTCAGATTCTTGTACTTTTCAAGAAGTCATCGAGCCTCATTTCTCTCCCCGCTACCTTCTCGAGGGGGCATCATCTAAGTATAGTCTCTTCGCTTCTTATCTAAGACTGGGGCAACCTCATTGCTAAAACATCTTCCTCATGTCGTCTTCATTCAAACTTCTTTGAAATAGTGTTGTCTCAACACTATGTCAAAGAGGGGCAAAATGCAGACACCTAAATTTGATTACACCGCTTCAGTAATCCTATTTAGTTATCTCTAAAGGAATCATTAATTAAATTTTTATTTAACTAATCCTTTGCCATTCCTAGTTAATTAATTTAATTAATCATCTATAGTCCTAATTGATAAATCAAATAACCTATTATTTATCAATTAAATCCTATTCTTCTATCTAATTCCAAAAATCCCCATTTATTAAATAAATCTATTTGATAAATAAAATCCTCAAATTCAAAAACCCCTAACTTATCCCTAATCCTCCATTTAGCCTAATCCACCCCATCCACCCGTACTAAACTAGCTTAGCCACTAACTCACCCACCCTCATTAATGCCATCCACTTGCACATCTCTAACATCTCTAATCTAATCCTAAACCCAAGCCTAATCCACTCCCTAATGTTGTCACATTCCCTAAACAAGTTTAAGACTTTCCTAAACCAAATTAAAGTCTCCCCTCAAAAATCCCAACCACCAAGTCATGAGTGCTCTTACAAACCATAAAAGACTCTTACAAGCCCACTCATGACTCTTACATCCATCTTCCACACTCTTCTCTCTTCCACACTCATCCCTCTTACATCTCTCTTACATACTCAACCCCACTCATCATGCCTTTAACCAACCCTTTACCCTACCCTATCACATTCATCCTCCTTGTGACAAGTGTCACCTTCCCATTGGTGCTAAACAAGCACAATCCATGTGCTCCCCTTTGAGTGCATCTTAGCCCTCCTTAACCATCTCCCCATCCTTGCATCTAAGCCCTCCATCCCTCTACCCCTTGGCCTATAAATTGAATCCCATCCCAAGCCATTTCATCAACAATCTTTGAGCTAAAGTTACCATGCTATTTTGAGAACCAAAGCCATCAATATTACCCTTATAATGCCAAATTGAGAGCTCACAAAGCTACTAATTTGCCATTACCCACCTCCATTGAAGTAGCTTTTGAGCATCTTGAGCATACATCCCCAATCCATATCAAAGGACACATCTACAAAATCAAGGAAGCATGGAGTGTTTTCTCTTTTGAGGTTTGCATTTCTTGTTTCCTTTCTTTTTCTAAGCTCATATGTGAATTTAGTTTTAGTTTGTGAATGTTTCTCTTTTTGTTAATGTTCTTTGCATACTAAATCTTGTTCTACAGTCTCAAAGGTGTTTTTCTATCCTTCAAAAATGTAAAAGGAAACTTCTCAAGAAGACTAAAAAATAAAGAACTATGTGAGTATAATATGAGAATATTATGCAAAGATGCTAGAAAGATGCTTCCAAAAAAGTTAGTCATAAAGGTGCACCCTTGACATAAGGGAAACCAAGTGTTCAAGTGATCAATGTAGAGAATAATAATAAAAAGTTCCAAAGTTATCAAAGGATTATTGCTTACATTATGATCCCAAATCGAAGGGAATGAAAGCTTGCAGAAAGATGGATCTACACTTTCTCCTTCATATATAAGGAATTATTGTGTAAACCCTTGCTCTAGATTTTGATGTAAATAAAGGACCTCCCACTAAATCAAAATCCCTTATTTTGGTAAGTGTCTGTTCTCACTAATATGACTTTGAGTGAGTAATATGGTTTTCAGATTTGTGAATCTTGATATAGGTAGAAGTGGAAATTTTTAAATAGCTATTAACTATCACATTTATTACAAATCCTATAGTTACAACCATTGATCACATTTAATTTCATTTGTGTGACACAAACATTCAAATTTATGCATCTATTTGATAAGATTTATCTCTAACTTGTTGCCTTATTATTTTAAATGGCTATTTATCAAGTAGTTGTCCCCTTTATGAGATTTTAAGCTAATGGAAATTAGAGTAGTATGATATGATTGACTAATTGGATTGGAAAGTAAAGTGACAAATCTCATGG